>NW_021024526.1:747031-835467 GCF_004153795.1 Camellia sinensis | reverse complement strand
GATATCATGGTTAGTAGAGGCCGGTCTCTGACCGGGCGAGCGGGGGTGCTCACGAAGTGACCTTCCCCAATCGTACCCAAGTTCCCGAGCCGAGGCAACTTTGGTGATGACGGACACGTGGCCTTAGGCAACGAGTCAGGGTTTCCTAAATTTCCCAAAATAAAATATTTAGGTGGCGACTCTGTATCTGGCAAAGCAGTCCATGTTTGGCACTTTTTTCAAAAATCTGTTTTCTCAAAACGATTTGTCGGATTTGGACTCTTTGGTTCAGATTTAGAACCGTGACTACAAATCGAGTCCGAACTGTAGCGAGGTCCCCCCGCGGGCTTGTTACAAGGTGCTGTGCGTTTGCTGATTGTTGTTTCCTTTTTTGCTTTATTTTCTTTTTGCAAGGTAATATTTCATAATTGCTTCCAACGAGGCAGTTACCCCCCGAGCACTCTGGACTCACGTTAAGAGGATTTACCGATCAGAGGATCTTATTGGAGGACAACTAGTGTTTGCTTCGCTACCTCCGGTTACGAGACGGAGGAGAGTCAGGCATAGATCACCAGTTCAGCAGTCGCCATTTCATCAGTCACTATCTACGTCACCAGTGCTCAGTCGAGCCCAGTTTTCTGCTTCCACCACAGAAAGAGAGTATACATCGGATTTAACAGATCAGCACCCCGTAGGCAATATGGAGGATATGATGCGCCAACTTCAACAAACCATCGAGGCCATGTAGCTGGACACTGCTCGCCAAGCGGAAGTTACCGCTCGCCAAACGGAGATTGCAGCCCAACAGGCTGAACTGATTGCTAGGCTTCTACAGTAACAACAACCGCAACAAGCAGTAGCTTCTACTTCACATCCACCCCCGACTAAGGTTCCAATACTCAGGGTTACTACTAATGTCCAGGAGAATACGGACATTTAGGCTCAGGCAGAGCCAACTCTACCCTAGACTTCCAAAGCACCGGTCTACCCTACCACTCTGAAAGTGAGCAAGCTTGAGAAGCTTTTTAAACGAGCTTAGGGCATCAACTCAATCCCAGATATAGAGGATGGCTACATAGATTTGGCGGTGACATTTCCAGATAGATTTAAAATGCCACATATAGATCGCTTTGACGGTTCGGGTGATCCCATGGTCCACTTGTGGCTATTTTCAGATATTCTGCGGCTGATGGGCCTAACTAGCTGTAGACGTTATCCCTCTTCGGCTAGACCTTGTCAGGTATTGTGGCCATTTGGTATGCTAAACTGGAAGATTCTATGAAGAGGAGCTGGGAAGAGATGGCTGAGGCCTTTATTGCCCAATACTCCTATAACACTCAAATCGAGGTCACAACTCGTGATCTCAAGGCAACTCGTCAAGAGTCAATGGAGGACTTCTCCGATTTCGTCACTCGGTGGAGGGCCAAGGTCTCCATGATGACCACCCGGCCAGCTGAAAAGGACCAGATAAGAATGGTCCCGTAATTTGCAACCGAGGCTGCTACAAAAGATGATAGTCCTACCTCTACCTACATTTACTGACCTTCATGAGATAGGGGTGCAGATAGAGGATGCAATGAAAAAGGGTCAGATAGACCATGAAAAAGAGCAGCCCAAGAGGGCTTTTACACGTGGTTCAAATGCGGCTACGAGTAGTAATGCAGCTGTAAGGACTTCTGATGTTGGTATGGTCACCACCACATCGAAAACAGCCACCCCCTTTACCGGTACATCCAGAACCACCTCACAACCTACAAAACACCAACCCCGGGGCCAGAGGGTGTTCACCCAACTCTACATGTCTCTATATGCGGCCTTGACGGTCCTAATCAGAAAGGGGCATCTAAAGCCCCTGAAGTCGCGCCCATTGCCTAATCCCCTTCCTCCTACACACAACCCGGCCAAGTACTGCACCTTTCACCAGCAGCATGGTCATGATACCAACCTATGCTTTAGGCTTCGTCATGAGATTCAGGATCTCATTGACAACAAAGTGATAGCGCCTCTTGAAAAGCCTAATGTCACTACAAATCCTCTCCTTCCATATAACCAACCCCCACCACCCAGGCAAGTAAACCTTATATAAACACTGGCCGTCCCATACGGCCCCAGCATATATATCACCCACTCCTATCTACCTAAGTCAGCGCTATGCATCCTATAAAGCGCAGACTTGTGCATGATAAGCGTGTCCATATCCCAACCCGAACCTGTGGTGGTGGCTGTGGTAAAAGAAGGTATGCCTGAGGGCTCCATGAGCTTAATTGAAGAAGAGTACAACCCGTGCCATTACATTGTGCCAACTAGCCAGGCCAGACCAAGGGTGGAATTGCTGATGGGGATGGAGGTTAATGTAGTCTAGGAGGACGGGCCAAGCCAGGGACTGGATGACTTAGCTGATCTCGAGGAGGACATTAGTAACTTGCAATTCTTCGATGAACAAGATCTGGGGAATGTACAGATTGGTTCATTTGATATGAACGGATCAACGGATAATACGGGGTGGCTCAGTGATGAAATGGATGTTGATGAGGGGTTTCAACCAAAGCAGGGACTACTAGAAACAGGAACTTCTACAATGGTCGGAACGGTTGATGACATGGGAGAGTTGCCGGAGAGCACCGGTACTAAGAAATTTGCTCACGAATTGGGTAGTATTTGTACAGCCGATACAGAACAGGAGGCTGCGCTAAAGTGGTTCGAATATGAAAGAACTGAGAGTGATCAGAAGGTTAGAAAAGCCAAAGGTTCTACGGGGACTGACTATGTTGTAGATACAAGAGTACTTACAACGGAACTAGACAATTGCTTGTCGGTTGCCGAAGGAATGTGATGGGAAGATGAGGATTTACATCTCGCCCACACGGATGAGGATTGGGGACAGAATTTGCCAAATGATACATGGTATTCCGAGGAAGTCGATCACATGACTTGGAGTGGGCGGTATTTTAAGCCCTCACACCTGGACCAACCAGAAGCATCAGAGAAGGACAAAGAAGCAGAGAAATAAAAAGATAAACTACTAGAAAAGAAGCTGTACTGAAACAGCTGAAAAAGATTCAAGCGGACATATCCATTTGGGGATTGCTCATGGCTTCACAGGTGCATAGACAAGCCATTCTATCAGCAATGGATAAGGCTAAGCTCTTTATCGATACAACCCCCGAGTAATTAGTGGGACTAGTCTTCCCAAGAGGGGCTATGCCGACTTTGACTTTCACAGATAAAGAATTTCCGTCTGAGGGCTCTGAGCATAATAAACCACTATACATCTCTGTCGAATGTAAAGAGAAGTGGATATTAGTTGTCTTGGTTGATACCGGGTCTACAATTAATATGTGTCCATCGCGCACAGCCTATGCTATCAGCTTGAAGCTCGTAGACTTTGTACTAGCGGCCCAGGTAATTCGGGCTTATGACAATAAAAGTTGGGAAGTGATGGGGACAATCCGGAACAGAATGCAAGTTGGCCCAGCACAACAAGACATTGAGTTTCACGTCCTGGATGTTCCAACCACTTTTAACTTACTCCTTGGACGGCCATGTGTAGACTCAACTTTCTTCACGCGCCCCCTTTTGGAGAGGCGCAAATTGGTCCTACAGTTCGGACTCCAGTCACGGTCCTAAATCTAATCTCACAAAGTGCAATGTGAGACTGATAAACACCAAAGAGTCCAATCCAGCAAATCAGTTTGGAAAATCAAATTTTGGATCAAATAATGGCAAAAACTAGACTACTTTGCCAGATTACAGAGTTACCACCTAAATATTTTGTTTTTGGGAAATTTAGGAAACCCTGACTCGTGCCAAAGGCCACGTGTCCGTTATCACCAAAGTTGCCTCGACTCTAGAACTTGGGTACGAGAGGGGAAGGTCCTTAAACGAGCACCCCCGCTCGCCCGATCAAAGGATAGGCCTCTACTAGCATGATATGTTGTTTTATAAACACATGTGTTCTTATTCCAGTTATTAGACTAACTTTACTATGTGACGCACACATATAAGTATAGACTAAATAGCAAGACTTGGAACAAATAAACTCATGTTCGTTTGCGAAAATGGTTTGGAAGTGCTACTCGCAAATAGGCTAAAGCGCGGATTTGCCACCCTCAAGTGGGCTTAAAACATGATGATTTGCCACTTCGCAAAGTGGGCTTAAAATTTATCGAATTGTTCCAACTCAGGCAACAAAGCCTTCACCCATAGGCATTCATGCAATTAATCACTTAAGCAAATAGGCTCATGGCAAGCATACTATCATGGCAACACTCACACTCACGCAAGGATGCTAAAGCGTAACACTTATAGTGTACTCCGGGCCAAAACAAAAGCTAGTTAGAAATGCATGATCCTAACTATACAGAATGCCTAATGCAACACATGCAATAATGCAACTAAATAGGCTCAGCTATCTAAGATGGCATATGAATGTAACACTTTGATACACATATTCAAATAGGTATTGAAATATAATGTAGTTTGAATGATGCACCGAGCCTCGGCGCATGCAAGACAAATGAATGATGCAAACATGCAAGCTTAAGGTATGCTAATCAAAACGTGCCCTAAACTAACCATCGAAAGTGGTTTAGTAAAAAGGAGAAAGACATGGGATTGGAAGACGTGCACATACACACGCACACTTATTACAACATTGCGCCCTCTCGAAGGAGGGTCCGAATAAATAAGCTAAGCTAATTATTGCAAACCAACTAATTAACTATTCTAGGTAATTAATTATTACAAACCGAATTGAATAACTAGCTACACTAAGCTAATTAATTACAAACTGAATTAAATAACTAGCTACACTAAGCTAATTAATTACAAACCGAATTAATTAATTAAACATTTAACTAATTAATTACAAAACGACTAAGCTAATGAACTAATTAGCTAAGAAATTCAAATGAAAGGCCCCGAGAAGCGAGGCAGATATGCATGCTCGATTGCGTCCTCCGGAAAGTCCACCACCTTGCCTCTAGATACCTCTGTTTGCACATCTTTGGACCTCTGAAAATTGTGCCAACCTCCAAATTGCTTGTGTTCGATCTCAAGAACACACTGATGGTTGATCGGGCATGATCGGTGGCCATCGGCCAGTACTGGAGGCCGGTCGGCTGGCTTGGGTGGCCGGTCGACTAGGACATGTGGCCGGTCAGCCACTACTTCCCTGAAATTCCTCCTTTTGCTGCAACAGAGAGCAAACAGAGGCACGACAGTGTATTTGCAGGGGAATGTATGTACTGCCACCCTCCTTATCATGTCTCAAGTTACATTATTTCATTTTCAGGTGAGTAGTTTCATGCTACATATTTTTATAAATGTTCCCCTACCCTGAACTGTTGGAAAATTAAATTGTTATTTCATGACTAAACTGTTTTGATAAATTATTATATTATCAATGGAATCAAATTATTTCTGAAACATGTGTGAACTTGACATACTGTAAACTATTTGTTTTGGTCTCATGTTTATAATTGTGAACTACTATGTTTTGCAAAACTGATGTGTATTGATTATCGAGACCATTTGTGTATTTTAGTCCAGGGAAATTATTCCACTATGTGTGGTGACTCTGGCCAGTAGGGAACAGAACCGGGTTAGGCCGTGGTGACTCTAGTGCTCAACGATTCTAAGAAAAAGACCTGGGTTAAGCTAGGTGACCTTCAATCGGATCGTCTTCGAGAAAAGGCCCGAGTTGCCACCCTGAGGATGACTCTTAGTTCGGTATTGGATCCAACGGGGCTTATAGCCTTGAGAACTATGTGGCATATTATTTGTTATTTCTTGGTACCTAGAAAATTATTTTAAGTGAAAAATGTCATTTATCATGTTCTTGAGAGACATGAGTATTTTAACTGTTGAACTGTGGAACCTTCTTTTTGAAACCGATTGTCTTTACCAAATTGTATGACAATCTAGTTTCTATGATATATATCTTATTTTGGAATTGAACCCTATTTTCAAAACTGTATTTACTATCCATGTTGCTACTCACTGAGCTATCAATTGACTTAGTTGTTTATCATTTCCAGGTGTTAGAAGGACTTAGAGTGGACTCATGGCATTGTGAGGACTCGATTGCATGAACTTCTAGGACATTCATTTATTTTGTTTTAGATTGTTATGTCAATGTTGTGCATATTTATTTTTATTTTTATTGAGGTTCATTTAGGATTATTTTGATATGTGGTCTGTTTATATCCCACATGTTTGGATGGTATTGATTACGGTTGGTTTTGCCATTTATACTTGTGGTATGTCACTGGATTGAGCTTGGTTATTTATTATTAGACTATTGTTTAGTTGTTCAATGTGATTATGGATTCATGTTTAGGCTTACATGTGCCTTGGGCTAAGGCCCTGTGGGCCACGACTGGTCATACCCGAGTTTGGGGTGTGACACTAAGCATCTCTACCCTACTTCCTTTGAGAAAAAGGTGGAGCATCTTGTGGGCTTCCATTTCATTCGAACCAAAAGTGGTTTTGTGCACTTTTGAGGTTCTTCTTCATCTCCTTTGAGCTTCTACACTTGAGGTAGGGATATTCTACACCTTGTTATGGGTCTTAACGTGGGTATTTGTCACTTTGTATAAATGATTGGGATTTGGAAGGATATGGGTAAAGTTAGGGTTTAAGTTCAAAAGTTAAAGAGGGGTTTTCCATGTTGGTTTATAAAGGTGCCTATGAGACCTTGTGTATGAAGTTTTCTAGTGTTAAAATGGTGAAATTTTGCCTTGGGGTTAATATTTGAAAAAGGGAGAAAATTGCCGTAATTTGTGTTAAATAATTATTTTGTATGAATAATGAAATTGATATGAAAAATATGAAATTGGGGGAGTGTATGAATGAATGGTGTAATTGGATTTGATAAATCATTCACCTATGAAAATTTGATAAGTTATCTGTTTGATGGATTGTTTATCTGTTTAGAAATATCTGTTTTGGGCTATCGATGGAGGATAGTTATGATTGTTGTAGAAACTGCGTGAGGATTAGGTAAATTGAACTAATCATTTGAATTATGTCATTGAATATGACGGTTTGATTAAACCATTGAATATGTGATTTGGATAGTCATTATATATGACGTCTTTAAATACATTGTATATGTATCTTTGTTTGGAAGGAGATATGGGATGTACTCCATTGTTTGAGAGGAGATAGGGGATGGACTCCATTTTAAATTAAGTTGGCCGGAGTGTCCACAGTGAAAGTCTTGAAACCTTATATGTGTATATTTGGGTGCCGATTCCCTCAGACGGGAATCCGTAAAATGGCAAGAAGTTTGAAGTGTTTGAGTAATGTATGCTATTGAATTGTGAATGAATGAGTTGTAGTCTCATTAGGGATTGTTTAGATGATAAGGAACTACACTTATGTATTGATTTGAAATGAATGAATGGTAATGAGGAGAATGTAAGTTGGCCATGAGCATTGGACTTTTATCTGACATTATATTTAAGTTAAATCTCATGTATTGTGTTAGTTTATCTCTGCTGGGCTTTGGCTTACCCTACTTGGGAAACCATTTTCAGGTACAGGTGACATGTCTCTTCCAAGGACGTAGCTTGAGAGGACTAAGGGCTGAAGGCTCTATTTTTGTTGTATTTATGTTTCAATGTTTATTCAAGCTGAGGGGCTTTATATGTTTTAAGCTTTGGACTCATCATTTTGTTGTAACCAAGTATCATCTTGGAAAGATGTAAGCCCGTAGGGCATTTATTTTGTTGTTATTAACATGTATTATGTGTTGTAGATTCAGAACGAATATTTATGAATGTATAACGCATGTAATCCCCTTTGTAACATAAATTCCAATATATGAAAAGATACCACGTATGTTAGATTTATTTCTCTTATGAGTTGGGTTAATTGTATTATTTTGAGGGCGTTACAAAAATTCTAGGATGTTAATTGCGTCTAGGAAATTCCTTGAAGTGTCATTAGAAGAGCACTTGATCAATTCTTGTTCTAATAGGAACTCTTAGAACGTTTATGGGACAACTACTATCTTAGGAGGGTAATCTGTATGTGAGTAAGTGCTTATGTGGAGTGAATTTTGTATTTAATATTGCGCTAGGACGTGTGAGACTTGTTGCGAGCACAAATATTGGTGTACTAATTTTGTTGTGCTTATCTTTAATAAAGATATCAGGACAAGGACATGGAGGTAGAGGTGGCAGGTGTCGTAGGCCTCACCAGCATGATATTTCACTTACTACATCAAACTTGACTTACTACTCAATCAAACATGACTTCTTACTCAATAAGACTCCACCTACCATTCAGTGGTAAGTAGAATTATAATGAATGGCAGAATTATATGAATCTCAAATTATTAAACAAAATGTAAAAATTTATTAGACTTGACTTAGTACTCAAGACACCATTTCATTTGACTTGACTTGCTACTCAGTTAAATCTCACTTACTATGTAGAGCACGTTTGGTGCAATGTAATGGGCTAGAATGGAATGCCTATTTTAGCTTTGTATTCACTTTCCCTCGCTTGGTATGTTTTATTTAAGTGGGAATAGTTATTCTATGGGAATGCCCATTCCAACAAAAAGTGAGAATACCTGTGGGAAGCTAAGGAATTGCTATTCCATCCCAACATGGAATCATCATAAAATAAAATAACAATCTCTCATAAAAATAAAAATAAAAAAAATGATCATTTTAGGGGAAAAAAAAAATCTTCTTCTCTTCTATGAATACTCTCATATACTAAACAATCAGCCATAGACGCCTCCGTCTTTATTCTTCAATCAGGTTATATATATATATATATATATATTTATATATATTTTTAAATTATGTTTCAATTTATTTAGATGTCAATTGTAAGGCATATATATATATATATGAAACTCTATGAAATCACATTTAATGTATAAGAGAACATACATGCATATATATATGAGGGCTACTATTAGCACCCCATAAATTATTTTGGACCCCCCAATTTTTAAATTTTTTTTAATTACAATAATAACCTTAAATAAAATTACTATAAAGGACATCATTAATTTTGGGACATCATATCTCACAATTAAACTTACACACCCACTAAATAATGAATTAGGGTTTATGAGAGCACCCACCTCCATCACTATCCATCTTCTCTAAATCCCACCTTCAAAACCAACCCACCCTCAAAACCTTGAAAACCTTGTGACGACAATATTCCGGTGGCAACAGTTGCAACCATTGACTACCTACACTTTTCCGACAACGACAATGAGTAGAAATTTTTTTGGTAACCACAACTTTATAAAACTAGAGGAGTACAACAATAAAAGTTAGAGTAGGTTAATAGCTTTGACATTGTTTTTAACTCAGTGGAGATTGGCCCTGTAAAGGTAAGTTTCTTGAAAAAAATGGCAAAAATAATAAAATTTGTTTGTCATTTTTTTGGGATTGAACTCCCGAACATATAACCGAAATTCGAGAACACAGGCCCGAACATTGTTTATTTGTTCGGGAAGGCATTCCCAAACAAATAAGTAATGTTCAGGAATGTAGGTCCGAACATAAAAATTTCTTAACACGTTGAATGGTCAAAATTGTTAACGCTTGGGGAAGTTTTCATTTTTTCAAGTTCGAGAATACAATCCCGAACATTACTTATTTGTTCAGGAGAAAGGCATTCCCGTACAAATAAGTAATGTTTGGGAATGCAGGTCCGAATATGGAAATTTCTTAACACATTGAATTATCAAAATTGTTAACGCTTGCAGAAGTTTTCATTTTTTCAAATTCGGGAATACAAGCCCGAACAAGGAAATTTCTTAACATATTGAATGGTCAAAATTTTTAACACTTGCAGAAGTTATCAGAAGTAGCCCAAATCCAATATCAGGTTGAAAAGTTATTCCTTCATCGCGTAGCTTTGATAATATTGTTGCGTAGTTCTTTGCTGAACTCACAATTTTTTATTATCTACCAACAAAACCAACCAAACCAATTATTATAAATTTTTTTCCTGTAAGAAAAGAAATTATTACGAGAAAACTAAGAAATTGTATATGTATATATACATATATATATATATATATATATATAGAGAGAGAGAGAGAGAGCATACCAACTGTGACAATGGTAGATGAGCCAGCAGAGACAATAATCATATTGGCTCTTCTTCTTCTTGGTGGGTTTTGTTAGGGTTTTTTCGGCTAGGGGTTTTTTCGGGTGTGGCCGGGGGGGGTGTGCATTCAATGGGTGAAATGTTTTCACAAGGATAATTTTGGTATTATTTGAGGGGGGAAAAGAAATCTTGAGAGTTTTGAAATTTATAAGTTGGGGCCCAAAGAAATGAGGGATCCAAAATAATTCGTGGGGTGCTAATAGCACCACTCATATATATATACCAAATATTCCGTTGTACCTATTTAAGATCCTTGCAGTTGCTACTAATACAATTGTAAGTTACGTTTTTAATGTTTTAAGTTAATGATGTATTTTAATTAAATGTGTTCGATTTCATAATATCTAATTAAATGTGTTCGATTTCATATATATCCTTTATATATATTTTTATTATATAATATATATATGCTGCTTTCGCTCTGCGCTAATAATATTATATATATAATTATATATATATATATATATATATGCTTTGTTTTAGATATGGTATCAGAGCCAGATTATGTTGTATCCTGTTTCTAACTGTTTAGCTACTTCTGTATAATCGTCTTCTTGTTTATTTAATTAATCCTGTTTTCAGTTCATCTTAATCACCCAAGAGATCAGTCTGTTCTATCCACCTAGTTTAAGTCACCCACTTCTTCCCAGTCTTTGTAAGTCCTTCGCTTTAGGCAGAGTCAGACTTTGGGTTTACAGATAGGGTATGTTGTATACTAGGTATGTGATAAAATTGACAAGAATAGGGTATGTATTAAGATATCTGTAAAACTGGTTAATTAATACAGAACAATGAATCGATTATTTAGAATAACTCATCAGTCAGTTTAGGTCAACTACCTTGCATTCCATACCTAATCCAGGCATCATAATTAATGAAGAAGATGTTAGAATCCAAAATGATCAAATATATATGGATGAATATTCCAAAACTACCTATTAAAGGATTTATAAAACTTCTTTTATACAGGATGTTTTTAAAGTTACTTTCATGTTAAAACTATTGAACAAGTTTATGCTTTAGAAAAACCAAGAGAAACCTGTCAGTTATTTGATAAAAAATTAATCAAACGACATTTAGATCGTGGTTACAATTTCATGCATATTGGTTTAATTCAAATTGGTGTCAATCCATTAACTATGATTGGACAAAACACTTCTGTTTTACTCTGTTTAAGAGATGCTCGTTTTCTTAATTACAATGCTAGTTTAATGGGAATATGGAAAACTGGTCTTAATAAAGGTCCAGTACATTTTAATGTTTTCCTGATTTTACATTAAGTTTAAGAGATCCACATATTCTCAAGGCATTAACACTGAACATAATTACATGTGAATATACTGAATGTTAGATTCTTCTAATATTGCTTTAATTTATCGTGTTATATTATAAATGTATGCAAACTAATTTAAATGTTCATGTCTACATAAAAGTCCAAAGATAAAACTTTATTAATCCAAAGCAGTAGTACTAATGAATCAAACATTAATATTCCTCACATGATTGAATGGAAAGATATTAATTTACCTGATCAATGGGTTACTGTCAATGAAAATTCAAACATAATCAACAACAATCTTCAATCCAAGACATTCAACATATCCAACAAACAATGATGGATCCGTTAATATTAAATTCAATCGAAGTCAATCTTCTAGCAATAGTACATCTAGTATCCCTTCTGAAATATCAACTGAGGATGAAATATTTAACACTCCTCTATTTAGGAAAAACAGTCAAATCATCTTGGTCCAACTCATCCAACTTCAACAAATAAATTAAAAGGAATTGATAATTCTACCACTTCCCAATTAGTAAACCTGTTTATACTACTACCTCACATTTCCCTGAAGAAGAAACAGCTTCAAATAATTCCCCAACTCAAACCTGATTTCGAAGGATTTATACCACCTGTCAATCCTGCAGTATGACAATTAAAAAAGATTTTATTCCTGATTTAGATAAATTACTTATTGAATTCCGATCCAAAGTAAATAAAACTAAACGACAAGCTTTATAGTGCTAAATATAATTCTGTTCAACAATCCAGAATCACTAGAGAATGGTATAATTTTATGGTTCAATATAGTTTTGAATTATCTTTCTTTGATTATATGGATCACTATTACAAAAAGGTTAATACAATCACCAAACATAAATGGAAACTTCTCCAAATACTTCAGTTAGTTCTAATCATCCTCCATTAGAAAATATAATTATTGATCACCAAGGTTCTGAAGTTCCAGCCTCTCCTTTTAAGTTACCAGGTTCTGATCCTGAAATCAAAAAAGTTATTGAACAAAATAATTATACTAATCAATGTCTAAAAACAATTGGTAAACAATTAGATAAATTAGAAACTAATCTAGATGACCACTCTACCAATCAACTAAAACTTTAGACCAACCGTTACTTAATTTACCTAGTCATCGCTCTAAACGAACTAGCCTGGTTACTAATGATCAATCTACTGTCAAAGCTATTGAACAATTATTTACTAAATTAACTCCAATGATACTTCTACATCTAAGGACAAAGGTCTTACTATTTTAAATCAACAACCTATTACCAACAACTGTTTCTGATCAATCTGAAACTGATACTACTGATAATGAAATAAATCAATTAGTCCAACAGTTTCAACCTTCTCATCTTAATAAAATTCATTATCCAAAGGTTAATCCGCAAACAACTAAAATTGGTATTCTAAACCAACTCCTGTTGACCTCCAATTTGAAGATACAAATATTAGTAATCAATTTTCTGTTTCTGCTAAAAAATTATACGAATGGAATATTGATGGTCTCAGTGAAGATCAAATCCTTCAAAAATTAAACCATTTATCTATGGTCGCCAATAGTTATCTCAGTAATTATCCCCAATACACTCAACCTGAAATTGTTTCCTTACTTACCTCTGGCTTTACTGGTATGCTCAAATCTTGGTGGGAAAAAATATCTCACTGAAACAGATCGTGACTCTGTTATTTATGCCAATCAAATTGATGATAATGGTCTCCCTATTTTTGATGAATCCATAGGCTGTTGTCACCTGATGGTATTAATCAACTCATATACACCAATAGTTCGCCATTTTTATTGGTACCCTACAAATATATATTCACGCATACATGATCAACTTAGTAATCTTAATTGTCACACCTTAAGTGATTTTAGATGGTATAAAGATGTATTTACCTCTCGAGTCATGTTACGCGAAGACTGTACTAAATCATTTTGGAAAGAAAATTTATTAATGGATTACTAGCTTATTTTGCCCATAAAATTAGAGATGTTCTTAGTCAACCCACTAGTGTTATTGAATATGATAATCTCACGTATGGTGATATAATTAGTATATTCAAAGAGAAGGATTAAAAATGTGCATTGATTCTAACTTACTCAAAAGCTAATAAAGATAAACATAAAGCTAATATGAATTAGGAAATTTCTGTGAACAATATGGTTTACCTCCTGTTGCACCCTTCGTAGAATACACAAATACTCCAAACATAAATCCTCATACAAACATTCCAATAAATATAAATATAAGAAGATTATTCACCTTCCAAATCCAATGATAAATTTTATGCCAAACCTAAAAAAGAAACATTATAAATCTAAATCACATCCAAAATCTAAAACTACTAAAGATATTACTTGTTATAACTGTGGTCAAAAGGTCATTACTCTAATAAATGTAAAGAAAACAAAAATTAAAAGACAAAGTCAATCAACTCCAACTTGATGATAATTCCAAAAATCATTATATGAAAATCTTTCAATTAAATCAACCTCCTAGTAGTAATACGTCTTCTGATCATTCTCATACTTCATCATACTACCAATCTCCTAGTGATGATTCTGATGATAATATTATTTAGGCTGTAATGATGTTTTGTTGTAAACCCGTTAAACAAATTACTGTTCTCACCAAAACTACTCAAGAAGAATCTGCTTAATCGATCTAATTAGTAAATTAGATGAATCCATGTTAAAACAAAAATATACGGATAAATTAAAATCCTTATTAATCCATTCAGTTCCAAACCAAAATTTGATAAAACCAATAATCAGTCTATCTAAAACTCTAGAAAGATTAAAAATAAACACAAAGAAGTTACCTTACAAGATTTACAACACGAAATCAATCAGATTAAACAAACAATCAAAGAATTACAACATAAAGATAAAAACTTGAAGATGAAATTATTACCTTAAAAATTGATAAAAGTTTAATAATTTCCAAACTAATGAACATGAATCCCCACATGAATCTGAACATGAATCTGATCCTACTAATCCTGATAATTTAATATTCGACAACCGATCACACCACTCTCAATCCAACAATCCTGAAGAAAAACGATTAAGTCTAATCAACAAACTTTACATTCAAAAATGGTATTCTAAAATCACAATAATTATTGATGATTTTGAATTAGAATTAATTGCTTTAATTGATACTGGTGCTGATTTAAATTGTATCCAAGAAGGATTACTTCTACTACATATTATGAAAAATGTCAAGAAAGTTAACTTCTGCTAATGGTACTAAAATGCATATCAAATATAAATTACCAAAAGTACATGTTTGCCAAGACAATGTATGTTTCAAAACCTCTTTTGTTTTAGTCACCAACATGACTGAATAAATTATCTTAGGCTCCCATTTATCTATTTACTATAATCCCTTTACTACATCCAGTACAGGAATCACTACTCATGTTTAGGACAACCTTGTTACATTCAAATTTTTATCTCCTCCTGAACTATTACACTTAAACCAATAAAAGATTGTTCTATTTCTCATCAAATTAACCGCCTAACTAGACATTTAAAATTTCTGAAAGAAGAAGTAAATTAATAACGTATTGACCAAACTTGACTGATCCAATTCTCGTTTCCAAAATCCATGATTTTCAATTAAAACTTGAGTCAACTGTTTGTTCTACTTTACCCACTGCCTCTCTGGAATCGAAAAAAACATGTTGTTACCCTACCCTATATTAAGAATTTTCATGAATTACAAATTCCTACTAAATCTCGACCTATTCAAATGAACTATGAATTACTTGAAATGTGTAAAAAAGAAATTAACGAATTATTAAGAAATCGCATTATTAGCCCAAGTAAATCACCTTGGTCCTGTCCTGCTTTCTATGTTAATAAAAATGCTGAGTTAGAAGAGGTGTCCCTCGACTTGTTATTAATTATAAACCATTAAATTCTGTTTTAGAATGGATTCGGTATCCTATTCCTAATAAAAAAGATTTAATTAAACGACTTAGTCAAGCCGTTTTTTCAGTAAATTCGATTTAAAAAGTGGGTTTTGGCAAATTCAAATTCATCCTAAAGATAGGTATAAAACTGCATTTAATACACCCTTTGGTCAATATGAATGGAATGTCATGCCATTTGGTTTAAAAAATGCTCCTAGTGAATTTCAACATATCATGAATGACATATTTAACCCATTTAGTCATTTTTCAATTGTTTACATTGATGACATCTTAATTTTTTCAAAATCACTTAGTGAACATTGGAAGCATTTAACGGCATTCTATTACACCATTAAAAGTCATGGTCTCGTCATTTCTGCTCCTAAATTAAATTATTTCAAACCAAAGTCAGGTTTGTAGGATATGAATATTCATCAATACTATCCTACCCATTAGTCGATCCATTGAATTTGCATCCAAATTCCTGATGAAATCCTTTATAAAACCAATTACAAAGGTTCTTAGGTTCCCTCAATTACATTGCTGAATTTTATAAAGACCTTAGGAAAACTTGTCAACCTCTATTTGATAGGTTAAAAGATAATCCGCCTCCTTGGTCTTCTGTTCATACTTCTATGTTAAACAGGTCAAACAATATGTTAAGTCTCTTCCTTGTCTTGGTATTCCCACTGAAAATTCATTCAAAATTATTCAAACTGATGCCTCCGATATTGGTTATGGTGGCATTCTCCTTCAGCAACTTACTCCTCAATCCTCTGAACAAATTGTTCGCTATCATTCTGGTGTCTGGAATAAAGCACAATTTAATTATAGTACTATTAAAAAAGAAATTTTATCTACTGTTTTATGTATTCAAAAATTTCAAGATGATGTTTTAAATCAAAAATTCTTACTTCGTGTTGATTGCAAATCTGCCAAATTTATTTTAGAAAAAGATGTTCAAATCTTGCTAGTAAGCAAATTTTTGCCCGTTGGCAAGCTATTTTAAGTATTTTTGATTTTGATATTACCTATATACCTGGTTGTCAAAATTCCCTACCTGATTTTCTACCCGGAATTTTTACAGGGGGGTAAGGGATGACTACACCATTTACTGCTTACCATAAATCCCGAATTACCTATTTCAAAACTCTCATTAAACAACTTACCCATCGCATTCGCCGCCTCAAATCAGCTAGACCCACTACCAAAAGAGCCCAATACATCAATTACCAACAGCTTCAAGCTCGCCGCAATTTACTTGCTCACAACTACAATTGTTTACATCATCATCAAGATTATTTAGATCTTCTTTCTGGTTGCTAATCACTGTTTATTATTTCACAGATGTCTCGTCCAAGGCTCCTTCAAAGGCTTTGGCCTCCTTTTCCAATAAACCAAATCAACTCATTGTCCCTCCTCTCTTTGAGTCAGTTCCCCCTCTTATTCACTTGACCTCATTAACCGTTACCAGACCCTTGGTACTATTCAACGCCCTGATTATTCATCTGCATTGGCCTCTGATCCTTTTGTATCTAGCCAATCGGTTTCAGTTACTCCATTCCCAGTTAACCCTACTAAATCATCTCGGTCTGAATATACCAATTCACATGTTACCAACGCTGTTCTATAAAGAACCTAGTCACCCAAGAATCAAACCATCAATGACATTGCTAAATTCCCATTTTGGCTCTGATGCCATTTCACCTTTCCCATCCAGAGAAAACCCTAGCCTATTACAGGATATTTTAATCAACCATCATTCCATCTTAATCAAGCCAATTCAGGACGCACCTATGCTTATAAGATCCTATATCATTCACTTTTTATTCACAACATTGTTTCCATGGCTGAATGGGGTAATCCTAATCAGCTTCGTGATCTACCTGGCCATTCTATTCATATAATTATCATGATTACGTTGATGCTTGGTTCAAGATTTTCTTGTACCAAAATGAAACCTTTAGTCATTCTTGGTTCATCTCATTTGATCAAAAATTCAAATCTGAGTTACCAACTTGGTTTCTGAGATGGTGGTCTCACTATGGCGCCATTTCAGCTATCCTTCCTAATGATCTCAAAAAATATAATTCATTATTTCAACTCTGTTTACCCATTTTCTGCTCACCAGAAGCAATTTCCCTTATTACTCATATTCATTGCCAAATACAAAATTCCATGGATATTCAAATGGCATTATGGGATTGATGATAATATTATCATCGCGCCAACACACAGTTAAATGGTGGGATAAATTCAATGTTCCCAGAATTCTTGAAATTGTTCCAGCAGAATTTCCACCTGATCAATATGCTCCAACTCCTGCTTTTGCTCAAGCCCAGCAGAACCCAACTGCTGCAATCACTCAAGGAAGCCAGCCCAGTCTTCTTCCAGTCAACCTTGGCAGCCCCTCATCTAGTGGCTCCAAGCCCAAATCAACAAAATCAAAGTCCAAAGCTGTTGCTGTTCAACCAGCCCAATCCAAGCCCAAAGCACAGTCCAAAGTCAAGGCAAAGCCCATTCCACCTCCTGTTCAGCCCAAAGGCAAGTCCAAAGGAAAAACCCAATCATCCAAAGAAGATATGATCCAGTTAGCCCATCAACTGTTGAATCAAGCTAAAGCCCAATCCACCGATTCAGACAGTTCAGACGATTCAGCTCAGATCCATTCCTCTGAAGAATCAACTAATCAGTATTCAGGACCCGAGTTTCAAGATGCTCAGGATCCATTTGTTTAATCAACTTTGGATTCCATATAAATATAATTTAGCTTCAATCAATACTCTTTTGAGAAAAGCTGCTAATTGATATTTATATTGATCACATGTTCCACCGAAAGTGATGAATAGTAAAAATCACTGTTCACTTTTACTGTTCACCATCACTATTCAATTAATCAACTTTTGCTAATGGATGGTCATCTGTGCAATCACTCCACCGAAAGCATCCGACAGCATCTACTTTTCGCATGCTCGGCCAGCTGCTTTCAGAAGTCACATGCTCACTGTTTTGCTTTTATTTCTTTATATTGTAATCAGTTGTAAGCATTCAGGCATCCTTCAATTTTCTTCTCCATCTCTGTTGTAAGAAAAACCAGAGTGTTTTGAGAGCCTTACCAGTTTCCCCGTTGTACCTATTTAAGATCCTTGCAGTTGCTACTAATACAATTGTAAGTTACGTTTTTAATGTTTTAAGTTAATGATGTATTTTAATTAAATGTGTTCGATTTCATAATATCTAATTAAATGTGTTCGATTTCATAATATCTCCTTTATATATATATATATTTATATATATATATGCTGCTTTCGCTCTTCGCATAATATATATATATATATATATGTATCATGTTTTTATTTTTTATTTTTATATATAGTTTGTTTGTATTTTTTTTTCTTTTTTTCTTGATTTAAATTTTGTTTCACATACACTTGTGTGATTTGTATATTTCGTTTTATGTTTTTTTGCCATGTGAACTAATTCGAAAAATTAGTTTTTATTCCATACATAAATATTGCACAAGTGATTGTTATTTTTTGTTGACAGATTAAAAAATTTCTGCCTAAAAGACATTATTGAATTTTTTTTTTTTTAAAGTGTATGTATTTACTACAACAAGAAATATAAAATGAAAGATACAAAACATCAAGAATAAATTGACATAATGAGTGAGCTACTGTTAGGTATAGTAGATTTAAATTCTATCATTTTGTAATTTGATCAGTGCTAGTCCAATCATCTTTGCGGTATTAATGAATTTTTGTTCAGATTAATGATTTTTTTTACAATTTTTATTCATTTTTTAAATTTAATATGATTATACAATATTTAATCTAGTAGTTATTAGTTTCTTAACCATTCTATTCCATTCAATTTACTTGACAAACCAAACGTGGGAATGGGAATGGTCATTCCATTCCCACATCATTTTACCATGTCAACCAAACAGTGGAATGAGAATGAGCATTTCATTCCATTCTACCATGTATTCCATTCCCACTATCATTCAATTCCCACTTCATTTAATTCCATCGTACCAAACGTGCTCTTAATGAATAGATTTGACTTACTACTCAATTAAATCTCATTTACTACTTAATGTGACTCTACTAATTATTTCATTAAACTTTGCTTACTACTACTAAATTAAACCTCGCTTACTAGTTAATGAAACCTAACTTACGATTTTTGATACTCTACTTACTACTACTCCATTAAATTTGATTTACAACTTAATAAAACATGACTACTACTCAAAAATATCTCGTTAATATTTAGTGGTAAATAGAATTAGAACAAATTCTAAGTAGAGTCACAATGAATGGTCAATAATAAATAAAATAAATGAATTTTAAATTATTAAACAAAATGTAAAAATTTATAAGACTTGACTAGTACTCAATAAGACACCTATAGCGGCCCAGGTCAAAACCTAACCCTTTTTGTCTTTCCCTTTGGACTTTGTACTTATTTCAATTCACTTGGACCTTACCTTGTTGAGTTGGACTTTGGAACTCCTTGGGTTAGCTTTGGAATAGCAACCTAACATTTCTGCTTGAGCTTGTTCGAGCTCATGAACACTATGGTTGAGCCTGCGACCGTATCTTCTCTATGCACATGAAAATAATTTAAATATATTTGAAATGATTTTTGTTTAATTTATTTTAAGGGATGAAGGATTTTAGGTAGATATTTTCAAAGGTCAACAAAACGTGTTTCTATATTTGATTTAAGGAAATGATTATCTTTTAGACAATAATCTTAGGAGATGGGCTTAAAAAAAAAAATTTAATTCAAAAATTATGTGAAACACACGAATAGTGTATTATTTTTTTAAATTGAAAAAATAAGAAATTGAGTTTAAGCATTTGGAGCTCTCACATCCCTTCTCATTTCAAAACCCCATTTTCCTTAATGTATAGTATATATATATATAGTATAGAAGTATAGATAGATAGATAGGGGCAACTTTATGTGAACATAATTCTTATTTTTGAAGAGTATTCTTTTTTGAGACCTCATCATCTTCATACCAGCTCTAGCAAAAAAGTCAGGTGGTGATGTAGATATGGCAGTGCATTAAAAAACCCAATATTTTCCTTGTCACTATGTGATCAAAATGGATTGTAAAAAAACACAATCTACTATTATTATAAAAGTGTGAAGAGTCTGTCATATTTTGTAACACTTCGTACTTCTTGGACTAGTGGGATTGCTCTTGACACTCTTATTATTGTGCTAGGATCCTCTTCGATTCATTTTAGAGTATTAATTAGTGGTATTATAAGGGTAAAGTAGGATTGAACCAAAATTCGAATAATTATTCTATGAGCAATCTTCACTCTTTTACGTTTTCTCTCTCCACACTTTGAATTTGAATGTGAGGCTAGAACCATTGGAAGGCTTGTTTTCGGGGGTTCGATTAGACACAAGAGTGACCTAAAACGGAGTCCAGATAAGGGAGTTATGCCCGTTTGAAATTTGAGTACTTATGTTGGAAGCAAGTCCGGTCGAGCGAACTTTTGACCACTTGAGCTATCTGTGCGGGATTCTGAGATTCTGGGAGCTTAATTTGACCGCTTGAGCAATCTGTTCAAAATCAGGCACTTTAAAGTGACTTTTTGGTCTAAACTTTTCATTCATTCATTCTTTCTTTTCTCCCTCTCCCCCATACCCGAAACCCTAGACCTCTAAACCTTGATTTCATCTATTTTTTAACCAAGAACCCACCATAGATCTTGCATTAAAGATGAAGAACAAGTGAAGATCAACATTTTGACCAATTGGATTTTGGATTTTTTGAAGGAATCTTCTTGATCTAGCTTCTTTACTTTTATCTTTGAAGTAGGATAACTTTTAATCTTGTAATTCTTTGTTTTGAGAATGTTTATGTGGTGCTATTATGATATTGATGCTATAATTTAAAGTTTGAGTTTACAAAATTGGGTTTTGTTTCAAAAATGAAATTTTCTCTACATTTTGTTAAGAATTCTATTAATGGCTATGGATTATGAAGATTTTAGTTGGGAAATAACATTTAACATGATTTAGGCGTAAGAAACCCCAAAATTGATGAAAACCCTAATTATAAAATTTGGGGAAAAGATGAAATTAATTTTTAATTCTTTAAAATTGATGAATGGAATTATGATTATTGTCCCTCATTACTCCATTAAATTACTTGAGTGGTGTATATTACCTTTTACCTAAAGAATGTATGAATACTTGGAAATCTTGTAAATGTTGTTTGAGGGGGTGGTAAATAATATGTGAGTCATGGTAGGGAGTCGGTTTTTGGAAAGAGTTGTGTGTGGTTGGTACCTGCGTGGGGAGATGTTTAGGTGCCCAATTGCCTTGCCTTAAGCTTATCACTAGACGAATGTGGGAAAATATTTTTGGGTGTCCACTGATCCTGCCGTATTGTAATCGATAAAAGTGGAAAAACGAATGATTTTGGATGCCCATTTCTTGCCGTATTAATAGCCCATAAAAGCGAGGATACTTTGGATATAAACCTATGTATATGTACGTAGTGGGACTCTCTTTAGGGATTTCACGGCGTATTTACCCCCTGGTGTTAAGATGTGATTTTTCATGGAAATTATAATATTTAAGTTTCGTTGCTTAAACCTTTAACATGAGTTGAACAAGAAAAGGTTTTGATTATGATAATGCCATACGGATTTTCAAATAATTAGATGTTTCGTTAAAAGTATTTCTACTGGGCATCTAGCTGATTCCTATCTAACAATTTCAAGAATCGATGATGTGCAATGTCACGACACCATTCCGCCCCTAGTAGAATGGTGTCGTGATGGCCAGTAATCCGAGATTACCAAAGGCCAACCTGCAAGGGTTCACACACAATCAGAGTATACATATGGGACTTACATGTGCGGAAGCAATAAATTTAAATCTAATTAGTCCACAAGAGCTGTGCATAGATCAAATGAAATGACATACATCTTAATATAGCTTACAACTTGGATAATAGAATAAAGTACAAAATACATCTTGATCAAAAAGCTTCTCAAGCTGACATATACAAAAGAAATAACTACAAGCCAGAAGCAAAATCTTCAAGATGCTACAAAACATGAATCCAAAAACATCTTGCAAACAATCATCTAGGCATCACCGCCTCCTTGCTCGTCACCTACATATATATAGAGAGGGTGTGCTTGGATACTCAGTGAATGATACCAGTAATAAAGGTTTTGCATGAATGATATTCAAGATCTCTTTTCTAAACAATACATAGCATAACTTATACAAAATCAAGGGATGAACCAAATCCATCAACAAGTCTTTCAAATCTTCGAGGGAGGCTTACTAGTATCAATATAATACAAGGGATGACATTAAACAAAGGTGCTACAAAAGCTTAGAGTCCTCTAGCACGTAAGGACTTGTGCTACAAAGGTTTAGAGTCCCGTAGCACGTACGGACTTGTGCTACAAAGGTTTAAAGTCCCCTGGCACATACGGACTTGTGCCACAAAGGTTTAAAGTCCCCTAGCACGTACGGACTTGTGCTACAAAGGTTTAAAGTCCCCTAGCACGTACGGACTTGTCAAGAATGTCATCCAAAACAAGGCTAATACTTGATACACAAAATAGGGATATTCATTCATGCTTAACAAATACTTTTTCCAAAATAAAGCAAAGCAAAGCTTTATCAAAACTTTATAACATAACTTTATTAAAAATACCACTCACATAGTTCTTCAGGTATAGGAATTACAAGCAAGGATCCAAGGCCTACAAGCACATAATAAATCCCATTGAATGCGTTTCAAGAAGACAAGGTGAGATGCTCAAAGATGGATATGAAATGCATCCTTGAAACAAGCTATACATGACAGGAAAGGATCTTGGCATCTCTTTCAAAA
The DNA here is from genome assembly GCF_004153795.1 of Camellia sinensis. Taxonomy (NCBI): domain Eukaryota; kingdom Viridiplantae; phylum Streptophyta; class Magnoliopsida; order Ericales; family Theaceae; genus Camellia; species Camellia sinensis. The sequence goes on along the minus strand of NW_021024526.1, from coordinate 812,224 downwards.
TCAAGTCAAAACAAAACAAAACATGCTGGGAGTTACAACACTGCCTTTTCATCTTAGGAAAACATGCTGGGTACTAACCAGGTCTAGGCTGAGGTCCCACACCTCTTGGCCGAGGTGTGTTCCCGATAACCACATTCAAGGAATGAAGTCTGGGAAAAATCTGGGTTTCCCTCTTGAAGAACATGAAGAACAAGAACATGAAATGCTAAAATCATAACTTTTATTCCAAAATCTGAGATTTCATGAGATAAGTTCGAAAAAATGGACCTGGGTACCCATACTTGAAGATTTTATGAAAACAAACACAAAACAGGGATCTTGATACAAACTTTCGGATCAAAACATGGTTTTATCTCAAGAACATAAGAACATCACTTTCTTTTTCTAAAACAAACTTTAAGTCAATGCATGGTTCATGAATCATGCTAGATCATGCAATGCAATCAAATCAACATAAAGAACAACAAGAGTAAATCAAGGTTCTAACCTCAAAGCACGGATTAAACGGCTCAAATTCTAAAGATCAAGCTTGGGATCTAGCTCTCTCACTCCAACTTCCTCTCCTCTTCCTAGAGCTTCTCTCTCTACCGTGCAAGAGATAAGACACAAAATGATATATTCTAACTCTGCCGGCTGACTAAACCCTCTACTGGGACACATGGCAACAGCTGGTTGGATCTCCTAAAAAAGGTGACTGAGTGACAAGACAAGGCTATGACAAAGTGTATATAACAAGTAAAGTGACAGGGCACTAGGGCAGGTAATGATCTCGGCCAGGACAAAGCTTCGGCAAGTAGGGTCTCAATGATCTCGGCTACGAAGGACAACATTTGGCCTAGCTGTGCCACACCTTGGCCTAGATGTGCCACATCTCGGTCTAGGTCGTACCAATCCAGGGACAAGATCACTGGTATAACATCTCGGCCTAGATAATACACATCTCGGCCATGGTGGTGAACACCTTGGCCTAGAAAATGACATCTCGGCTAACATGTTAGGGTGAGGGTGGTGGTCAACCAAGGTGGTTCCAAGATGGTCCTAGGTGTAAGAAGTTCCAGGGTGTAACCTAGGCTTAAGATGACCTCGGCTAAACTCACGCCAAGCAAGGAACAAAACATGCAAGCAACACTTATGCGAAACAAATCAAGGTTTGTAAATGCACCTTAACAAGACAAGATCATATAAATACATGCAAGCATGACTTAAGTAAAGTGAGGGTTGTTACATGCAACCACCCCTATGACAAGGAGGTGGAGTCTTTTGTTTTGTTGGGGCACAAAGGCTCATGGATGTGATATGTGGAAGCTCTAAGCATATGTGTTTTGGGACCGCGTGTCCATTTTGTTGTAACAGGCCTTACCTTCATGTTTGTATGACATTAAGGCATTATTATTTTTATCCTTTAGCTTCTTGAACTATGTTAATGTTGTTATAACTAAGACAAGAATCTGAAAATTTGTAATATTTAATATGTAGTTCAATGGAAAAGAGGTCTTTTGGAATTAATGTTATTGTTTGGTATGGTAGGATTTCAAATTAATCATGTTATGAGTAATGTTTTAAGTTAATCAATTTGGGGGCATTACATGTTTTCTACTTTTTTTTAAATTCCAATTTCACCCCCTTAGATTTGCTATATTTTCTAAAAGTCATGAAGTCTATATAAACTATCTCTTTATTTTTGTAGTTGAACACTCAATAATGATATATTTGCTTCCAAGAGTCTTACATAAATATAAACAAACCGCCTCCCTCCTTATAAAAAAAAAGAAAAAGAAAAAGAAAACAGAAAGTTGTCTCCCTATTTTTTACATTGATGGTGATTGAAGAACAAAGAATAATTATTTTTTCTTATTTCTTGTATCTGGTTCTATACTGATATACATAATATTTACAATTGTCTACCATGGATCAAATCACTGTGAATAATTTTGGTTGAATTTTAAAATTGTATGCATTCGTTTGAATCTAGACAAAGGAAAACGCATGTGTTTTTAAAACAGAGATTTGTGTTGCATCTTAAAATTTTGCAGATACACTTTCTTTTTGTTTAAATTATATTTTATGAACTATAATATTTTACATGATACTTTAATAACCAAGGTTATCAAAATTCTAAACAAGAACCACTTTCGTTGATTTTATTTTATAAATATATTTTTCAATTTTGGGTTTTTCATATGTTCTCAGTTTAGGTGATTAAAGATATCAGAATTTCTTCATATTTTATATTTAAATTAAACTTTTACATGAAAATTTAATATCCAATAATCTAAATAGAATTAAAAAGTAAAATATTGGTAAAAAATTAATAAATTCAAACATATACTAATTTATTATTATTATTATTAGATATTTGTTGTTATTATTATTATTTAATATTAATAATTTTTTTTTCCAAAAATAATACACAAAAAATTATTTTCTAAGTGTATTTAGATTAAGTGAATCTAAAAAGAAAATAAAAGGGTTATTAAAACAAAAACAGTGTTAAAGACAAAAAACATGAAAACCAAAAAATTTAAAATAAAAGTTTGAAAAAACAAATCAAACCAAACCAAATCAAATACTATAAACTTCTTCATTTTTTTTTTAATTTTAAATCTCTCTTCAGTGATCTCTAATTTTACACAAATTATTCACAAATTTCTTTTAATTTTTATGTAAATTTAATAATCTAATTAAAACATGGTGCAACAACACAAAAATATAACACTAAACATTTACATTATGACCAATTATTTAATTATGAATAATTAACTTCTCATTGTTATAAAAGATTTCATATATTACTTTTGTGATATCTTATATATGTCAATGTCTACATATATAAATATATATATAAAAAAACATAAATATAAATTTATATATGTTACTATATTCATACATTGTCAATCTGTAATGCTATATTACCATTAGATACTTTAATTTTCTAACATGTATCCCTTTAGTAATATAGTTATATTTGTTAGAAAAAATTGCAGAATTATGTATTGTTCTCCTATCAACTTATGTTCAATACAAACAAGTGTTCACAATATATATCATACAAACAATTGTTTACAATAAATACTTTCAATAACAAATTAAGACTTTGCAAAACACCTCCATTGCGAAAATAATTGTATTTTATTTTTTTTTCACAGAAAAATTACACTATTAAGAGAAAATAGATTTTGAAATTCATAACAATATGATATCACCTCAAACTCTTACTCATCAAATATTTTTATTACAATGAATTATAATGGTGAGTAGGAAGAAAAACAATAAGATAGTGAAACAAAAACTACAAAAGATCTATTGCAACATACTCTCTAAGCAAAGTTAGAAAAGCTGAAGCAGGAATTGTCCTATCTGTTGTGAAGTTCAAGAAAAATAATATACCTCATGCATACATTTTAGTTAAATTACAAACAAAAAATTAAATGACGCCTAAACATCATCGCAACGACTTGATGATTCAGAAAGTAAGTACATCAAATAAAAAGTTTCAATCAATTTTTGTTATATGCTGATTATTTACAGATGCCATAATAAATTATGTAACTTGATAGTTTCATGAAAGTGACCCTACAAATACTTAAAATTATGGATTTATAAATATCGTGAAAATAATTATGAAATTCTTATATTGATCGAAATATTAAGCTACAATATAATTCCATTTTCTGAAGGGAAAAAAAAAACTATTCCACATTTTGTACATAAATGAAAATATACTTATGACTAATGTTATATTTTTCATCATGCAAGATATTTGTGACACAGGAAATCAGACTCAACAACTCTTGATATATAAAAATATATTACATATTGATATTAATGCATTCTTACACTAATAGTATGCAAATAATATGCAATAGTGAGTTCAATGAATTTGTATTATGAGATGAACTATTAAACAAAATTGTGTAATTGTGCTGTTAACGTCATACCTTCAATTGTATTACAGGTACAAATTATGAAAAATTGAAGTGGAAAGTTGATAGAAAAATATTTATGTAATATTATATATTTAAAAGATCTAGTTATTGTTCATTATTTAAGATAAAGTTGTGATCTCAACAATTTAATTATAAATTAATATTTATGTTTATAAAATTTCTCATTTATCATTTAAATTCTTCAGCCAAGTATGTAGTCATTTCTTGTTTAGTTGTATTTTGGATACAGATCACTTTATTTATACAAGTTTCCATACTTTGTATACATATTACATACTAATTTAGCAGACAAGTATGATTACAATATTAACAGTTGATAAAAAATCACATATCACATGCAACGCATGTGCCCAACTACTAGTCAATTAAATACAATAACATTTGTTTTTCACGTCGTCTGATCAAAACAGAGTGTACGGAATCTAAAAAGACACAATCAATTAAAAAATATGATGACATTTTCATTCATTACTTATAATAAAAATAAATAAATGAAAACAAAAGCAAATAAGTTAAGTGAATAAAGATATATATGTATATATATTATTTTATTTAATTCCGTAAACAGAAATACCATTGATAAACATTGCCTTAATAACCATCTTTTCCAAGACACATTACTGAAATAAATTTGATAGACAAAATAAATGAAAAGAAAAGCAAGCAATAACGTCAATTGAATAAAGAATTTTTTTTTATTTGCTTCCTTAAATAAAATAACATTAGTAAACATTTCCTTAATAACCATCTTTTTCAAGAAACATTATTGAAATAAATTTGATAGGCAAAATACAATTTCATTATCATCAATAGTGGGTACTTTATGTGAACCTAAGGAATATTTTTGAAGAGTAATCTTTTTTATGACCTCATCATTTCATACCAGCTCTAGCAAAAGAGTCAGGTGGTGAAGTAGATATGGCAGTCCGTTAAAAATCCCAATAATTTTTTTCTCAGTATTAAAACTGTTGGACCAATCTTCTGTGTAAATAAAATAACTCCAAATAAATTCAAACAAAATAAATAAAAAACATACCAGATTTATTTTGTCGAACCAAATAAAAATTACAAGACCAAGTCGAGTGTGTGACACTCTGTCCTTAAGACAGATTCGCCCCGCTACGGTACTTACGGTTGAGTGGCGTCTATCTCCCAGGATACAATGATCTTCACAAATTGTAGTAGTACTCCAAACAATTTATTCGGCGAACCAAACCTTGTGTTCTAATATTCTCTTAATATTTATTCTTAAATCTAAAATGAAGAATAATGCAAAAGTAGAAAATTTTGGACAATAATGGGACAAAATTTCAGACTATTTTCGGATTGCAAAATCAAATACACGGACTGATTTTTCTCAGATTGGAAAAAAAACACCAGATCGAAAACTGCTAGAATAGATGATATTTATAGGCTACAAAAAGTCCCGAACAGGTATCAATTTAATGAAATGAAAAGGTGCTTTTGTTTTTCAATTCAAACAAAGTTGACCATTTGAACAGGAATATTCAAATTCAAACATTTGAAAAAGTATTCCGCAGTTTTGTTGATGGAACAAATTCCAACCTGTAGAATCTTTGTTATTTATTCAAACTATTTCAAATATATAGATATATACATATTAAACTAATGAAATAGTTAAATAAATAAATAAATGATAAGGTACAAACTTTAGGAAACCACTTAGAAACTCAAAATTTGAATTTAGAATTAAATTAAAATCCCACAATTACAAACTTTAGGAAACCACTCAAGAATCCAAAATTTGAATTTTAGAATTAAATTAAATTCCCACAATAATTTTTATTGAAAAAATTCAAAAGAATTTTATCTAAAAAATTAATGTTAAACCTGCAAACGACGTCATCTTCCCATTCACTCATAAATGGTTTTGACGTTCCGTCTTCACCACTTTACCTTTTCGGACCCACCCCAAAACACGTTTGGGGTCCACCCAAATTGGGTTAAAAAATATGCCTATATAAAACCATTTTTTCCAACAAAAACAGAGTGTAAAAAAACACAATTAATTAAAAAATACAATAACATTTGTTTTTCACATCGTCTAATTAGAACAAAGTGTAAAAAACCCAATAAGTTAAAAAACACAATGACATTTTCATTCATTGCTTATAATAAAAAATAAATAAATGAATATAAAAGCAAGCAATAAAAAAATAAATGAAAACAAAAGCAACGAAGCCAATTGAATAAAGGGTTTTTTTTATTTGTTTCCTTAAATAGAAATGCCATTGGTAAACATTGCCTTAATAATCATCTTTTTCAAGAAACATCATCAATAGTAGGTACTTTATGTGAATCTAATGAATATGTTTGAAAAGCAATCTTTTTTATGACATCATCATCTTGATACCAGCTTTAGTGAAGAGGCAATATTTTTTTTTTCTCACTATGTGATCAACACGGAGTGTAAAAAAATACATTCAATTAAAAAATGCCATCACATTTGATTTTCTCACCATCTGATCAAAACGGAGAGTAAGGAGTGTAAAAAAAAAAACAATTACATTTGCATTCATCGCTCATAATAAAAAATTAAATGAAAACAAAAGCAATGTTGTCAATTGAATAAAGAAATAAATAAAAAGAAAAGCTATGAAATCAATAGAAGATTACTTACAGGAAAGTAATAGCTGACTGTTGAACCAATGAAGCCAGGTGACTGTTGAAGCAATGGAGTCAACTGAATAAAGAAATAGATGAGAAGAAAAGAAAGCATTAAAAAATTAAATGAAAAGAAAAGTGATGAAAGCAAGCATTAAAAAAATAAGCCAAAAAGAAAAGCAATAAAGTCAATGAAAGATTACTCATAGGAAATGTTATGATCCGAACTCACTCCTTAAAGTTTGGATCATAATCAATTAGTAATCATGAGATTACTTACGATTTCAGACAGAATTCAAATCATATTTAAATATATAGGCTAGAAGCGGAAGCTAAATAATAAAATTGTCTATTAAGTTGTACATATATAGTATAAACAAAAGCTTCTCACACATTAATAACTCACATCCATACATATACAAATAGATAATGCATGTCCAAAATCATTCACAAGTCATCATCATACAAAACCCAAAAGCTTATGTACAAACATGGTTAAACACGACCAAAGACAAAAGCCTCTTTTGAGAGGTGCTTCAAGGTCGATGTCACAAAACTTGAGTAAACATTGGACTTCTCTAAGGCTGGGCATCCTGTTATTCACCTACATATATATATATATATATACCGAAGTGAGCGAAGCCTAGTGAATAACATCAGAGTAAAGAGCTTACATGAATGAGTTCTATTATATAAACAAAATCGTTTCCATGTCATATACAATTCATAACGGAACAACCTTGGGTCGAATACATGTCAGAATGACCTCGGGTCCAACGTATAACATATGTACAGAGCAGAACAAATTATACTTGGCGGAACGACCTTAGGTCCAATGCATCACAGCTGTATAATGACCATTTGGTCAACAAATATCAGATAATCAGATGATCAGATAATCAAACTGACCTTGGGTTCATCTTATCAAATACATAGAACGACCTTGCGTCCATTACATGCTTTTATACTTTTCAATCACATTTATAGATATTTTATTGTTCGGACAGTTAGAAGGCTCATTCACATTCACAAAATCATAAATTCAGAAAAGCTTACCACATTGAAACATTTAGAAAATAGCGTATAAGAAAATATCTTTACTAAGATATTACTCACAGTGATTTGGTTGCTGATACCGCTTTTGTGGATCAACTTACATAACATACAAAAACATACACACATTGCTTAATCAAATCGTTCTTTAACTTATTCAATTCTTTTAAGTCTTATTCTAACTTATTAATTCATTTGGGAGGCTCAATTCATGCCTAAGAACACTTAGAAAGGAATGAGGATGCAAACATGAATAGAATATAACTTTTCAAAACACACTGAAACAGGGCAATTCGTGCAAGCGCACCATTGGTCGCTCAAGCAGATCACATTATAGCGATTCTGGTTTAGACCCGACCCAATTTGTATTCTGGACTCGAGTTTCACGGTTTGGTATTGTCGTTCATGTCTTACTTCCGTTATATTCCCTTGAGTTTGGCTATTGGGTTGTTTTGGTTGCATTTGGAACAGGTTAGTAGCTTGGCTTTCAAACTATAGTTGCCCAGAATTTTATTTTTCCACTCGAGCATCACTTCTTGCGCTCGAGCAGGCTTTGTGAATTCTCTGTACTTTTGCAGGTCTGCAAAACTACTGGGAGAGTGTATTCTACGCTCGAGCGGTCTCAACTTGAGCAGCATTTCTTGCTTTCGAGCGTTGGTCTGCTGTCTGGAAAACTACTGGGAGTGTGTAATCTACACCCGAGCATCACTTCTTGCACTTGAGCGGGCTGTGCGTATTTCAGTCCGTAAAAGTGACATTTTACATCACTTTTTCATTTCATTCTCTCTCTAACACATTTCAAAAACCTTAGATCTAGAGCTTCTCTCTCTAAAACTCCTTCTCTCTCTACATTTTCACCTACATTTAGTGGTTTCTCTATCCGTGTGCCTTTGTTAAAAAGGTAGAGCATCTCAAAGGCTACATTTTCATCCGAATAGAGTTAGGTTTCGCCTTCTTCCGAGTTTCTTCTTTGTTTTGCGGTAGGGATTTTCTACACTTTTCTATGGCTTTTAACTTAGTTATTTGTTTTGTACAAACACTGTTATGATTTTGGGAGACTTTAAACAAACCTAAGGTTTTGATTTAAAATCAAAAGAGAGGTTTCTCTAACGTGTTCTTGAAAATGGCTATGAGAGAGGAAATGAGGTTAAGTTGTGATAAAATTGTTGATTTTGAGACTTGGAATGAAATTGAGATAAAAAAGGGATTTTACCCTAGATGTTTAAATATTTATTTTGTACAAATAAATATGATTAATGTTGAAAATGTGAATTGGATGGATATTGACATGGGTAGTGGAGTTGGTTATGTATTACCACTCGCACTTTAAAATTTGGATAATTTATTTGTCTTGGAGATTGTATATTGTTTAAAAATATCTATTTTGGGCTATCGGTAGAAGATAACTATGATAGTTGTAGAAATTGCATGAGAATTAGGTGAATTGAAACTGATTACTCATCCATTTGCATTGAGTGCTGTCACATCTTTAATACATTGTAAATGTGTGATGTTTGGAAGAAGAAAGGGGATATACTCCATGTTTGTGAGAAGAAAGGTGTAACGCCCTCGAAAATAAAACAATAAAGCCCACCAACATAAACATGCATTGGTAGAGATAAACATTCTTCTATTCATCAGAGTAGTTCCTTACAAAAGTATTACATGTTAACAACAAAAGTAAATGCCCTACGGGCTTACAGCTTTCCAAGTTAACACTTGGTTACAACAAGAGGATACTAACTCAATACATATAAAGCCCTTGGCTTGAATTTACATATAATACACCAAAAGGAAATAAACAAAACAATCCGCCTGCCTCTAGCCCCTCAACCTATGTCCTTGGAGGTGGCATGCTACCTGTACCTGAAAATGATGTCCCATAAAGGGTGAGCCACAGCCCAGTAGAGATATGCTAAACACAGTATGAACAATGACTAAGACATTAGCAATTGATAAATGTTCAATTTTCATAAACCAATTCATAATCCATTTCCATTTCTTATCAATTTCACAGTTTCCATCAACGGCTCAGAACCTGGCCAACCACTTATATGAGACACAGACTCATATTAAACATTTTCCATTTTTACAATAGGTGAACACACTAGTTATATCAATATCTCAACAGATAAGCATACAAGCTGTATCCACATTTCAACAGATATGCATATTAGCTATATCAACACTTCCAATGACAAGCATATGAGCTGTATCAACACTTCCAAAGATAAGCATATGAGCTGTATCAACACATTATCTGACAAGCATATGAGCTGTAATTTTTTTGAAATAAAATCACTTGGGTTAGGTGTGACTAGGCACCAGATTCAAAACTAGTTGAGATATTTTTGTGAGTGATTTTTGAGATAAAATTACTCGGTAAGTTGTGACTAGACACCAAATTCTAAACTAGTCGGAGTGATCGGAATTGAGCATATTTATTTATTTATTATTTGGGTTCGTTTTTAATTGGCAATTTATTTAGAAACTCGATTCACACCCTCTTGGGTTGCTTACCTGGATAACAATAACTTTTATGGTTGTAAATATTAGAGAGCTATTATATATCACGAAAACATTATACTCAAATTATAAACTTCCTACGTGATTTTCTATTTATCCTAGTTAGTTCCATTATTTATTAAATAATATGGATCTTACACATACGCATGACTTTAATTGTATCAATATATTTAATAAGTGAAAAAAAGTAGTGAAAAAAAAATAGTGATCAATAGCATTTCTCTAAATTTTATATTGAAATATTGTCCTTAAATTAGATTATTTAATTTGCATTAGTTTGGATTGAGAGCGCCTTTAGACATGGTCATTCCCTAGTATTATTATATAACTAAGGTCCTTAAGGAGATGTATAACAACTAAAAATCTAGGTTAAAGACCATAAGAGTGAGTAGGAATCCCTACCTCAAAGATGACTCCCAACCAAGAAGGTGAAGAAGACGAAAATGCTCCAACCCACGAATTTCTCGGATCAAAAGATAGCCCTCGACGATCAACAACCTTTTTGTAAAGACCAAAGGTGAGGAAAACACCCTAGCTAGATCAATATCTAGAGAGAAGGTAAAGTTTTAGAGAGAGGAGCTCTCAAAATGGGTTTTAGAAAAAGTAGGAGAGAGAAAGGAAAGTAAAAAGTGATTTAAAATCACCCAGCGGATAACTCATATACGCATGACCCGCTCGAGCGGAGAACACAACGCTCGAGTGCCAAGAACAAAAATCTGGACACGCTCGAGCGCAATAAGGCCCGCTCGAGCTCCAAGACACAAGAATAAAGCACTTCTGCTCGAGCGCGAAAATCAGTCCGCTCGAGCGTAGATTTCCACCTCCCAGAACTTATACCCAGAAAGTACTACCCGCTCGAGTGCTACCGCTCGAGCGTAAACAAACCCGCTCGAGCGTAAAAATCACATCTGCAGAAGCTTTGCAGGAACACGAAATACTGGAGGTGTGCAATCCTCGCTCGAGCGCAAGAAGACCCGCTCGAGCGGATTGCCTAAAAACTGGACAACAAGGAATTGAAACCAAGGCCTAACCAACCTGTAACAACCCTGCTCAAAACATCCTAAAACTCAATCAAGTGGAATTAAAGGACGGCAACAAGATAGATACCACTACCAACTTTACGGAACCGAGTCCGGGATACAACAGAACAGTAAAGGGACAACCGGGATCGCTATAAAAGGGAATGTACTCCATTGAATTAAGTTGGCTGGAGCATCTAGGGTGAAATTCCCGAAAACCACAAGTATGCATGGGTGCCAATTCCTGCGGACGAAATATCCGTAAAATGGCAAATTGAAACGTTTGTATGATGGTTGCATTGGTTAGAAACCCACTGGGTTGTATCCTCAATTTGGTTGTCTGAATAAAATGGAAATGACTCATGAATGGAGATAAAATGGATCGAGATATAAGTTCAACATAGTATGATATTGTAAAAGAGTTATGAATAATTTTATCACGGACATTGTATGTGCATGTCACACTATATCTTTGTTAAGATTCATATATTGTGTCAAATTATTTCTACTGGGTTTTAACTCACCTTATTTGGGAAAACCATTTTCAAGTGCTGGTGATATGCCTTCACCAAGGACTTAGCTTGAGAGGACTATGAAGTTGAAGGCTCAGTTTTGTTATTTTGTATTTAACTTTTGTACAGGCCAAGGGCTTTATTTATATTGAGCTTACGACTCACTTTTGATGTACCCAAGCCTTGACTTGGAAAGATATAAGCCTTTAGGGCATATGATTACCTATTTAGCTTTTATTACATTATTACTGTTTGGTAACACATATTGTAGATTCAGGATGTTCTATTTATGAATGTGTATCGCATGTGTCACCTTTTTGTACAATCGAATCTCATATAATAGAAGGACATTATACTCTAATTCATAATGTTATTTACTTATCGTTTTGGATGGTATATTGCATTTATTTTGGGGCGTTACAACTTGGTATCAGAGCATACCGGGTTTGAATACTTTGGGTACGTGGAAAGTAGTTATTACCACAATGGGTTTGTCTCACTTGATAGAGACATTAATATGTATGGTATGCTATGTGATAACATGCTTATGAGATTATATAAGTATGGGATTTAATTCCTAAAATGTTGATTGGGTCTATGGGTTTCTAGAAGTCCTGTTAGAAGATCACTTGATTATTGTTGTTTCTAATCGGAACTCTAGCAACGTCGCAAGACGGACATTATTTGGGAAGGAAATTCGTATGTGCTTATGTGACTATGTGCTTACGTGGAGTGAATTACTGTTGTCCACCGCATTAGTATGCGAGTGAGTTAGCTTCGGCACATTTGTAAATGTGCTAATCTCGTTTGTTACCTTCATTAGTATGTCAGGACGTGGACGTGGACATGGACGTGGACGTAGACGTGGTGGTGGTAGGTATGGTAGGCCTAGAAGGCATGGGGTGCCTTTATTGGATGATATTTCGGCGCAAGAAGAGGGAGTTGGTCAGGCTAATGTGGTTGAGCCGATTGGTCAGCAGGCCATGGATGTCGTAGCCCGCGAAATAGCCGTAGTATTGCAGGAATCCATGGACATTCTTAGAGCTAAGAATCAAGTCCAAGCTCAAGTAGTTGAGGCAGGGCAGTCATTCTTGAATCGAGAGTTTTTTTGGTCGAATCCGGATGAGTTTTTGGGTGATCCCAAGGAACCACTGAAGGCAGATAAGTGGGTAGAACACATAATGAAGACATTTGAGATACTTGACATCGAGGACAAAGGACTAAGGATGACCTTGGCATCCTTCTAGTTGAAGGGAGATACGGGTCAATGGTGGAAGTATGCTCGATGGCGCATTGGATTGACTTGGGAGGCCTTTGTCAACGCTTTCCAGGATAAGTTCTTACCTCCCACTGTTAGGGAGAGAAGTTGAGGGATTAGCTTTCTCAGCTCAAGCAGTTGAACACACAGGTGGCCGAGTTTGAGGCCACATTTACTAGTTTGTCAAGGTTTGCACCGAAACTCGTGGCAACTGAAGAGCGCTGTTGTTTGGAGTTTGAGAAGAGGTTAAAGAATGGGCTCATGTTCAAAGTCGACGAGTCAATGATTAGAGATTATGGACGCCTTGTGGAGGCGGTTGCTCATCTTGAGACCGTGATGGAGATGGAGGAGGAACAAATGAGGGGCTTCAAGAGGAGTGAAGATGTTCAAAGGGACGATAAAAGGCAAAGGGGTTCTAACCCACAACAGTCCTAGGAAGCGCAGTCAAGGTCTACTTTTTTAGTGCTGAATTCAGGTTCTAGGATAGGTGGTCAGGGATATTTTACTGGCTTTAAGTGTGGTTAGTTGGGCCACAAGTCTCTAGTTTGCCCACAAAGAGGAGAAGGGCAGCGGTCGGCATCGTCTTCGACTCATTCTCAAAGCCAGAGCCAGGGGAGAGGGCAGCCACTCACTTGTTATTAGTGTGGGCAGGCAGGGCACATGAAGAGGTTTTGCTCTTAGTTGGGTCACACACCTGGTGCGTCTAGTTCGAGGCAGACATAGAGCCACCAGCCTGCACAGTTAGCACAGGCCTCGAGGGCCAATCAGGGAGCCTCTTCAGCTCGGTCAGTGCATTAGGCTTACGCTCCAAGGGGTGAGTAGGTAGATCAGAGACCTACTAGGCATATGTATACTGTTACTGCGCCAGACTTAGTGCTAGCGCCTTCGGTAGTGAAAGGTACTTTCTTATTATGCAATTTCATTGCCAATGTGCTGATTGATATGGGTGCATCCCATTCTTTTATCTCGTCTACATTTACATTAGCTAGAGTTGGCTCGGTTAGCATCTCCTCTCAGTGTAGAGTCACCTATTAGTGGTGAGATTGTTTTGGAGCAGGGATGTTGGGGTTGTGACATAGAGGTTGCCGATGCCCAACTCTCTTTTGCATTTGTAGTGATTGACATGTCTAGTTTTGATGCTATTGTGGATATGGACTGGTTGTCATCGTATTGGGCTGTCATAGATTGTTACCGTCCAAAGGTTACTGCATGTACCTTGAGCGGTGATTGCTTTTGTTTCTTGGGGGACCAGGTTGATAGAGTCTTATCACCGGTGTATGATCCGCATGGGCAGAGTGAACTTAGTTGCCTTCTTGCCAACTTTTTGGGTAATGAGTGTGATGAAGTCCGAGTAGATTTGCCAAGGGTAGTTTGTGAATATCCGGACGTTTTTCCTGAGGATCTCACTAGTTTACCACCTCATCATGAGATTGAGTTCTCAATTAATTTAGTGCCTGGTACAACACCTATTTCTATGGCACCATATAGATTTGCATCCGCTGAGTTGAGTGAGTTGAAGATTGAACTCTAAGAGCTGCTAGATAAGGGTTTTATCCGCCCTAGTACTTCGCCTTGGGGAGCACCGGCTCTCTTTGCCAAAAACAAAGATGGTGCATTTCAACTTTGTATTGATTACCAAAAATTGAACCGGATAACTGTTAAGAATAAGTACCCAATGCCTCGTATAGACAATTTGTTTGATCAATTAAAAGGGTCTTGTTTCTTTTTGTCACAACCCAAACCTGCCTCTATGGGATTAGCATCGCAACTGGCCAGTAATCTGTGATTACCAAAGGCCTGCTTAACAGTAATGACAGTAATACAGAGTAAGGGGTTGGCGGAAGCCAAACAGTAATTAAAAAGATATCCAATGAGCTGTGAAAATCTGAATGCAAAAAGACTTTTATGAACAAGCCACATTCATAACCAAAACATATGTACATACATCATATACACAAACATCCAGGTTAGGGACCAAGTCCCTTCACCATAACTGTACAGTTGAAACTTATTCAGTCGGTACAAAGCAGAGACAGAAGGGTAATTTTGAACACCCCAAAACAGCCTTAGCTTGAACGAGCTCGGAACCTCGAAGTGAGGCACGATGGTAGGCTTGACAAAATGAGAGCTTAACTTGACGCTCCTAGCTTCAGTCCGGTGCCTGTACACCTACATATAAATATATAAATATAAACAGTGAGCTAAAACCCAGTGAATAACATATGTGTAAAGGGGTTAAGAATGAATGTCCTTTCATTAATTAAAACAGTCATTTGCATCAGTAAATCAGTTATTCGATCAGTGGCTCATATTTCATGCCATATCAGTCATTTAGAATTCATAACAGTCATACGTGGTACGTCCAATAGCAAAACAATACAGGAGGTCTTAATAGACCGAATAGTCAGTTGATGGCCATCAGAACAGTAAACAATAGTAGTTCCAAACACTGAAACTGACAGAAATCTCTGTAACAGTAGCAGTAACAGTAAGTTGCTATGGATGCCACGAGTATAGTTTACAAATAGGACAAAAATTCATTCAGTAAGTAATGTCATTTCAGAAAGCGATACAGTAAATCGTTCAGAAATAATTATAATTGAACGTATCTTTATAACATTGTTACTCACAGAGTACTGGGCTATAGACAGGCTAGTCAGCGTCCTCGGATGCCAACCCTACACAGTTGCAGAACGAACACACACTAAGTTACACACTTTGGATTAATAACTTAGCCCCTTAACTTGACTCGATGTGGTTCTATAACATTATCTTCATTAAGATGCCTTAAACATAGCCTAGGAATGCCTAGGATGGAATGAGGATGCAAAAATGTGCTTTAAAACACTTTTCAAATTTTTTGCTAAAACAGGGGTCTCGCTCGAGTGTGGCTTTCTACGCTCGAGCGAGCTCACCAAAACAGAGGGGTCTGTAAAAATGCAAAAAGTACTGGCTGTTGAAATTCTCCGCTCGATGCTCGCTCGAGTGTGAGACACAGCTCTTCGCTCGTCATTAAGATGCCTTAAACATAGCCTAGGAATGCCTAGGATGGAATAAGGATGCAAAAATGTGCTTTAAAACACTTTTCAAATTTTTTGCTAAAATAGGGGTCTCGCTCGAGTGTGGCTTTCTACGCTCGAGCGAGCTCACCAAAACAGAGGGGGTCTCGCTCGAGTGTGGCTTTCTACGCTCGAGCGAGCTCACCAAAACAGAGGGGTCTGTAAAAATGCAAAAAGTACTGGCTGTTGAAATTCTCCGCTCGATGCTCGCTCGAGTGTGAGACACAGCTCTTCGCTCGAGCGTAGGTCTCATCACTCGAGCGTGCTTCTGCGTGCACAAAAACTTGAGAGCTTGCAATCTACGCTCGAGCCAGCATTCCGTCGCTCGAGCGGGGCTCTGAACAAAAAGATGGCCGCTCGAGCGTGGAAGCCAAAAATTGGAATTTCCAGATTTGCTCCCAAAGCTCAAACCAAGAATTAAACTTATCATAACTCAACCTTTTGGGCCAATTTTTTGGAAAACACTTGAAAACTCATATTACAACACGTTTTGAAGATCAATTTTGTAAAATCAAGCCCAAAGGTGAGACAATCGAACACAATTTTGAATGAAACTTGAAGAATAATGCAAGAACATCACATGCATGAGTTCCTATGGATTCCAATGCTCCAAAACATGGTCAAATGCAAGATTGAACTCTAAGACATGGTGAATTCATGGACTACAACCAAAATATGGACATGCATGTGGAAATTCTCATGTAAATGATCTCAAAACTCAATGATATGGACATGCATGCACACATTGCTACTCAATTCAACTCTTTAGGCTATAACTTGATTCTAATCTCCAATATTTCCATGAACCATGCAAGAAACAACTCAAATTCAAGTTCAAGAGGGGTGAGTTTCCTACCTTAGGTCTTGAATTCCAAGTATGCTAGCTCAATTTTGCAAATCTTCTTCAATTCCTCTAAATTCAAACAAAATTCTTTTTGAACTCAAATTTTCTTCCAACTCTCTCTCTCTCTCTCTCTCTCTCTCGTTTTTGTCTTGAAGGCGGATGAAGAATGGTATGTCAAAATGTGAATTAAGCTCCAAACAAAGTTTTAACAAAGTGGCCCACTTCAATGGCAAAAATGTAATGAACTCTAACTAATGTAATTTAACTTTATTTATTCTAATTTAATCATTCCAAATTGAATTTTAATTAAACCTACCATAAAATCACATAAATCCTAATTAGCATAAAATACTAATCAATTTCTGAATTGGTCACCGATGAGGCTTTCAATTCGCAATTCGAAATAAAACACGAACAGATCATTCAGTAATCAAACAGATAGAAATGCATTTAAAGCAACACACTCATGCAAACAGATTAGGATTTCATTCTAATTAACTACTTATCATGCTCAATCACAATTTAACACTAATCAGAGGTGAGTGTTGTCACACTTTTCTAAGGTAGACCTGAAATCGGGTTATCACCAGTTGAGAGTAAGGGAGGAGGATATCTAGAAGACAGCATTCCGTATGCAATATAGCCATTATGAGTTCCTAGTGATGCCCTTTGGGCTAACTAATGCACCAGCCATGTTTATGGACTTGATGAACCGTATCTTTCGAGAATTTCTAGATCGTTTTGTCGCCGTCTTTGTTGATGGAATTTTGATTTGATCACTTTCTAAGGAGGAACACGATAGTACTTGAGTTACTTAGAGCTTACAAACTTTATGCCAAGTTTGAGAAATGTGAATTCTGGTTGAGAGAGGTTAAATTCTTAGGCCATGTGGCATCCGAGAAAGGGGTGACTGTGGATTCATCTAAGATAGAGGCAGTGCAAGATTAAGAACAACCTAAGACTGCTTTTGAGATCCATAGTTTCTTGGGATTAGCTGGGTATTACCATCAGTTTGTGAAAGATTTTTTTAGATTAGTTTCACAGTTGACTAGACTGACGAGGAAAGGCATTAAGTTCGTGTGGAACAAGACTTGTGAGAAGTCATTTCAAGAGCTTAAGGTTAGGCTTACCACTGCTCTAGTATTGATTATTCCGAAAAGGGGTTTGGGTTATTCGGTGTATTGTGATGCTTCAAGGGAAGGTTTGGGTTGTGTATTGATACAAGAGGGGAATGTAATAGCTTATGGCTCGCGGTAGTTGAAAACACATGAGAGGAACTACCCCACTCATGACCTAGAGTTAGCGACGGTGATCTTTGCCTTAAAGATTTGGAGGCATTATTTGTATGGTGAGAAGTTTGAAGTGTTTTCTGATCACAAGAGTCTGAAGTATCTATTTACACAGAAAGACTTGAATCTGAGATAGATGAGGTGAATGGAGTTTATAGAAAATTATGACTTTGAGTTGCATTATCATCCGGGGAAGGCCAATGTTGTGGCCGATGCTTCAAGCAGGAAATCCACTGGTAGTGTGGTTAGTTTTGTCATTCGAGAATGGGAGATGTTGGGTGCTATTGGTGAGTTTGACTTGCATCTTGGTGAGTCCGTGGAGTCTGCAGCCTTATTTTTGGTAGTTGCACAACTTACACTTGTAAATCGAGTGATAGAAGCACAAGGGTGACCTTGAAGTGAAATCCCTCCGAGAGAAGATCTCTAGTGGGAAGGTGGAGAAAGGCTTGAATGTGTATCCCGATTTGAGTGTTAGATATCATGGCCGTCTTTTCATGCCAGAGTCTTGTCAAGAGGAAGTACTCCGAGAGTTTCACCATTCACACTTTGTGGTGCACCCGGAAGGCACAAAGATATATCACGACCTTAGTCGCCAGTTTTGGTGAAGGGGAATGAAGAAGGATGTGGCCGAGGTGCCTTACTTGTCAACAAGTGAAGGCTGAACATCAAAAGCCAGACGGTTTGTTGTAACCCTTACCTATAGGCGAGTGGAAGTGGAAGCATGTCACAATGGATGTTGTTGTGGGCCTTCCGAGGACTCAACGGGGTAATGACGCAATTTGGGTGCTAGTTGACCAGTTGACCAAGTCAGCACACTTTATACCTATGTGCGTGAGTGACTTAGTAGATTATCTTGTCGACCTTTATATTAGGGACATAATGAGGTTGTACGGGGTCCCTATAACAATTGTTTCGGATAGAGATCCGCGTTTCATGGCTCGATTGTGGCAGAGCCTACAGAATGCCTTGGACACGAGATTGACTTTGAGCACTTACCATCCTCTGACTGACGGGCAGTCCGAGCGTACTATTCAGATCCTTGAGAATATTCTTTGAGATTGTGTTCTTGACTTTAAGGAGTCATGAGAGAGGCACTTGCTCTTAGTGTAGTTTGCCTATAATAATAGCTTATAGTCGAGTATTGGCATGGCACCATTTGTGGCCTTGTATGGCCGATCGTGTAGATCTCCTGTGTGTTGGGCCGAGGTGGGTGATGCACCAATGTTGGGCCCAAAGTCCGAGAAACGACGGAGAAAGTTACACTTATCCGCAAGAGGTTGGTTACTGCCCAGAGTCGCTAGAAAAGTTATGTCAACTGTAAGAGGAGACCCTTGTCTTTTGAGGTAGAAGAACATGTCTTCTTGAAGATATCACCTAGGCGGGGTTTGATGAGATTTGAGAAGAGTGAGAAGTTATCCCCTAGATTTATTGGGCCTTTTGAGATCCTTGAGTGGATTGGAGAGGTAGCCTATCGCTTGGCCTTGCCACCACAGCTTTTCGGGATTCATGATGTGTTTCATATTTGTATGCTTCGGAAGTATGAGCCAGATCCATCACACGTGTTGGATTGGACCGACTTAGAGGTAGATGAGGATGCCTCGTATGAGGAAAGACTAGTGAGAGTCTTAGAAACTCGAGACCAAGTCTTGCGTGGCAAGACAATTCCTTTGGTAAAAGTGTTATAGAAACATCACGGAGTTGAGGAAGCTACTTGGGAACGTGAGTTGGAAGTCCGCAAGAAGTATATGGACTTATTTGTTGACATTTGAGCATGTATTGAGATTATGTTATGTAAGGAAATATGAAAACATTGTATATGTTGTATATGTTTTGGAAAATATGAATTGTACTTTCAATGTTGGAACTTGAGTGTCGAGTTGATGAGAATGGATGACCGAAGAATGGGTCGTGGTAAGGGAATTGATTAAATATCATTATTGTAATTGGTTTAAATATAGCTTTAAAACTTGATTTGAAATTTCGGGGACGAAATTCCTTAAGACGGGAGGTTATAGCGATTCTGGTTTAGACCCGATCCAATTTGTATTCTGGACTCGGGTTTCATAGTTTCGTATTGTTGTTCATGTCTTATTTCCCATACATTCCCTTGAATTTGGCTATTAGGCTGTTTTGGTCACATTTGGAACAGATTAGTAGCTTAGTTTTCAAACTATTATTGCCTAGAATTTTACTCATCCGCTCGAGCGTTACTTCTTGCACTCGAGCGGGCTTTGTAAATTCTCAGTACTTTTGCAGGCTGCAAAACTACTGGGAGAGTGTATTCTATGCTCAAGCGGTTATTCCTGTGCTTGAGCGATCTCAGCTCGAGCGGCCTTTCTTGCGCTCGAGCATTGGTCTGTTGTCTGCAAAAACACTGAGAGTGTGTAATCTACGCTTGAGCGTCACTTCTTGAGCAGAACAACTTATTGTGTCTAGGCGCTCGAGCGTCACTTCCTACACTCAAGCGGACTATACACATTTCAGTCCGTAAAAGTGACATTTTACATCACTTTTTCATTTCATTCTCTCTCTAAACATTTCAAAAACCCTAGATCTAGAGCGTCTCTCTCTAAAACTCCATCTCTCTCTACATTGTCACCTAGATTTGTGGTTTCTTTACCTATGTGCCTTTGTTAAAAAGGTAGAGCATCTCAAAGGCTACGTTTTCATTCGAATAAAGTTGGGTTTCGGTTTTATCTGAGTTACTTCCTTGCTTTACTCGTCTTCTAGCTTTGAGGTAAGGATTTTCTACACTCTTCTATGGTTTTGAACTTAGGTATTTGTTTTGTACAAACACTATTGTGATTTTGGGAGACTTTGAACAAACCTAGGGTTTTGGTTTAAAATCAAAAGAGGGGTTTCTCTAATGTGTTCTTGAAAATGGCTATGGGAGAGAAAATGAGGTTGAGTTGTGATGAAATTGTTGATTTCAAGACTTAGAATGAAATTGAGATAAAAATGGGATTTTACTAGGGGTGTTCGCGGATCGGTTTTGTGCGGTTTGCGGTTCGGTTTTGACCCGCCCGCATCTATGCGGTTTGGGAAAAAATCAACCCGCAACCGCCCGCAGTGCGGTTTGCGGTTTGTGCGGATAGGGCTTGCAAATGTGCGGGCGGTTGCGGGCGGTTTGCGGTTTACACTTTTTTTCTTTAAAAATTAATTTTCGAGTTTTTTTTTCCCAGCGAATTTAGGTATCAAATTCATTTTATATATTTGCTATAACAATTTTTTGATGAGTTTACAAATAAAAGTTGAATATCAATGCATTAAATGAAAGTACCCAAAACAAAGAGACCCTACACTAGCATTTTTGCCATGAAAAAAATGTATATCAATGCATTAAAGGTTGTACTCAATTAGAATTGCCAGTTCAGTAATCAATAATCAATAATCAAACTATAAGTTCCATCGACCATTAGAAGGAAAATTTTATTAGGAAAAAGTGGATGAATCACCAATGAAAATCATATAAGAAACCAAGTTTAGGACTTGATAATTCTACGGCATTAAGAAAGTTGAGAAATACTTAAAAATAAGGATCCTATAGTGTCATAGATAATATAATGGTGCTCCTGTAAAAGTTACAAAGTTGGTATATAAAAAATAAAAATAATAATAATAATAATTAAAGTGCGGGCGGTTTTTGCGGGTTGCGGGTTTAAACCGCGACCCGCCCGCAACCCGCAAATTTGTCATATTTCAAACCGCATCCGCCCGCATTATGTTTGCGAAACCGCCCATTTATATGCGGGTTGGGCGGATTGGGCGGTTTGAGCGGTTCGGATAAACCGTTGCCCACCCCTAGATTTTACCCTAGATGGTTAAATATTTATTTTGTACAAATAAATATGATTAATGTTGAAAATGTGAAATTGGATGGATGTTGATATGGGTGGTGGAGTTGGTTATGTATTACCACTCACACTTGAAATTTGGATAATTTATCTATCTTGGAGATTGTATATCTATTTAGAAATATCTGTTTTAGGCTATCAGTAGAGGACAACTATGATTGTTGTAGAAATTGCATGAGAATTAGGTGAATTGAAACTAATTTCTCATCCATTTTGCATTAAGTGTTGCCACATCTTTAATATACTGTAAATATGTGATGTTTGGGAGAAGAAATTGGATGTAATCTGTCTGTGAGAAGAAAGGGAATGTACTCCATTGAATTAAGTTCGCCGAGTGTCCAAAATAAAAGTCCCGAAAACCATAAGTATATATAGATGTTGATTCCCGCGGACAAAATATCTGTAAAATGGCAAATTGAAGTGTTTGTATGATGGCTGTATTGGTTAGAGACCCATTGGGTTGTATCCTCAGTTTGGTTGTCTGAATAAACTGGAAATGACTCATGAATAGAGATAAAATGGATCGAGATATAAGTTCGACATAGTATGATTTTGTAAAAGAGTTATGAATGATTTTATCACTGACATTGTATGTGCATGTCACACTATATCTTTATTAAGATTCATATATTGTGTTAGATTATTTCTACTGGGTTTTGACTCACCCTATTTGGAAAAACTATTTTCAGGTGCTAGTGATATGCCTCCACTAAGGACTTAGCTTGGGAGGACTGTGGAGTTGAAGGCTTAGTTTTGTTGTTTTGTATTTAATTTTTGTACAAGCCAATGGCTTTATTTGTATTGAGCTTACGACTTACTTTTGATGTACCCAAGCCTTGACTTGGAAAGACGTAAGCATTTAGGGCATATGATTACCTTTTTAGCTTTTATTACATTATTACTGTTTGGTAACACATGCTGTAGATTCAAGATATTCTATTTATGAATGTCTATCGCATGTGTCACCCTTTTGTACAATCGAATCTCATGTAATAGAAGGACATTATACTTTAATTTGTAATGTTATTTACTTATCGTTTTGGATGGTATGTTGGATTTATTTTGGAGCGTTACAACTTGGTCTGTAAAAGTATTGGATGGTCTGAATCTAGGCTCGATGGTCGCTCGAGCCAATGTACAAAGTAAATTGAGGTCGCTTGAGCCATGTGCAGAGTTTTGCAAAAATGCTGGATGCATGTGATGTGCGCTTAAGCGACAACTTCTTCGCTCGAGCGATCTGGCCGAATTTTGAGTTTTCAAAACAAAATTTTGTGTTTCAAAACTTAAATCCAAAGCCAAAAACCTTTGCATGACATGTTCAAAATCATATATACACCTTCAAAAGCATGAATTCAAAACCAATTCCAAACCTCATGCTCAAAACTTCATAATTGGAACTCAAATTGTCATGCATATGCAAATTAGTTTCAAACATTTTTCCATAACTTTCAAAAACATTAATTGAACTACAAAACACTTAAAATCACGGGTGCATGTATGATATATCTTCAAATTCTTTCTTTGATGACGTAAATTATGTTCAAAATGATAAAACTTTATAAGATTATGCATTCATGTATGAATTTACTTCAAATTCACCATTCTTAGTTTAGTTCTTGTGTTAGAGCTCATGATTTCCTTGAATTCACACACTTGATGATTTTAATTCATAAATTAAGCCTCAAATACTTACCTAAGGTCTTCAATTAAGTTTAAATTAGCAAGAATTTAAACTCTACTTCACAATTCTTCAATCTCCTTGCAAAATTCTTCAAGTTTAAGCCTCTCTGTCTCTAAAATTGAGTTCCTTCTCTCTCTAAAATATTCTTCCAGCAGATTTTAAACTCTCAAAATGATTAACTTAACTCATCTCTTCATAAATATAGGCTTGATTAACTTAAAATGCTAATTAAGAAAATTGAGTTCCTTCTCTCTCTAAAATATTCTTCCAGCAGATTTTAAACTCTCAAAATGATTAAACTTAACTTATCTCTTCATAAATATAGGCTTGATTAACTTAAAATGCTAATTAAGGATTTAAAAAAAAAAAGTCCTTGTAAAAAGAAAAAAGAATCCATTATATTTGGCAATTGTTAAAAAAGTCATTTATTTTTTTAATGTTTGGACTTTTATTAATATATATATATTTGTATTAAAAAAATTTATTGTTTAAGTCCTTGTAATTTAGAAAGATATAAAAAAAGAAAAAATTGAAAATTGAAAAGCAAAAATGACAAAAAAATAAAAATATAATTTTTTAATAGCGATTAATAATTTGAATACGTGTATTTAATAACATATTATGTTTAGACCAAGAATATTATAACACATCATTATGACGCATATGAATATTAATCTCATTCTAATTGTAATAACATAATTTAAAAAAGAATTTAAATTTAAAATTTTGTTTTATAATTTAACAAAAGATGCATAAATTAGGGAATGAATATTGATCTTATTCTAGTAAGATAATTTAAGGAAGAATCTAAATTTAAATTTTTATTTTGAGAATATAAAATTATTTTATAGACCAATCGTATTGTGACACATATTAACAAAAATTAAACAAAATCAAAATAAATAAATAAATAAATAAAATTTTAAAAAAAAATTGTAACTTTCAACTTTAATAAGATAATAGCATTTTACAATTATAATAGTATATAAATTTTGTATGAGATTTTAAAAATCTCATAATATCTCTTCTTAAAAGCATTCTTTTGTAAAATACATAAATACATAAATAATCTCAATGTAAAGCAAAAATTGTGAGTTAATTATGATAATTTTAAATTTGTATTTAAAACTTATAAATCATGGGATAAATCATTATAATTTTAAATTTATATTGTGCAAATTTTAAATTTAAATTAATAGATTACTTTCCATATTTAGTGACTCAAATTTGAATATTAAAATGGATTAGTATACTTTTTATTTTCTTTAGATTTGATATATTTTACATTTGAAAGTTATAAATATTTTTATTTTATTTTATTTTATTTTTGCTTGAAGAAGAGCTGGGCAATAGATTTTTTTTAATTTTTAAAAATCAAGAAATTATGAAATTTAGATTGAAAACTTGAAGTTTTTAGAGACCTTATAGGTTAGAAATCCCATTTTGCTTATATAATATATAGATAGATAGACATAGATAAATGTGCCAAAATAATTAAGTGTAGGCCAATCAAATAAAACCCAAAAATTAAATTTATATTCAGATTCAATAGCTAAAACCAAAATAATCAAAACTTAAAAATTACTAAGTGGCCTCACTAAGGTCTCGTTTGTCAACTATATATTTTAGCCAAAAAGTTATTATAAGTTGTCACATTACTTTCTTTACTTTTTTGCACATCTTTCCATAAAAAATCAAAAAGTTACTAAAATAACCTATTCCCAAACGAGGCATAAGTCTAATAAAAGTAAAAGTTATGAAATTTGATAGAATGACCCAAGATGCCAAGACTATAATAATAATAACATGATTGAATGATTTGAAAATTTAAACCAACCCTACTCTAACCAATACCCGAATTCGCAAACACATAAGAATATTATTTGTAAAACAAAGTATAAACGCAGCGGATGAAAAATTATGGTCATACCTTTTTCTGCAGAGTCTGAATTGAAGGATCTCGTGGGTAAATCACGTAATTCCTAAATCTGATCAATCAACCCAGTAATGGAGTGATATTACAGAATGAATATCATCCACACAAGTCACAGTGCAAAATGGCTCTTGATCGTTGTATTTTGGGAGAGAGTTAGTATATGGGAAAAACATACGACATACGTTGTTTTTTTCTTAATCACCCATATCCCATATTATACCAGATATATAGGATAATAATAAATCTATCCATATCAGTTATATCAGATATATAAGATATCTATATCATCTATCCATATCAGTTGATCTGATAGATATAGATATCCTAAGTGGTTATCCAAATAGGTTTTGAATTCAAATTCAAACTTATTTGGATAATGTTCAAAAGGTTCAGAAAAGGGTCATGCCACATGGGCGCCCAATTTCTAACATCTCTCACTCGCACATGAGGTGGCATGACACTGCCACATCTCTATCTCAATCTCTCCAAAAAATGAACAATCTCATACTAGCCACTGCACCGTGCAGCTGCTGAGAACACCTGCATGTGGGAGCTCTATACTAGAAACTCAAAATGAGCCAGCATAGAGACATCAACCCAAAAAGAACAGAAATAGTGTCTCATATACCCCAGACCCATCTAATTACACCGGTTCAAAAAACATCTCTAATCCCTCAAAAAGAGCATGTTTGACCCTCTCAATTCTTGCAATATATTCACACTCAATCCGCATTCTCTCACCTCATTACTCAGTCGCCAAGCACATATAATATGAATACATGTTATGGTGGAGTAACTCTTCCAAAAGAGTGACGTCATCCTCGATACACCGTACAGATATTAGTCTAGTCGCTTTCTAGCGCCTAACCCGAATTCTCTATTTGCTCGCCTTCCAAGCGCCAAATGAGATCTCGTATCTAGCTAATCATAATAGGCACAACATGGAAAGTGGGTACTAATATCCATGTTTGATCCTTAACACGACCTCATTTTGGTTGTAACCAAGGCGACATACATAGTGGATTATTTAAGCCTCTCTTGGCTCTAAATGAAAATAAACCACTAGTCTCATCCTTGCTCGCTCCCAAGCGCCAAGGGCGATTGCTCGTATGAGTGAGCCAATCTTACCTGCTGACATCATCATCTGCTAATCATTATGACACAAACCATAATAGTGTCAACATCCCATCATCTCAAAATAAGTGATCGATTTTAAAAAATTTGACCACAGCTTGCGCAATTCTAGATTCCAAACATAAGCCTTATCAGCACCTCTTGCGATAAGTATATACAACGAAATCCACCATGTGCGCCTCACATGAAATGATTCAAGATCACAATTCTAGATTCCAAACACAAGCCTTATCAGCACCTATTGCGATAAGTATATACAACGGAATCCACCATGTGCGCCTCACATGAAGTGATTTAAGATCACTACCTCTTGCGCAATAACCTCTCTAAAGATATTTTGGTGACCAATTTGCGTTCATTCTTAATGTGCCCAACTAGCGCATTGAATCTTACAAGGAGCAAATTAATATACTACTAGTAAAGCATTCTATCCACAGTCTAATGAGCAAAGTCAATGTCTAAACAACTCAGTTAACCATTTATCAAAGATAACACTTATCATGCCGAATACGCCCACATAGCGTACTTTAGGCTCCCACAACAAAGAAAAGATCAAGGAATATAGGTCATCCGTTTCTCCCAAAGACAATCCGAGGATTCACTCAATAGCTAAGGCTCTGGCTTTTACCGATAGGTTAGTCAATGGGTTTGCAATTTTGCATCTAGAATCGTTCTAGGATATTCCTTATGTAAGTCATCGAAGACAAAACATGAATTCTCCCAAAGCAATCCCTAAGGATCGTACATCCGAGCATATAAATTACATCACCCATGTCCATCATATCTAAAATAGAGGACTGCCCACCCTAGGTGGCGACAACCTTATAAATAGAGGGGACATGTGAAGGACCCCATAAATCACAATGAATTTTTTGAAAAGGAAACTCAGCTTTTTCATTATTTTGAGAAAATGGAGGTTTGTAACTTTTTCCCTGTAAATCAAAGTATTATATTATTTAAGATTTTATTTAGGCTGTAAAAGATTTATTGGAACTAGCAACCTTTTTGCGCTCCTAACTTTTCACCATAAAAGTAGAAGGTAAATCCCTACGGATCTACTTATCCAATTCTCCAACGAGAAGTTGGGTCACAATGTTTACAAATCAATGTTCCGAACTTATGTCAATCATAGCCTAAGTTGAAATAACCTCACTCTCCAAGAGGAAGTCTTCTCATGGTCTACACTTTTCTCAATGGTGCGACTTTTCGGTATCTAGCAAGCCTTATGCCTCAACAATAACTATCCAAATTGCGCATAACCTCAGAACAGTTTCGCGTCATAATGGAAAGTCAACCAAATTATAGAAATTGTTAATCCTCAAAGACTTTGTCTTAAACTGCGCAACATTGATCCACTTGGAGACTTTGTAACCTTATGAGAAGTAAAATAAAGATAAGCTGCTTAACGGTTATAGATCGCCCATAGATGGCTCTCCGCTAACCCATTACTCAAATGGAGTGTAAAAACTGATGTGAAGGGCATTTAGTTAGGGATATAGGCAACAAACTAAAGTGCAATTCCCAATTGGGAAACATTTTGCGCCATCATCCACCTAACATTAACAATACTTAATTCCTTATCTCTACTACACTATTGTGTTGTTGAGTATTAGGAATAATCAATTTTCTAAGCATCCATTTCTCTTCATAGAGTTTTTCTAAAATAACTCAAATAGATACTCGCCGCCTTGGTCAAAAATAAAAACATGAAAGCTGTTATCTAATTGATCTCAATCTCATATATGCAATGTCAAAAATCATCTCAAAACTTTTGACTTATGGGAGATCAAATAGTCTTGACTCAGATGCGTATCGTAATCTGTAAATGTGTCGAGATTGAGGCTTAGCTATCATACCCTTACACATATCTAGTCACAAATATCATAGTGGACTAAATGCGCCAATACAAATGACCTTCTATGGCTTTCCTACTTACTTGTACGCAACCATTGCGAACAAAGTTATACATTCATATGAGAGCAGGATGTCACAAGCGAGTGGGCCCAAGAGGGCCTACTCCAAACATCCATACATCTTCTCATTAATGTAATTAAGTTTAATAAGCCACCGGTTCATGACCAATGTCATAAACTAATTCCAATCATCTTAATGTATGAGTTTTTGAAGACAAGTTTTAAAGGTTTAGGCCCAACTAGATAATGACTCGCGACTAATTCATATTCACTAGATCATAAAAGGATGTCATGGAGATGTTAAGTGCGCCTAAGTCGCAAATTTAACAAGTAAGTGCTAATCCCCTGCACCTTCAAGTCAATTTTATTCTCTGTACATTTATATGCATCTAGTTAAAAGATGACGATACTCCTCTTGCCATCTCTGTTTCTCGTGTCATAGTTACTTGCAATTAATTCTACTATCCACAAGAATGAGAGAATAAGCTATCAATCTATGACAACTTCTGAAGTAACTTAAGCGCGAATTAGGCTAAAGAGTCTAATTCAACACAATGCTCTCACAAGCGATGCGTCAAATTCTTAGAGTCAAAACAACCTTGTCGGCCTTGACCTTTTCATTACTATGCTGCAACGTTTGTGCTTAGTGGTAAACGTTATTCAAAAACGTTAGCCTAGCTAAGGAATCATACAAAGAAGCCCATCCTCAAGTCTCACACTCAAGTGTGAAAATAGTAAGTGCCCAGACTTAGACAAGTTGGCAATGCTAATAGATTTTGTAGCCACTAAGCGCTAATCTTTTCACTTAGTGTTAATAGATTATGCAGCTTCTAAGCACTAATTTTTTCACTTAGTGTTAATAGATTTTGCAGCTTCTAAGCGCTAATCTTTTAACTTCACGTGATATTTCAACGCACACTATTATAGTGCATGAAATTTTGCTCCATCCACTCCCAATAATTGGGTAGAGAGCAAAACACTGCTCATACTGGCTACTTGTTTTACACTTAATGACTAATTTATTTAAGCTCACATTTCTTGGTTGACGTGACTCTTGAATGTTATTTCATCCAATGATGTAACATTATTTACAAGTCAAATTACAAAGTCAATCTGCACAGCTCAATAGTCAAGATCATATACAGATCTATTGAGGGCTTAATAATTTCATAACTCCAAAACTCGCCAACCAAAACTACGTAGCATGCCGCTAATCATAGCGCACACATTAGTTTTTATTGTGCCAAACAAGGCAATAAAACCACGGCGACTTTGAGTCATGTTTCCTTACTTTGGCTCAATTAAGGTCTGACCTAAAGTCTCCAAAACTTTTGCTCATCTAAAGAATGGGATTACATTGTTCACATTTGAACATCTCTACTAAGTCTAGGTCAACCAAATTAACTTCCATAAGCTAAATCAATTTAGAGAGAAATTCGCATTGGGATTAATTTGATTAGCATAATATAATTTTGCCACAAAAATCTAAATTAAATAGTAACAACATTACACAAATCGCAAGATCGAAAATCCGCTATGCTCGTAATTATCTCTTGCGCCACAGGTGACAATTATCCAAAATTTAATTTAATTCATGCGCAAAATATTAGTTTTCGGGAGTAAATCTACAAAGATTTCTCTCAACCAAACAACCTCCCACTGATTATGGGATGTTTAAAAAATATGATAAAATATTCTAATTCCATACAATAGCATCATGATGTAGATTCACAATCAATACATGCTATGTTACATTTAATAACGGAATTAAAATAAAAAATAATTAATCATGCTATGCTAATCACAGCATATTACAAACCCTAAAAAAAATAATATGCTGTATTTAATATTCAAATTATGCCATAACAGAAACTATATCACTTCTGAAATTTTTTGGAATTTTGTGGTATTGTCTAGAATTTTAAATAACTAATAAACACACATAAAATTAGAAATAAATATTCCAGAATCTGGTAAAATGCTATAACTATACCAGTAAATAGTAAACTACAACAGTAGTCTACAATAAAAAATTCAGCCCCAGAAACTTAATCATGCAACACCAGATGCATTTTAAACCAGAAATAATGAATTATTATTTCAAGAAAAATATTTTTTATTTTTATAAAATTTTCAAAATTTTACAGAAGATAAAAAAATTTAATTCTAAATCTAATGGTACTAACCACGCTTAAAACAAAGCTATAACGAATTACTTATGACCATTTAACGCGATTCAGAATTAAAAACAAAACAAACAGAGCCTTAACTTCAGCAGCCAAGCCGGCGGAGAAAAACGGCGCGGCTCAGCGCGTGGCTCATCTGCGGCTCAATGCGAGGCCCAGCAAGCGGCTCAGAGAACGGCCCAACGAGCGGCTCAGTGTAGCTGACGCACGTGTAGGCGCGTCTATTGTGCGCGTGGTGCATGGTAGCGCGTGAGAGCGCGTGGCTGGGCATGCCTGCCACTGACGGTGTCATCTGGCGCATGAGGCACACGCGCCGCCTTCCAGGATGTTTTCTGGTTCGATTTCGGTACTCCCGAACTCCATTTTTCACAACAAAAACATTTATGGCATCAAAAATCACATTTAATGAACATAAAAATGAGGTGTACCACACTCTCAATCTAATGGGAGTGGAAATTTTCCTCCTTTATAAACATTCATGTATATAATAAGTACATATATATATAAAATATACACATGATTAGAGAAAACATGAAAATACCCATTCATGCTCTAATACCAATGTAAAACAAAGTATAAATGCAGCGGATGAAAAATTATGGTCATACCTTTTTCTGCAGAGTCTGAATTGAAAGATCTCGTGGGTAAATCACGTACTTCCTGAATCTGATCAATCAACTCAGCAATGGAGTGATATTACAGAATGGGGCAAATTACATATACACCCCTCCAGGTTTGGTTAAATTACAGATACCCCCTGAGGTTTCGAAAATTACATCCCGCCCCCTGAGGTTTGTATTTTCATAACAATTTATCCCCTGAGGTTTATATTTCATAACAAATTACCCCCTAATTTCTTATGCAAATATAGCATTCAGGGGGGAATTCGTAATTTCTCAAACCTCAGGGGGGTATCTGTAATTTTGTCAAACCTGGAGGGGTGTATATGTAATTTGCCCTACAGAATGAATATCACCCACACAAGTCACAGTGCAAAATAGCTCTTGATCGTTGTATTTTGAGAGAGAGTCAATATATGGGAAAAACATATGACATACGTTGTTTTTTTCATAATCATCCATATCCCATATTATATCAGATATATAGGATAATAATAAATCTATCCATATCAGTTATATCAGATATATAAGATATCTATATCATCTATCCATATCAGTTGATATGATAGATATAGATATCCTGAGTGGTTATCCAAATAGGTTTTGAATTCAAATTCAAACTTATTTGGATAAGGTTCAAAAGGTTCAAAAAAGGGTCATGCCACATGGACGCCCAATTTCTAACATTATTAAACAAGTATCGATAAAAATACACAATGGGTTCAAACTCGACTCGTTACACTACCTATTAATTAATAAGACAGTACTGCATTGGACTTGAGTTACTACTCAATGAAACTCCAGTTATTAGTTTAATAAATTTGACTTATTACTCAATAATACATCACTTGCTATTTCATTAGATTTCACTTACTACTCAATTAAACTGCATATTTTACTTACTACTCAGTTGAACTTCATACCACTTAATCAGATTTCATTCACTACTCAATAAGATTTCGTTCACTACTCAATGAGACTCTATTACTATTCAATGATTTTTCTCTAATTAGGTGAAATATTATTCCAACAAAACCTTAAAATTTATAAATTACAAATATTACATAATGTTAAAATACAAGATAGATAGAGACATAAATAGCTTCTTACCTGGAGAATTTCTAAAATTAATAAAAATCAAAATCACTCTTTCACTTGTCCTTTACTAAAAAAATCTAGCGAAAAACACTATTGTTCGTGGTGTGTGCAAATGAATTGGAAAACCTTCTATGTTCTCTTAATCAACTAATTTAGATGTATTCATTTATTGTCATTAACAAATGTTGTTCATGGTGGGATAGGTAAAGAAAAATAATTTTTGTAGATGTATTAATTCATTGCCAATAATAAATGTTGATAAATGAGAGATCTTCCTAGATATATTTATTTATTTCATTTTCCATTAATACTTCAAAATATTGTAGCTATTATATTTATAAAAACATATTTATAGCCAGATAACCTGGATTTTAAATTTTTAAAAACATTTGAAACTAACTTCATATTTATTTTGTTGTTAATAAAATTTAATTATAAACTTATTCCAAACTTTAAATTTATGAGTTTTAATTTCAATTTTAAATATATATTTCTTAAATAACATAACACTATACATTTTATTTCTTACACTTTATATTGTGTCTTAAAAAAAAACCAAAAAGAAAAAGGAAAAAAAAAAAAGTGGTGTAGAAGATGCCAGCTATGGTGTGTTAAATAATAATTCAAGAAATATACAAAATATGAGGTGGAAGTAGCCAAATATAGTGTGTTATTAATTTAACACAATTTTCTATGTATTACTTGCTACATTTTCAACCAATAATCTCATGGAGATGTCATTTTCAATAGAAAGTGTGAGTTCAAAGAGTGGCACGTTTCTCTCACAGTACTTACCCCCGCTAGAGAAGAAATTAAAGACAAATAGCTACTAAACGATGACTTTGATTTACTAGAGACGTCGACATATTGTTTTACCTCGGTAGAAACAAAATCCTTTTTTCTTAGGGTTATTTTATTTCAAATAGAAATAGAGAACGAAGGAACTAGAAAGATTGTTAGAATCACCTTCTTCTAGAGGGATCATCTAGAAAGCGAGCATTTCTCACAAAAAAAAAAAAAAAAAAAAAGGGTACTCTGACAATAAATAGCAAGTGTGACATGTTACAATAGTAAGCTAATGTCATATATATTTTTATTAAAAATACTCAAAATTACTTTCCTTGTAAGAATCTATCTTAGTTTCCAACCAGGTATTAATCATTTACTCATCAATGATCAAGATAGTGTCTTATACAAATCCAATGATTGATATTTATTCATATATCATACCTTAAAACCACATTCTTGTAGACTTTTCCTTGACTATAAAGAATTAATCAATAATTGACATTTCAATTTCATGCCCATCAAGTTGTACTTCGTCATCATCCTTGTTTCTAATTTTGCTAGAGTTACTCTTCATATGTACTCTGCCTAAATGGTACTTAACCTGAAACAATCGTTATTATTATTGCATAAAAACAGCCCAAGGGAACACACACAATCTACCAACCAATACACAATCTATGCAGAGCAACCGCGTATATATCATGACGAGGAGAACAGAACTCCGGAGGTATGGGAGGGAGGAAGAGAGAGAGAGAGTATGGAAATGGTGAGTGTTTGCTGAAGTTTTTGGATGACACTAGTACTAAAATAGTCAAAAAGTCTCTAAAATAGTCACTTTCCAAACACCCACTTAATGTAATTTGGCAATTCAGTGAAAGAAACAAAACTTATGCTCCTGCAATTACACTAACCACCTTTCAATAGTTTTTATTACTGTAACAAGAACAATAGAAATTTCCTTACCAGAAAAAAAAAAAAAAAAAAAAAAAAATAGCTTAGCGAATTAAAAAAAAAAAAAAAAAAAACAGAAATTCCTCGTACTCAACCACAAAAACCAGCAGTACATGTCAGTTTAATAAAGTAAAGTTGTAGAGTAATCCAACATTTTATTTGAATAATTTGATACTGAAGATGAAGATATCACTATCACTATCATGATAATGTTATTTTACACACAAAATATTTCTCTTGCAAATTAATTTTACACAAAAAAAAATTTGTTTTTATTTTTCGGTGCTTGGTTCACTTGAAACAAAAATATTTTATTACCTAAAAGAGAAATTTTGATTCAACAGTGTTATTTATGACTTTTTAGTGAGTTAAAATATTGATTTGAAAATGCTAAATGTGTTGAAAAAGTAGTGAGTGAGAGAGTCAACTCTGTAAAATTTGACTTATGAAATTTTTAAAAGTCATTTTTGAGAAAATAATGCAAAAATATTTTACTTTCTACTATTTTTGACAAAAATCTTTTACGTCAAAATAAACGGAGCCTAAAAGTAGTAATTTCTTGGGGGTACTGACATTATATGGTCAAAAACCAAAAAACCTTTCTAGCATAACATATCAACAAGCAAGAACCAACTATTTCATGCATACACATTGCACATACACAGCCACACACAGAGCACCCCCGCGCGCGCACACACACCAAAACATAAACATAACTTGTTACCATACAAGTTTTGAAAACAAGGACCCAGTAAGAACTACGGGAATGGAACGGATTAGTGCACGAAGACAAGGGCTCATCAAGTTGAAGCAGCATCACCCTTCCACAGACTTAGCGAGGACATTAAAACACACTGTCATCTGGAGAGTCGGTCTGATAGGGGATTGGAGGCGTAGTTCTTTTTTTTTTTCAAAAAGGAGATAGATACAAAAATTGTAAACCACGCACGCATACTTCTTGCATATATCAAGAAAAAGTCCATTTTCTGGAAATGGCTTTTAAGCCATCATCATGACCTGCGCTCAATGAAGATCCAATCAGCTGGTCATTAAAGAAAACCTCATTACCAGTGAATCTGTAAAATCATGATTGAAATGCAAATCTTCATTTTTTTTGTTGGGTGAATATTGAAATGCAAATCAAAATGTATCGAAGAGATAAAAGAAGGAATTACCCTCATATAGCTTTTGAATCATTGAGACAGTTCAATCTCCATACATCCTGCATCTGCTGCTTCATTGTTTGATGCATTCTCAGAAGTGTCGATGCAGGAACTGTTTTTAGAATGATCCCCTTCAGCAAATAAGTAAGGATTTTTTGATCCAGCAGTATATGACAGGTTATGTTTACTTTTGTAATTATCAGGAAAGAAACCTCTTGGCAAGCTCAGTAAACCATGAGTGTTTCTTTCACTGGGGAGCTTAGTAGATACTACTGGTGATTCTGGTGTCTCAGGATGTTTTCCTGACAATTCCTGCATCTGCTGCTTCATTGTTTGATGCATTCTCAGAAGTGTCGATGCAGGAACTGTTTTTAGAATGATCCCCTTCAGCAAATAAGTGAGGATTTTTTGATCCAGCAGTATATGACAGGTTATGTTTACTTTTGTAATTATCAGGAAAGAATCCTCTTGGCAAGCTCAGTAAACCACGAGTGTTTCTTTCACTGGGGAGCTTAGTAGATACTACTGGTGATTCTGGTGTCTCGGGATGTTTTCCTGACAATTCTGCAGGTCTGTGAAAGAGCAGATGAGCCACAGTTCGGTCTATGGGATTGGTCTCAGTCTCCATATCAGGCATTCGAGTGAAACTGCTGCAATAAGATAGCATCATAGGTAGAGGAGGTATAATGAAAATTGGAAGGAAAGTTGGGTTTATTACTCAAAAGTGAATAAGCTCCATATTGCCCGTGAATATGCAGAAACAACATGCAAATGGGAAAACAGAAAACCAAGACCCCAAAAAGCTCAAGTTGCTATAAAAGGGGCCCAACAATGCATATCAAACACTCCAACATAAACTGCCCTCCTATAAATTGTGCAACATTGGCAAAAAAGAGTTATGTATAATCATATGAATGACAGAATGCTGCAAATTGTAAATCTTTTAGTGATTGTGTGTAGGATCACCAAGACTAAAATCTCTAGCAATCACCTTGCAAATGGAACAATTCTAACTCTAACCTATTTGTATAGAGACTACCATTGGTTGTTTCTCTTGACTTTGCAAAATCACTAAGGTTCTGTGCAAACACTTTTAACTTTTTAATAAAAGAGTTTTCTAAAAAGATTTTTAGAAGTAACCAAAATTTGGTTGGTCATCGTATTGTCCACTTTTAGACAATGTTAAAAAAATTGGAATAAAAAGCTATTGTCCAAATACATCTGAACAACAAGAGACTTAATGGAAATTAAGAATATTCAAGACTTTTTTAAACTCAGTTTTGGTAAATAAAATGGGCCTTGCTTAAGATTTAAGCATTATTTTTCACATAACAGAAAAATTCAGGAAGTAAAGCACTTTTTGGGGAGTCTGCAGTCATATGAATCATCTTAGAGGACTGTTGTATTTTAAAAGTTTACCAAAAGAAAACCTCCTACTCCTACTCCTACTCCTACTTTCTCCTACTCTTACTCTTACTCTTACTCCTTTTTGAGCCAATACAAAATTTCTCAACCTAACTATCCCAATCCAATAACATGCAAAAAAAAAAATCGCCCTTAGATAAATGGGCAAAAAAAAAGAGAGGATAAAATGAAGTAACTAATATCATAGTTGTCAAATCGGTATACGAATCAAATATCGTTGTTCTTTTCTTTTCTTCTTTATTTTTATTTTTATTTTTTTCTGAATCATGTGTCATATCGTGTATTGCAAGATACTTTAACATATTTAAAAATAGGAAAGAAAAACAAATATAGTTATAGCAAACACAAATATCCTGCAAGAACAAGACACTAAATAATGTATAATCCTTAAAATTGTAAAAGTAAGTTTCCTAGAAAAATAAAATTCATGTAAAATGTATAATTCTCAATGCTTAATGCATATAAAATGCAGAGTGGAACTACAATATGTATAAAATACTGCCTTAACTAACCATTTAGGTTTTAATATTCAATTTACAACTTTAAATTCTTGAAAAGTTTGTCTATGGCAAAAAAAAAAAATTTAACGAGTTAATGAAAATATATGATAATATTAATTTACATAAAATAAGTTCAATAATTTTTTTTTTTTCTTTTCAAAATTGCTAAAGAAAATTTAAGTATTCCTGTATCGTTTGTATCATATCATGTATATTACATTATGTATTGTATATGTACCCTAATATACATTTAACTTAAGATACATATTGATGATAATATTAATTTACATAAAATAAGTTCAATAATTTTTTTCTTTTTTTTTTCAAAATTGCTAAAGAAAATTTAAGTATTCATATATCGTCTATATCATATCATGTATCTGTATCATATATTACATTATGTATTATATATGTATCGTAATATACATTTAACTTAAGATACATATTGATGATATGTATCGATTTCTCTATTAAAATATGGAATCGTAAGATATGCATTGTGAATCGTAAGATACTAACAGCACTGACTAATATTACTTTCAATATTGTTCTTCCATGTTTTTTTTGAATTGATTTCTGAAATGTTACATAAATTGTGATATCAAGATTATTGTATTTAAAACATGAAATAAATTAGTGCTAAACTACATGTTTTTGCCTTGTGCCTAATTGGCATCCACCTTTTATCAAGCCCGACTTAGATGATAGTTTATCATTAAACCAATCTTCTCCTTTATTACATGATGCTTCTATTCTATTGAGAAATGAAAACTTTTAAGAAAGCACAATGCAAAATCGTACAACAACTAAGCCTTTTCAAGAGAATAAGTTGTGGACATTAGGTTAAGTTGCCTTAAAGCCAACAGAAAGCTTGACCTAAAAATTTTAGGATTAGGGCTAGGCTATGTTACATGGACTCTTCTAAAAAAATAAATCAAACACGTGTCGAACACCAGACACATTGATAAGGATGTGGCATCTGTGTACTTTTCATTGGATACTTTGCACTTGATGCAGGACGAGTAGTGATAGCAATACCAGTGAACTTTTCGGGCTGATTTTAATTAGGTTTTATGGCTAAAAATTGCAATAAGAGTTTATTAGAGTTTAGTATAGGGGTTTGTTTTGTTTATTTTATTTCATTCCAGGCACTCTTGTAATTTCTCAGACTATTTAATATAAATGCCTAGGTCTAGGGATGAGGAGTTGTATCTCATTCTAGAAACCCTATTTTATGTATTACATTTCTCCATCCTCTCCTCTTCTTCTCTCTTCTACTTCTAACTTGGCATCAGAGCCAATCCATAACCATTTTCATTGTCACTACAACCTATAACATTTGTGGATATCAGAGCTAATTAAAGGGTTGACGTCAGCACAATCACGACATTAGCAATTCCGGCTTACACCATTGGATTTGTCTTCTCTTCCTGAGTACCATGCTATTTTTCTGAATTGTTTTTTGAGTCATTTGGTACGATTTTTTATTTTTCAAATGTTTTTTGGATATTTCATAAATTTTTTTTTCGTGGTCTACGTATTGGAGGAGTTTTTGGAGGATTGATTGCACCATATCTCTTCCTTGGGTGATGACTTGGACATCTTCTAAGGGTTTTGACTCAAACCCATGTGTTTCTTTGGGCTCAAACTGTGTCAGGGACCCTGTTAGACTGTTGGCTGTTGTTTGTCCCTTGACTGTATGTTACTTGATTCTATTTCTGCGGGTTTTTTGCTCTATTGTGTAGTACAAGCTTTGGGTTACTTCTTTTCATTGATAGCATTTAGGCTTGGGCTGTGACACATTTTTTGGTTCGCTGTGTTGTGGGTTTTCTCTCTCTGAATATATCTATATTATGGTTGTGCTACCTCTGATTTGTGGACATGTCAGAAACAGTTAGTACTAGTGTTGCTAGTGTTGGGTCGAATGGGCTGAGTCTAGTCCGGACTGCTGGTGATAACCCCTCTCTTCAGATAAGTCCTTTTAAATTGGATGGCAACAACTATTTGTCTTGGTCAAGTTCTTGTGCTTTATCAATTTCTGCTCGAGGCCTCACTGGATATATTATGGGAGAAACGAAGGAACCAACCACAAATGGTCCTTTGTGTAGTCAATGGCGTTCAAGGAATTACTTGGTAATGTTATGGCTACTTACTTCTATGCAACCAGCTATTACTCGTGGTTTTTTACTCCATGATACAGCATGTAAGATTTGGAATACCATTGCTCAGACTTATTCACAAGTGGGTAATGATGCTCAAGTCTATGAACTACGCAAGAAGGTTCATGGAACGAAACGACGAGATATAACTGTCAACAAGAACTATGCAAAGCTTAATATCTTTGGCAAGAGTTAGATTATTATTAGGCTTTTCAAGCAGAGTGTCCATCTGATGCTGTTAAGTATCAGAAAATAATTGATGAGGAGTGGGTTATAATTTTTTGGTTGGGCTTAATATGGAGTTCGATCAGGTTCATGCACAAGTTCTTGGTCAAAACTCCTTTCCTACATTGAGGCAAGCATATGCATCTGTTTTTTAGCAGGAGGAATGTAGGAGGACCTCAATGATACATTTTATTCCACAGGATTGGTCAGCCTTAGCCGCTATTTTGTTATCTTGGGATACATGAGGGGGACCATCTCGGGGTTGATCATAAAGACTAGCTCAAGTGTGACTATTGTGGCAAGGCAAAGCACACTCGGGGAGTATTGTTAGAAGCTAAATGGACATCCTAAACGAGGATGTGGAGGTCGGACAAAACCAACTAGATCACATGCTCACTTGTCAAAGGTGCCCGAGGACTTATCTCCATCCAATGTCATTGATGCTGGTTCTCTCTCAAAAGAAGAGGTGCAAACTCTCAGATGTTTGATGACCAAGCTTGACTCGCATTCTGCCTCACTTCAGCCACGGCTTCTCCTAGTACCCATGATAGTAATCCTCCTTCATTCCATTTTGCCCAAACAGGTATCCATGCTTGTGCTTATAATTCTTGCATTGTTTCTGCTCCTTGGCTAATCGATTTTGGTGCTACTAACCACATGACAGGTTCTTCCAGTTCTTTCCATACTTATACCCCATGCTTTGGTAAGCATAAGGTTAGGGTGGCAGATGTTTCGTTGTCATCTGTTTCTGACAAGTTTTTTTTTTTGTTGTTCTCTATCCTTACCACTCTCTGTTAAGTGTTAGGGATATTTTGGTACTTTTGTAATTATGTTTATTATTAAAAATACTATACTAGAGTCTAAGAGGAGAACCCTATGTTTTTGGGAAACTCTTTTTCTCTACCCGTCTTGAGCAATTCTCTCTCTCATTCTTCTTCTCTTCTTCTTCCTCTCTAATATTAACATTGTATCAGAGCTTCATCTTCCTCTTTGAAGATTTCTTTTTCTTTTCTCCCTTTTTTCATTATTCTATGCATTGTGTCCCAAAAAAAAAACAAAAAAAAAAAAAAAAACAAAAAAAAAAAAAATCAAAATTTGATGGGCTTTCCTCCCATGATTTTATTTAAATTTTTTGTCCACTGATTGGTTGTTTTTTCATTTTTCATTGAATTTTTGGAAAAACTAGCTGTTTTTTCGAAATCCCTTCTTGGACCTGTTTCAGCCTGAATTTTCCCTGCTTCCCTCATCCTTGGGAGCCGACTGCCACAGTAGAGGGGTTTGGTGGTCCTGCTTTGAAGGTTTTTCGAGGTTTCTATGAGTTTATTCGTGTTTGGTATGGTTTGCTTCAGTTTGGCAGCCTCTTGTTGATTGTTCCGCTTGTGTGGCCTTGCACTGTTTCAGCCTCTAGTGGTGAGTTGTTGTCTTTAGTTGGTTTTTTTTCTTGATTTCTTTGATATCCTGCTTGAGATTTTGCATCCTATTTCATTCATCACATGGGAGAGTTAGATACCTAAGGGCAATGAGAGTGTACTGAGTCGTGTTATGACTCTTGGTGAGAGTCCCCCTCTTCAAATTAGTCCTGTTAAGCTTGATGTTACCAACTACTTGATTTGGTCCCCCTCCTACGTTCTTGCTATTGTCGCTCGTCGTTTGACTGGTTATAGTACTGGAACCCAAAAAGAACCTGTTGATGATGGTAATTTACGTACCCAATAGATTTTAGAAAATGCTTTGGTTATAACCTAGTTGATCAACTCTGTGCAGCCTTCTATTATTTGGAATTTCCTGTTACTGGACAATGCTCATAAAATTTGGACAGTTGCGTCACAGATGTGCTCTCAAAAGGGTAATGATGCACAGGCTTATGAGTAGAGGAAGAAGATTCGGGGTATGGATAAGAAGGATCGATCTTTGGTAATATATTATGCTGAGTTGAGTAGCTTGTGATAGGAACTTGATCATTATCAGAGCTTCCAAGCTATTTACTCTAATGATGCTTCTTTGTTTCAATAGACGTGGAAAAGGAGCGAGTTTACGACTTTCTTGTTGGCCTTAATTTGGAATATGATCAGATTTATGTTCAAGTGTTGGGTCGTTCTCCGTTTCCCACCTTGCGCGAAGCTTCTGCTCTTGTCCAGAAAGAGGAGAGTCGACGAAGTGCTATGGTGCATCCCTCTAGTCAAGATCGTCCTACTTTGATGTTGCTCCTTCACCACGAGATACCCAGCCTTGTCAGCCTTAGTTTGGCAGTCAAGATTCATCTATTGATCGAGCTAAGTTGAAGTGTGATTATCGTGAGAAGTACAAACATGATCGGGAGCACTATTGGAAATTGAATGGTCATCCCACTCGAGGCCGTGGCAGTGGAGCTTGTCCTCAAGCCCATGTGTCAAAGATTACTACTAGCACCCCTAGTGACATTGGTGATACTAGTACTTTTTTTTAGAATGAGCTACGCACTCTCTAGCATTTGATGGCTTAGCTTGACTCTTCACCAACCACAACTCCTTCTTCTAACTTTGCTCACATAGGTATTCCTGGTAGTGCACTTAGTACCACTTCGTCATCTCCTTGGATTATAGATTCCGGTGCTACCAACCACATGACAGGTGCCTTTAGTCTTTTCTATTCTTATTTTCCTTGTTCTAA
This sequence comes from Camellia sinensis, assembly GCF_004153795.1. Taxonomy (NCBI): domain Eukaryota; kingdom Viridiplantae; phylum Streptophyta; class Magnoliopsida; order Ericales; family Theaceae; genus Camellia; species Camellia sinensis. The sequence goes on along the minus strand of NW_021024526.1, from coordinate 769,809 downwards.
GTGAGATAAGATTAAAGTGGCTGATGGCACTTTATTCTCTGTATCTGGCAAGGGTTCGATTCATTGTTTAGGGTTTATCCTCTATATCCTCTTTACTTTCTCTCTATCATCTGTGCTTCATGTTCCTAATTTTTCCACTAACCTACTTTCTATTAGTAGACTTATTACTTCTCTAAATTGCTCGGTGACCTTTTTTCCTACTCATTATGTCTTTCAAGAACTGGCTACAGGAAAAATGATTAGTAATGGTAGAGCACAAGGTGGATTGTACTTTCTGGATGTTGTTCCTTCTGCCTTACCTTTGTTATCTCAAACTACTAGCTTCTCCCTTTATCTCCTCCATCAGTGGCATCGTTCATGCTTATTCATACCGATGTGTGGGGTCCTTCTCTTGTGGTTTCTACTTCTGAGTATCGATGGTGTGTTACATTTATTGATTGTTTTTCCCATATGACCTGGATTTACTTGCTCCGAACTAAACGTGAAGTGTTTTCTTGCTTTCAAATTTTTCATAAAATGGTGACCAATCTTTTAAATGCTCAGATCAAAATTCTTCGGAGTGATAATGAGACTTAATATGTTGATAGAGCTTTTCGGGGCATACCTCGAGGTGCATGGCATTCTTTATCAGACAAGTTATGTTGGTACTCCTCAGCCAAATGGAGTTGCCGAACGCAAGAAAGACCATCTTCTTGAAGTTGCGCGCTCTCTCTTGTTTACCATGAATGTCTCTAAGTCTTTTTAGGGTGATGTTGTTCTTACTGCTGCTTATCTTATCAATTGTATGCCTTCCAGTGTCCTCTAATTCCAAATTTTTCTTGAACTTCTTCTTGTTGCTTATTCCACCTCTTCTCTTCCTCCATGGGTTTTTGGGTGTTTGTTTTATTCATATGCAACCTCGTACTCGTGGGAAGCTTGATCCTAAGGCTATGCGTTGTGTCTTTATTGGCTATTCTGCTACTTAAAAGGGTTACAAATGCTATGATCCTCACACTTGTAAAGTGTAAGTGAGTATGGATGTCACCTTAGTGAGTCTGAGTCCTTTTTTATTTCTCCTCCGCCATCTCCCCAGGGGGAGTGTATTACTGATGAGATTGCGAATGAGATGTCTTATCAGAATGAGTCATCATTTTTACTTCCTAGTCAGTTGGTTGTTATTTGTGGTGAGAGAAAGCATCAGAGTTTTGTTGATGGAGAACCTGACATTAGTGGCCATTTGGACAGAGCTGATCTTAAAACTTATTCACGATGTCAGAAAGAACCGACTTCTCTTGTGCCACCAGGTCAATCATCATCCCTTGTGCCAGTTCTACATCCTGTTTTGACTAACTCTACAGGTAATGAGCCTTAGTCTATTTCTCCACCAGTTGTTGACAGTCCAACTATTAATGATTTGAGTCTTCCTATTGCTCTTATAAAGGGGGTTTGGGCTTGTACTTAACACCCCATTTCTAAATTTGTGTCATATGATTCATTGTCTCCTATATATCGTGCTTGTCTTTCGTCTTTGTCTTCTGTGTGTATCCCACAGGGTTGGAAAGAAGCTATCGATGATCCTAAGTGGAAATGAGTTATGGTAGAAGAGACCCAAGCTCTGAGCAAGAATAACACTTGGGAGTTGGTTCCTCTTTCTTGGGGAAAAAAACCAGTGGATGTTCACCTTTAAGCAGAAAGCAGATGAGACAATTGAACAGTACAAAGCAAGACTAGTGGCCAAGGGATTTACTCAAACATATGGAGACCAATTGGCTGATATATTTACTAAAGGTCTTAATAGTAAGGTCTTTCACCCCATTTGTTGCAAGTTAGTCGTGACAGATATATTTGCACCAACTAAGAGGGAGTGTTAAGTGTTCGGATTATTTTAGTACTTTTGTAATTATGTTTATTATTATAAATACTAGAGTCTAAGCGGAGAACCCTATGTTTTCCGGGAACACTTTTTCTCCAACCGTCTTAAGCAATTATCTCTCATTCTTCTTCTCTTCTTCTTCTTCCTCTCTAATATTAACACTCTCTTTTGTGCTTCATATTCCTAATTTTTCCCATAATCTCTTATCCATTAGTCAAATCACTCAGTCTTTGAATTGCAAAGTCATATTTTCTTTCCTAATTAAGTTTTTCAAGAACTAGACACGGGGATAATGATTGGCTATGGTAGAGTTCATGAGAGGTTATATCTGTTAGAAGGTGGTTCTTCAATTTCTTCTACCAAACCTTCGATTGGTCAAGCTCTACAAACTCAGTACTTGAAGATTTTATCTTAGTGGCATAGGCAACCAGGTCACCCATCTTTTGGTGTTTTAGCAAGAATATTTCCTTCTCTAGATAAGTAGTGTAATCAATTTTTTTTTTTTTTTTTTAATCATGCGATGCTTGTGAGTTATCCAAACATACATGCTCAACTTATATGAGTACTAATAATAAAAGCACTGCTCCCTTTATGCTTGTTTATTATGATGTTTGAGGTCCAAATCGTATTGTTTCACTATCTGGACATCGTTGGTTTGTTACATTTAGTGACGGCTATTCTCGAGTCACATGGGTTTATCTTATGCATACCAAAAGTCAAGTCTTCTCTTGTTTTAAGAATTTTCATAAGATGGTGGCTACTTAATTTGATGCCAAGATTTGAGTTCTTCAAAGTGAAAATGACACTAAATATATGGATGGGGCATTTCAAGTGTATCTCACAGATTATGGCATAATTCACCAAACTAGTTGTGTTGATACTCTACCACAACATGATGTTTCTGAATGGAAAAACCGTCATGTCTTGGAGGTTGCTCAATCTTTGCTATTTACTATGGGTGTTCCCAAATCTTATTGGAATGATGTTGTGTTGATAGCCACATATCTCATTAATAGGATGCCTAGCATTGTTATTGGCTTTAAGGCTCCTCTTGATCTTTTTCTCGGCACCACACCTGTGCATACAATTCCTCATAAAGTGTTTGGTTGTGTGCACTTTGTAAACACCTACCATTGTTCCTTAGGTAAACTTGATTTTAGAGCTCTCAAATGTATATCTTTATTGGGTACTGTGCCACCAACAAAGGGTACAAGTGTTATCATCCCTCTAGACGCAAGACTTATATTAGTATGGATGTTACTTTTTGGGAGTCTGGATCATTTTTTCCACCTCCTACGTCATCTCTTCATGGGGAGATCATAATTGAAGAGTTTCCCAAGGAGAAGGTGTCTTTGTTGCCGTTCCCATCGTTTATTGATCTTAGGTGTGAAGGGGAGAAGGATAGCCGTGATACGGAAGAGCAGGTAGAGAAAAATAATGGTGATGAGGGGGAGCAAGGTGTGCATGATTACTGATTAGACAGAGAATTTGAAGACTTAGTTGTTGTGGCTGAAGTTAGTTGGAGTAGGAGCAGATATCCCCTAATGATCCTTCATGCCAATTACAATATTTTGGTCCAGTTTCTTCTTCCTAATTTGGTAATGAATTCGGTATCCCTTCTTACTCTTTTGATCCTATGATTGATAATATTGATTTGTCGATAGCTAATAGAAAAGGAGTTTGGTCTTGTACTCAACATCCTATATGTAACTTTGTTTCTTATAATCGTTTGTCTCCTTCCCATAGAGCCTTTGTTTCCTCATTGTCTTCTATGTCAATCCCTCAGGGTTGCAAGGAAGCTATTGTGGAACCAATGTGAAAAGAAGCAATGGTGGAGGAGACGCAAGCTTTGGGAAAAAAATAACACTTGGAATTTGTTACTTCTTCCAATGAAAAAAAAAAAAAAAAAAAACGCTAGTTGGGTGTAAATGATGAGTGTTTACTGTGATGCAGAAAGCAGATGAGTTTATTGAAAGGAAAGAGGGAAGGTTGGTTCCTAAGGGGTTTACTTAGACACCTGGCATTGACTACCATGAAACATTTGCACCAGTTGCAAAGATGAACACTGTTCAGGTGACTACATCTTGTGCAACTATGCTAGGTTGAAGCTTAAACTAGTTGGATGTGAAGAATGCATTTCTTCGTAGAGATCTCGAAGAGGAAGTATATATGGATGTTCGAAAGCTGTGAGGGAAAGTATGTAAGCTGAAGAAAACTCTTTATGGCTTGAAGCAATCTCTTAGAGCATGGTTTGGTAGATTTCACAGGACAATGATCAAAGCTGGGTATGTACAAAGTCATGTTTACAATTCTCATTGTGTATGTTGATGATATGTTTGTTATTGGTGATGATGTAGTTGAGATATCTAGCCTCAAGGTTGATCTTTCTAGGGAATTTGAAGTTAAGGACCTTGGTCAACTTTGTCATTTCTTGGGAATAGAAGTTGGTAGGTCTGAAAAGGGCATATTTCCATCTTAGTGGACGTATGTGATTGACCACCTAAAGGAAACAAGTATTGTAACATCTCTAATTTTGTTGCATGACATATGCATGTTTCGTTCCATGTTTAAGTGTTTTGAGTTGCATTCACCACGTTTGCTTTCAGAAAATTAAGTCAACTTCTTAAAAAATTAAATTTTTTATTTTTTTGTTTTTAATTATTTTTTTAAATATTTTATGCAAATTTTTTATTTTTATTTTTTAGATATACCTAATCTAAATACATTTAAATATATTTATGAAAAAAAAACTTTACAAAATTCACCAAATACAAAAAATACAAACTGATATGAAAATTCGATACATTTTCGTATTTTGTTGTATTAAATGAAATTTATCAAGATTTTTGTACATTTTTTTTTTTTTTGGGGGAGAAAATTGTTGATAAATCCAATTTAGGGCCTAAGACATTAGGTCAAATGGATATTTTTTCTTGTTGGTGAGATGGCCACCCCTTTGTGAAATAGTTTGATGAAAAATCCTTTTGTTAGTTTTAAATGACATTTTGTTTTCAAGTTTACCCTTGTTGACTTTTTTTTGACTATCTATTTAAATTTATATATATCTGTTCAAATTATTTATCTATCTTTCAAAAATTTTCCCTATCTTTTTAAATTCTGCTCAAATTATTTACTTATCTATTTAAATTTTTTCCCTATTGGTTTCAATTTACATCTATTTGTGTAATTTTTTTACCTATTTGTTCATTTTTTTTTTATTTATTTGTTAAAATTTAGATCTAATTCATTTTTTAATTGTATCGGTTAAACTAGTTTCATGTAAGATTTAAGCAAGACAAGCATTATGCTCTGCACCTACACCTTTTATTTGTGATTAAGAAGTTTTAGAACTTGGTTTTGAGGGATTGAAAACATTGAATGAAAGAAAAGGTTGAAAATATTGAGAAACTTGAATTAAACTATCTATTGCTTGTTTAATCTTTAAATTAATGCATAATCCTAAGTTTTTATTACTTTTTCATTATACTTATGATTATTAGGATGTCATTGATCAAGATTTGAGATTTGTAAGCTTGAAAATTGAGTTTGAAAGCCTTAGAACAGCCTAGAGCGGAGCAAATCGTGAACTGCAGGAATTTGTTTTGCAGATCACCGCTCGAGCGAAGGAACTACCGCTTGAGCAGACCGCCCAAAAACCTGTGTGAGTCGGTTAACCGCTCAAGCAGTTGAAGGATGGCTCGAGCGCACTTTAGACACTCCCAGAATCTCTTTTTGCAGGCCTGAACTTCTTATAAAGAGAGCAGTTACAATAGAAAAGGAAACTAATTAAAGCTAATATTTGACAGCTTCTATTTTCCTAGTTTTCCTGATTTTATAGCTTTTACTATCCATATTTACATAGAAAAATAGATCCTAGAATATTGACTGAATCAAGGTCTTAATAATCGAATTTCCAGCACTCCCCCTCAAGCTGGTTTGAAGATGTCTTCCATAGCCAGCTTGCTAGTCAACTTATTAAATTGCTTCTTGTGTAGTCCCTTCGTTAGCATATCAGCTAATTGTTTACCTGTTGGAAGGTATGTCATACATATTATTCCAGCATTGATTTTCTCCTTGATGAAATGTTTATCCACTTCTATATGTTTTGTGCAATCATGTAGAACTGGATTATTAGCTATAGATATATCTGCTTTGTTGTCACAATAGACCTTCATAGGAGTCGGGTGAGAAAGCTTCAATTCTTCAAGAATTCTTTTGATCCACATTACTTCATAGATTCCATGGGCAACAGCTCTGAACTCTACTTCTGCACTCCTAGCTACCACATTCTGTTTTTACTCCGCCATGTAACTAGGTTCCCACCTACAAAGGAGCAGTATCCGGATGTTGATTTCCTATCTATAACACTTCCTGCCCAGTTTGCATCTATGTAGACTTCAACTTGAAGATGTTCATGTTTCTTGAACAGTAAGCCTCTCCCTGGAGTTCCTTTCAGATATCTTAAGATCTTATAAACGGCCTCAAAGTGCTCTACCCCTAGTGAGTGCATGAACTGACTTACCAAGCTGACTGCAAAAAAGGCGATATCAGGCCGCGTATGAGACAAGGAAATCAATTTCCCTACAAGTCTCTAATATTGTTCCCTATCTTTTACTTCTTCAGCCTTAGTAGCTTGTAACTTCAAGTTAGGCTCGATCGAAGTCTCCACCATCTTACAACCAAGCAAACCTGTTTCTCCAAGGAGATTAAGAACATATTTTCTCTGGTTAACGAATATACTTTCCTTGGATCTTGCAAATTCCATTCCGAGGAAATACTTAAGGGCTCCCAGATCCTTAATTTGAAATTCTTTTGCGAGTTTCTTCTTGAGGGCTGCTAATTCTACTTCATCATCACCAGTTAAAATGATGTCATCAACATAAACAATCAAAATTACAATTTTACTGTCTTTTGAATGTTCATAAAATATTGTGATTTGCTTGACTCTGCGAAAAGCCACAACTGATAACTGCCTTTCCAAAGCGTTCAAACCACGCTCTTGGTGATTATTTGAGTCCGTATAATGACTTGTTCAATCTGCATACTTTGTCGCTACCAAGTCTTTGCCCAAATCCCGACGGTAGGCTCATGAGCACCACCTCTTCAAGATCACCATTGAGAAATGAATTTGTAATGTTAAGTTGATGTAGAGGCCAATCTGAATTTACTGCAAGAGATAACAGTACTCTAATGGAATTTATTTTAGCAAGAGAAGCAAAAGTCTCCTAATAGTCAATCCTATAAGTCTGAGTGAAGCTTTTAGCCAGCAGTCTCGCCTTGTATCTCTCAACGCTTCCATCTGCTTTACATTTTATCGTAAACACCCATTTACACCCAACTATTTTATTGCCTCTGGGTAGATCAACTATCTTCGAAGTACCACTTCTCCTTAAAGCATTCATCTCCTCCATGACTACTAATTTCCAATTCGGATCATCCAATGCTTCCTGTATATTCCTTGGAACAAATAAGTGTGAAATCCTAGATGTGAAAGCTCTATGGCTTTTACACAGTCTTTGATAGGAGAGGTAATTTGCAATTAGAATGTTTAATGCAATTTCGGACACCTTTCCTAATTGCTATAGGAACATTAAGGTCAGAAATAGAAGGAATAGGATTACCTAAAGTTTGGGTGCCAGAACTCGGGTGGACATTCGGGTCATTATTCCTCAGATGAAATCTCTTCCTAGTATAAACCTGAAGCTCAGAATTTAGATCACGTTAATGAATTTGTAGTACTTCTCCCCCTGAACAAGAATCTTCTTTACTAGGCACCAAAGAACCTGGTTTTCCTAAGTGATCATTATCAGACTATGTGGTTCTTGTGTAGGATAAATGACATTGGGGAGTGGGATAGAAATATCCCAAAAATTGTCTTCTACTCCACTTGTCCCCCCTGAAGAGAATTGTTGGTGAAGTAGGATTTTGTTTCCACAAATGACACATCCATACTCACATGGAATTTCTTTGTTTGAGGATCGAAACACTTATACCCCTTTTTGTTTGAGAAATAACCCAAAAAAACACATTTTATAGCACGTGGGTCAAGTTTTGAATGAAATTGAATTGGAACATGAACAGAGGCTACTATCCAAAATCTTTGGCGGGTAAATCAGAAAACAACCTCGTTTCAAGGAAAAAAGTTTTTACACAATCAAAAGGTGTTTTGTATGTTAACACCTTAGTAGGCATCCTGTTTATCAAATAAGAGGCTGTTAAAACTACTTTACCCCATAAATACTTAGGAACATGCATGTAAAACATTATAGTACGTGCTACTTCAAGTAAATGTTTATTTTTTCGTTCTGCAATGCCATTTTGTTGAGGGGTATCTCGACATGTAGATTGATGAAAAATCCCCTTTTTTGCCAAAAACTCACCCAAGTGCTCATTGAAATATTTTGTTCCATTGTTAGAATGTAAAATATCAATTTTGGTTTGAAATTGGTTTTCAATCATATTGTAAAAATTTGTGAATAAATTTTTCAAGTCAGATTTTTTATTCATCAAATAAATCCAACATAAGTGTGTATGGTCATCAATAAATGTAACAAACCATATTTTACCAAAAAGATTAGTGATTTTAGAGGGGCCCCAAACATCACTATGAATTAAATAAAAAGGTTTGGAAGCTTGCTAATGTTTTGGCAAATAAGTAGAGCGCTGAAATTTTGCAAAAATGCAACTTTCACAATGAAAAGAAGAACAATCAATCTGTTTAAATAATTCTGGAAATAAGTGTTTCAGATAAAGAAAACTAGGATGTCCTAGTCTATAGTGCCATAGCATTATTTTTTCTCGAACTGAGATTGAACTAGTACTATTAAAGCTCTAAGCTTTTGTATTACTGAAAGGTACTTCATCAAAGTAGTAAAGACCTTCAATCATCCCAACACGCCCAATCATTATCCCCGAGTTCTGGTCCTGAAATTTACAATGGGAGTCAAAAAAGGTAACACAACAATTAGAATCCTTAGATAGTTTACTGACAGACAAAAGGTTGCAAGCTAAGTTGGGGACATGAAGAACAAAATTGAGATTAATTTTCTCGGTTAGTTTAACAAGTCCTTTTCCTGCAATAGGTAAAAAACTACCATCGGCTATTCTGATTTTTTCATGACCAGAACAAGGGAAATAGGTACTAAATAAATGGGAAAAACTAGTCATGTGATCGAAGGCTCCAGAATCTATGATCCACGGGGAGAAGTTTAGGCAAGAGAAGGCTTTAGGATTTCTACCTGTTTATGCCAAAAAAACACTAGGAGTACCGGATGAGGAGTTGGATTTTATCAGCTTTAAAAGTTGATCAATTTGCTCTTTGTTGAAGGGACCTGAACTGGCATCATTGGCAATAGGAAAGCCACGATTCTTCTCTCCTTGTTTGTTGCTTTTCCAGTTGGCAAGTTTGCCATGGATCTTCCAACACGTTTTGCGCGTAAGGTGAGGCTTGTTGCAAAAATCGCACCAGACCCGTGGCTTATCATCAGACCTGCGCTAGTAATTTGCAGCCTTGTAGGCCGCAGCATCGCTAATTAAGGCAGAAATTTCAATTGACTCACCAGTACCTTTTTTCTTAAGCAAGACACTCCTTCGGCTCTCTTCCCTTCTGACTTCGGCAAATACTTTGCCAATGGGATGGAGAGGAGGTATGTCAATAATTCTTCCTTGCACTTCATCGAACTCAATGTTGAGGCAAGCAAGAAACTTGTAAATATAGCTGTCTTCCACAGTTTTCTTTGGTGGTTGCTGTCGTCAACTGATTTCCATTCGTATGTTTCGAAGATGACAAGATCCTGCCACAACCTTTTCAACGAATTGAAATATTTGGTGATGGAATCATCTCCTTGATGAATCTCTCCTAACTTCAAAGTCAATTCGAAAACTTGAGATTGATTTCCTAGGTCAGAATACATCTGACTAACATCATCCCATAACTCTTGTGCAATAGTATAGCACTTGTAATTAGAGTTTATATCCTCCTCCATGGAATTGGCCAACCATGTCATAACCATGGAGTTTTCAGCGTCCCAAATGTCGAACAGCGGATTATTAACAGCAGGAGCCCTCTTGTCACCCGTGATGTAGCCAATCTTTCCTTGCCCACGGATATACATCCGAACGGATTGCGACCGGCAGAGAAAGTTATCACCATTTAGGCCGATGGTGGTGACTTGGATAGAGTGAGAGTTGGACGTTTTCACCAGAATGGCAGTTGCAGGGGTTGAAGTGGTTTCAGACGTGACTTCCGACATGGCTACGACGGTTTTAAGGCTGCTGTGTTTTTGCTCTGATACCAACTCAGAAAATATGAGGAAGGAATATATTTTTAATTTATATAAGAATGAGAATATGATTCTCTTCTAAAGAGAGCAATTATAATAGAAAAGGAAACTAATTAAAGCTAATAGTTGACCGCTTCTACTTTCCTATTTTTCCTGATTTTATACAGCTTTTACTATCCATATTTACATAGAAAAACAGATCCTAGAATATTGACTGAATCAAGGCCTTAATAACCAAATTTCCAGCGGGTACCATCCTTTAGGAATTTATAAGACCTAACCAAAATTAGTGAGATGCAAAACAACAAACAAGAAAGATAATACGAATCTAAACAATCACACAAAATAACACAGATTTACGTGGTTCACTCCAGAATAGGATTACATCCACGGTCGCTACAATTTCACTATGATTTGAAAGCGATTACAACTCCCTCAACCACACGAGATGCTCCTCATCTATAAATACATAGAAATTAGGGCAAAGGGGAAAATACAAGGAAAACAATTACAACCTTCTCAACCATACAATAGATGCTTGTCATCTATAAATAGATAGAAATTAGAAAAAAGGGGGAAAAACAAGGAAATTACCAAAGTATCCAAGCCGTTGAACCCCCATTCGATCGAGGGCCTAGAGTCCATATCAGGGTCCACAATAGCTAACACATCCAACTTAACATGGCTAACATGAAGAGATGGGCTATCACCAAGAGTCCCAATACAATTCAACCCACTCTCCTCATTATCCTCCAGAGCCTTACTACCTTCTGTCATATCCACCAAACCTATTCAAGTATAAACAGACCCAAGAACAAACTTCAAGGAGTCCTCACACAACCAAAAACAACTTGTGGAAGCAAAAGCAATTTAGAAAAGGACAGGATCATAAAACGAATAGCCTAAAACAACTTGTTTGAACATGAAGGAAGCCAAAAACTCTGCAAAAACTAAAAAACCAAGTCGGGTAACCCTCATATAGGTAAAATTGGAACCTGACGTATCCATTCAAAGCATTGATTCAACCAAAAAATTGTTGGACCAAAGATATTCAAAAATAGCTTTATATAGAGAAGAAATAGCACATGGACCAAAAATAAAATAAAATAAAATGGAAAACAGATAAATTACAAACACACCCTGAGGTTTGTTTAAAATACGAATTGCCTCTTGAAGTTTTTAATTTTATAACAAATGACTCGTTTTGTTAATAAATCATCAAGTTAATTAACAGTTTTTAATGATATCAGAAATTTATTTCAATTAATAATTCAAATAATTTTATTATTGTATAAAAGAGCAATTGCGAATTTTATTTTTCTAATTAATTCTGTTAAATAAAAAATTATGACAAGGAGGTATTTGTAATCTCAAGGAGTGTATTTGTATTTTACCCAAAAACACTTGCTACTTGCTACTGGATTCTACTCTCAATTTCAGCATACTAAAAATTATTTATTTATTTTTACATTTAAAAAAAAATAAAAAGAAAAAGAAAAACGAACCTGGACAAATATGAACCCTAGACAAGAATGAAACAAAACGAGGAATTGTTCTTTGATACCAAGTCACAAATGATATAGTAAAAGAGATGAGTGAGAAAAGACAGAGAAATGATATACGGGCTATGAAGAGAAACCCAACTAAATTAGGGTTAACTCTCATCACATTTGCACATATATTAAAAAATGGTCCAAAGCACATAATTACCGCTAAATATGAAACAATTGACAAGTAGCAACACGGGACAGTCCTGACAGTCAAATATGTACAATAGATAAAGGAGATGTAGAAATTGAATTGCTTCTAGGTAAATGTGAGGGAGACATTTTTAGCAGGCTTACATCTACTACACATAAAAGCGTCATTAAAAGACACTTTAACCAAATCACCTGTTTGAACTAGACCCTTTAAATGATTACTACATAGATGACCCAATCTATAATCCCAATATGCATCTTGGACTTTCAATCATGAATAGTGACAAGGATGGACAAGGAAGAATAAAGCTAACAGAGACAAATGCGTAGGCAAATCATTTGAAATAAAAACTGTGATGGTGAAGAAAGGGAAATACAATTTCATAGACCAGACAAATTAGGAGTAGCTATATGGCAGTGAGAAGAAGTAGAATCAAATATCCGTGTAGTGGGTGATATACCTAAGGTATGAGAACCTTGCAAACCTGAATAGGCAGTGGACATGACAAAAGCATGGAATAAAACCAACTGTATTGTGGAATATATAAGTCATAACTGCTCCATCAAAAATTGTACTGTGGAAGATGAAACACTACTAGAGGCATGAGTTGCAATACCAGAACTCATTCGAGATTGAAATTGGGCTGCCCAAGTACTTGGATGTTCCAAAGTATATGCAAAAATGCCAAATGAAATAAAACCAAGTCAAACAAAATAAACCCAAACCAAATAAAATGAGAATAGGTAGAATATGCTAGTCTTAATTTAAATAATAATAACCAAATACTATCAACCTCTAGATGTTACCAAACACCTCTTTTCCCTTATAAATTAATATATTACTATATGGTAAGTCTATCCAAAATGGGTAGATTTTTTGGGTAAGCAACATAATGGGCCATGCCCCTAAAATAATAGAATATACATGTTTACAAGGGGCGTGGCCCAAGAAACTAAACTCTGTACACTTTCCAACACCACCCCCCCTAAAATAATTAGGAGGGATATCTAAATAAGCAAAAAAAAAACCAAAATAATGTGTTGCCCATGTATTTTGCCCCTAGTTGCTTCTGTCATCAAGAATGAAGACAAAGAAACTAGGAACGGTACATTAACAAACAATAACAAAATAACAAATAACAGACAATACATAAACCTAAGTTTTGCTCAGACTACCACCAAAAAACTATGAACACAACCAACAAGCACAACATCTGTAAGAACAAGCACAACAAATCATACCCCACAAACTGTCCTTGCAAACCCCAGCCTCTACCACGGCTGATCAAGAGCCTCAATTCCCCATAGCAATGACCTCCTCAATCACTCTCAAGCCATGCTAGAAGTGGCCTAAGAACAACACAAGGATGAGTCACGTGAAGCTATATGGTCAATTTTAGGAATCCAATCAACTAAGCTGAAACAGCAAACAAGGCCTATTGTACTCAAAATAGACACCACCTCATAGCTACAAAAACATCTGTAAGAACAAGCTTAGCCAAACGTACGTTGCAATTGTATATGCAATCCCCAGTCTCTATTACGGCTTATCAATAGCCTCAAATCTCTATAGCAGTGACCCCTTGTGATAACCAAGCATGATACATGTATTATTGTTCTTGCATTCATGCCTTGTGTGTTATGCTTTGTGTGAATTAGGACTTGTTAAGAACTAGAAGATAAGAAGAAGTTTAGTTTGAAACCCTAAGCCTAGAAAATTATGTGTTTTGTGCCATGAGTTACGGGATGACTTTAGACTTGATTTGACAATGCTAGGATGTGCCTACACACTAATTGAGGAGCTTAACGATCTTAGACTAATGTGCTTGTTAATTTGATGCTATGTGAATTTTCGCTAATCGGGATTAGTGTCAATTAAGTATGATCAGTGAGCCTTAATTAAGATTAATTAAACTAAGTATGATTAAGCTTAACATTGGTTAATTAGAACTAAGCATGGTTAACTAAGCTAATAGAACAATTACACTGTCCCGGTCTTACTAACACTAAGATTTCTAATACTCCAATTGAGCTTAATGTGAAGCTTAACACTACCGATGGTGTCCCTCTGGATGATCCTACTTTATATCGAGAGCTTATGGATTGCTTAGTCTATCTAACAGTCACTTGCCCTGACCTTGCTTATGTTGTTCATGTGGTTAGTCAATTCGTTTCTGCTCCTTACTCTACCCATTGAGTTATTTTGATTCAAATTCTTTACTATCTTCAAGGTACTATTCTACTTCTTCCTTAGACTTGGTGGCATATGCTAATTCTGATTGGGTTAGTGATGTCACTGATCGCAAGTCCACTATCTGAGTACCGTGCTATGCCCATGCTATTGCTGAGATTGTTTAGCTTCACTATCTCTTATTTGATTTGGGTGTCCCCCAGTCTTCTCTGACTTCTCTCTACTGTGACAATCGCAGTGCTATTCAGATTGCCCAAAACACTGTGTTCCATGAGCGGACGAAACATATTGAGATTGATTGTCACTTTGTCTGTCAACATCTGTAGTATCGCTCTATCTTGCTTCTTTTTGTCTTTTCGGCTTTGCAACTTTCTGACTTCGTTACCAAGACTCACACCACTGCTCGATTTTCATTTCTTCTTGGCAAACTCTCAGTGTTTTCTGCTAAAACATCGTGAGTTTCAATAGGGGTGTGAGACTATTAGTGTATCTCTATATATGGTAGTATATATGTTGAGAGATTATGAGAGATTGTAAATATTCTCTTTCCTTTTTAGTCTTAGGGTTAGGATTTCAATATAATCAGATGTATCCTTGTAATACATTCACAATTGAATATACAAAAATTATTCAGAAAACTTATAGCTTGATGATGACCATGGCGCCTTATTTTCGGACATTGGTCATTATCGTTGCCTAGTTGGCAAGTTGATTTACCTCACCGTTGCTTGTCCTGACATTACGTATGTTGTCAGTTTATGCATGCTCTTCATCAGCCTCATTTTGATGTTGTTTGTCATATTTTGCATTATCTAAAGCAGGCCCTAGGCCAAGGTCACCTCTATCGTCTATTGTCCTCCTTTTTTATTACTAGTTTTAGCAACACTAATTGGGTTGGTAGTCGTACTAATCATCGTTTTACTTCCAGCTATTGTACCATTGTTGGACATAATCTTGTTCCTTGGCATTACAAGAAACAAATTGTTGTTGCCTATTCTAGCGCCAAGGCTGAATATCGCGCCATGGCTCACACGGCCTCTGAGATGTTGTGGTTCACTCTCTTCTCCAGGTATTTGGCATATTTGTTTCTTCTCTTATGCGCATGTGTTATGATAATCAAGCTGCTATCTTCACTGCAAATAATCCCGTGTCCATGAGTGTACCAAGCATATCGAGGCTGACTACTACTTTATTTGTGATCTATTACTTTGCAAGCATCTTAAGATCCCATTTGTTCAGTCTGAGGATCAGTTGGGTGACATTCTCGCCAAACCCTAAGCTCGGTCCTCTTCTCAATGCTTATCTGCCAAGCTAGTCATGTTCAATCTCTACACTCCAACTTGAAGGAGAGTGTTAGAGTGGATATTTTTTTCTGTATTGACAGTAAGGGTATTATTATCATCTTGTAGTTCTCACTTTAATATAATACATTTTATGGTGAAGGGTGTGTCGTTACACAACCCTAATCATCTCTATTCTATGTCTCTTCTCATCTCATTCTAACCCTAATATTGCATATTTTATTCTCTAACTAAACTAACAATTATTACCACCAATCAATTAACCATTTCAAATTTCAATATATGCAACTGGAAAAGTCAACGTACTCGAATAATAAGAATGCAGTCCGGTTAACAAACCTGTGGTCACTGCTAGTTTCTTTTGCGAGAACTTCAAGTTCATCTCGGCTGTTTTTGTTTGTACTACTTGTATCACTAGCATAATGCCTATGCTTTGCACTTTGAGCTAAACGAAACAGACTATCTCGGATGCAAAGTCTTATTCGGATGTCCAACTGTGGAATTACATAGCATTGGTAGTAAGATTGTCAACAAGTTGATATTATTCTACAAGGGAAAGATTGTGCTAAAAAATATAAATTACCTTGGCAATAATATCTTCAAGCCGGTGAAGAATCGTCTCCTCGACATAATAATTTTCATCAACTATCATAGAGACTGTATTGGAGTCATCCTGTTCAATGGGTGAGTTTGGATCAATAGAGGGTAGGGAGCAAACAATTTCTTCAACTTTGATATTCCCTTCCTGTATCAGCTGAATTTGATTTTCGTGCAGACACTTTTTCTCAACAGAATGATCATTATTTGAGACTTGATGATTTAATTGCTGCTGTTGTTTTTGAATTGCAAGCAGTGCCTGCATTTGCTGGCGCCTCCTCAATTTTTCGATTTTTTCCTGAGGTGTCATTGTCAGAGATTTCAGGGAAGTGCCCGGGGACCTGCTTGAAGGATTTACATTGCTTGGAGAAATGTTATAACCAGAAAGCACTGGTTGATTATCTTCTCTAGAATAAATTTGTGGCAAGCTGGTCCTGGTATAATTTTGAATTTTATTACTTCCACACACAAAAGGGGCCACAAATGAGTTGGGAGAATGCTGATATTGTGAATACACACGTCCTTGAATTTGTGTTTGTTGACTGAGAACAGAAGATGTACAAATCTGAGGCATTGATGGTGCGATTAGGCCAAGTTGTTGGAATTGATTTTCCCTTGGAGACCAGATGCTACATGAACCCTCTAACTGTTGTCCTTCACATCTTTCTTTTCTCTGGGTTTTTAAATTATTTTTCTGATTATTCACCTGTCCATGTGAAAGCAACCAGGCAAGTCAATCTCAGGCACAGACAATAAAAAAGCAAAAGATAAAAAGGCATTACACAAACAACAAAGTTGAATAACATAGGGGTTCTTTCAGAGTTCTACTGAAACAGTGTGTCAGCATATTATATGATATCAGGTTAATATTTGCAAGATGTTTATATCAATTCTCACCTGTTAGACAGACAGCTATAAACCTTTTTATATTAGCAATTGGCCTTAGTATAAACATCAGCATATCATGTGGAACTAGAGTGGTATCATAGGCACTTTGACTGTGAAAGAGGCAAAAAAAAAAAAAGATTCTCGCTTGGTTCATAGACAACTTTGCCATTCTCTCCCGGTGATATCATACTTCTCCTATTTCAGGTTTGGTTAGGGTTCCCAGATGGAAATATTAATCACTTGTTATATCATATGGGTATGGTAGAAGATGAAAACTGATTGAAAAACCCAGCCCATATTTCTCCTTAAAACCCAGGTATTAAGGAGAGGGAAACTGGAGTTTTATAACTAGCACAGTTAGGGCAACTCCAGGTGATGTGAAACACATTCCAACACACCCTCCTGGACTAGGACACACAGTAGCCCAAGAAACAGCACACCAATCACAAGCCCAACCAAGCTCTGATACCAAATTGAAAACCCCAGCCAACATTTCTCCTTAAAACCCAGGAATTAAGGAGAGGGAAACTAGAGCCTTATAATTAGCACAGCTAGGGCAATTCCAGGCGATGTGGGACACATTCCAACAAGCTGGACCATTACTGGTTCAGCTAACAATCTGCTTTTCTGAGGAAGGTCCTTCACAACTATAATAATCTGAAATTGGAAACATCTAGTCAATTTCCTTGTTTCTTTATCCAACAAATTTGAAGGACAGCTCACTTGAATGTAGATGTCAATCAATGTATCACAACCTACAGTCCTTTAATGCATATTGTCTCTTCATTTTCTAATAGTTCACACTAATAATATTTTTAGTTCATGCATAATAAATTTAATATCATGCAATTTGCAGCTCCTTCAAGAACATTTATCACATCAGAGACGGAACTTCTCGTCGTGTTTCATTTTTTGAATATATTACAATGGTCAATTCTCCAACAAAGCATTAAAAAATGTACACAATCAGAGCAAGGGTCGACGTAAGTGGGGACAAGTGGGGGAAACTATGACAACCAACCTTTCATGCATATGCATATCATGCCATTCATGTATATTGATTTTGTGTTAAATGTTTACTTGCTTGAACTAGAGCTTGAGAGGGAACATAAGAGGAGGAGGAATTAATTGAAAGCCTAAACTTAGGAAAATTGCTTGTTTCATGTTTCAAGTTAGGGGATACCTTAGAATGTGATTTGAGAATCATAGGAAATGCTTAAGCCTTAATTGAGGAGCTTAAGGACTTTGGTCTTACGTGCTTGTCCATTTTGTGTTATTTGTTATTTTGCTAACTAGGATTAGAAATAATTAAGTATGATTAGTGAACTTAATTTGGATTAATTAAGTTAAGTATAATTAGGATAAGATTAGATTCCTTAGTACAAAACCTAGTTAATTAGGCTAAAGCAAGAAAATTAACCAATTAGGGAAACTTACAACTATCGCCCAACCACACCAAAAAAAACCTTGTATTCCCAAATCAAACAAAAGGGAAAACCTGCTGGAAATTGAAGGAAGAACCTAGAGAGAAAGGAGAAGGAAAGGAAGAAAAGAGAAAGAAGAGAGCAAGAAGAAAGGCTCAAGAATCTTCATCAAACTTCATCATTTAACAAATCTGAGGTAAGATTTCTACCCAAAATTTGTAAGTTTAGAGAAGAGAAAGAGATAGGAAATGAGTGAGACCTCATTCCCTTTTATATTGATAATAATACGTAATTACAGGAGTGCCATTAGGCATAAATTATGGGCCACCCCATTACATCAATAAATGAAAAATAAAATCAAATAAGAATAAAAAATAGCAAAGATTATTTCCTATTCTAATATATACTAACACTCCCCCTGAAGCTGGTGCGAAAATATCTCTCATGCCCAGCTTGTTGAGAATGTCATGAAATGGTTTGCTCCCTATTCTTTTGGTGAGAACATCTGTTAGTTGGTCCACAGTCTTCACAAATGGAGTACATATAGTGTCACTAGTGTGCTTTTCCCTAATGAAGTGCCTATCAATCTCCACCTGTTTGGTTCTGTCATGTTGAACTGGATTATGAGCTATGTCGATCGCCGCCTTGTTATCACAATACATCCTCATGGAATCAATCTGGTGTATCCTCAAGTCTCCCAACAATAATCTAATCCATAGCAACTCACATACTCCCTAAACCATAGCCCCAAATTCTGCCTCAGCACTAGATCTAGCAACCACATTTTGTTTCTTACTTCGCCATGTGACTAGGTTGCCTCCAACAAATGTGCAATATCCAAAAGTTGATTATCTGTCAGCGACTGATCCAGCCCAATCTGCATCAATAAATGCCTTCACACTGAGATGTCTCTGTTTTGAAAAATAGAGACCCTTTCCAAAGAGAGACTTTAGGTACCTCAAGATTCTCATAACTACTTCTAAGTGGGAATGTCAAGGAGCATGCATAAACTGGCTAACCATGCTCACTGTTCCCCTGTCCACTGGATCTCCCCCTTGATCCTCACTTAGTTTCTGGCCCGGTTCTAAAGGTATATCACATGGTCTACTTCCAAGCATTCTAGTTTCTTTTAGCAAGTCAAGTACATACTTCCTCTGGCATATGAAGATGCCATCCTTAGACCGAGCTACTTCAATGCCCAAAAAAATACTTCAAATTATCCAAGTCTTTGATTTCAAACTCCTTAACTAAGTGTTCCTTCAACCGAGGGATCTCCTCACCATCATCCCCTGTGAGAACAATATCATCAACATAAACGATAAGAGTTGTGGTCTTACCATGTGAGGAGTGTTTTACAAATAAGGTGTGATCAGCTTGACTTTACTTGAACCCATATCTCAGCATAGCTCGAGCAAACCTTTCAAACCAAGCCCTAGGGGACTGCTTTAGCCATAAAGTGACTTCCGAAGCCTGCACACTATACCTTTGGACCTAGCATCCTCACAGTTAGGGAAAATATCCATATAGACCTCTTCTTCTATGTTTCCATGAAGGAAGGCATTCTTTACATCAAACTGATAAAGTGGCCAATCCAAATTTGTTGCAAGAGAGAGTAGCATTCTCGTAGAGTTCATCTTTGCAACTGGTGAAAATGTTTCCTGATAACCTACCTCATAAGTCTGAGTGAAGCCCTTAGCAACCAGTCTTGCTTTGTACCGTTCAATGGAATTGTCTACTTTGTGTTTCACAGTGTACACCCACTTACACCCAACTAGATTTTTGCCTCTAGGTAACTCCACTAACCCCCAAGTGCCATTCTTGCTGAGGGCTCTCATCTCCTCCATCATGGCATGTTTCCATTTAGGAATGGAGAGGGCATCGTGAAAATTGTTAGGCAGACTCACAGAAGAAATTTTAGACAGAAAGGCTGTATATGAAAGAGACAGATTAGAATAAGAGTCATGATTCGTAATAGGATGTTGAGTACATGACATAACCCCCTTCCGATTAGCAATGGGAACATCAAGATCTGAGAACTCAGAAATAGAAGCATTAGGATTAGAATTACATGGACTCTCAGGAAAGGGATGACTCTAGACACTCATCCGAAGAAGAAGTTAGCAATAGAGGAGGGAAAGTAGTCTCTTGCATCCAGGTGACTTTCTGTCTATTTTTGTCCCTGACATAAACTTTGCTTTCTTCCTTTTCCACAACAATTGTTGGCTCAACATCCTCTATCACTAGTGGTAGTGGCACAAGAATCTCTTCACACCAAGAATCTTCCTGAAGGGATGACTGGGACACTGGAGAGGTCGGAAAGTAAGACTGAGAATCAAAGAAAGTGGCATCCATGGAGACAAACCATTTGCGAGATGGAAGATGATAACACTTATAACCCTTTTGGGTGGTAGAGTAACCTAGGAAAACACACTTAAGAGACCTAGAATCCAATTTACCACGAGTAAGTGAATGATTATGGACAAAAGAAACACATCCAAAGGTCTTAGGAGGAATGGAGAACCCAGAAGACGTAGACCCAAACAAAACCTGAAGAGGGGTTCGTTTCTGAAGTACTTGGGTGGAAAGACGATTAATCAAATAAGCTTCAATGAGAACCGCTTTCCCCCAATATGATTGAGGGACACACATTTCAAAGGATATACACCAGGCCACATCAAGGAGATGGCAATTTTCCCGTTCTGCAACACCATTTTATTGAGGAGTATTAGTGCAAAAGGTTTGGTAAATAATGTCATCGGTGGAAAAATAACTAGCAAGACCAGAGTCAATATATTCCCCCCCCTCCCTCTCCATTATCAGAATGAAGAAATTTTACAACTGCCCCTAACTGAGTGCAAACCATTCTATGAAAGTTTTGAAACACAGAAAACACGTCACTTGTCTTTCATTATATATACCCAAGTGGCTCTAGAACAGTCATCTATGAAAGTAACAAACCATTTTTTACCTTTTAAAGACAAAACGTGAGGGACCCCATACTTCAGAATGAATCAAAGAAAATAGAACTGAGCTTTTATTAATATAAGGACAAAATAAGCTTTGTATTGTTTTCCAAGTTGACATGACTCACACTGAAAATCAAACACATTATTGTGCGCAAAAACAAAAGGAAAAAGATGCCTAAGGAGTAAAAAAGAAGGATGTCCTGAGCGACGGTGCCACAGCCAAAGGTCTTCGTTGGTGGAGGGTAACTGAATAGATGAATGAGTCAGCTTGTCAATATGATCTAGAATATAGAGACCATGTTCCTCTCTACCACTACCAATCCTCTTTCTCATGATAAAGTCCTGAAAAAGACAGTGATCAGGAAAAAAAAGTCACACTACAATTCAAGTCCTTTGTAATACAACTCAATGATAACATGCTAACAGAAAAATTGGAAACATGGAGAACAGAAGATAGAGGTATGGTAGGAGTGACATGGACTAAACCTTTCTAAAATATAGAAGAAACAGTACCATCTGCAATCCTAACTTTGTCTTGGCCTGGAGAGGGCTTATAGGCGGAGAAAATGTTAGAGGATCCAGACATATGATTTGAGGTACTAGAATCAATAATCTAGGGCAAAGACTTATGAGAGAGGAAAACACGAGGAGAATAGGCTAAGTTACCTGAGCGGGCAAACGATGAGGAAGATGTATTGAGAGCAGTAGAAGACCGGCGGTCTAACAAGTGACGCAGAACATCCTCAAGCTCATGAGTAGTCATGTTAGAGAGACCATCAGAAGCCTGGCCAATGGAAGTGGAAGTAGAATCAAGTGTATCAACTGCAGTAGATTGATGAGCCTGTGGATGAGAGCCACGTCCTTTAGACTAACCTGACCGACCTCCTCTAGAACCACACTGATCACCTCGACCCTCGGATGGAGTCCTATGAAGCTTCCAACACACCTCACGAGTATGCCGCGACTTGCGGCAGTAATCACAGAATACAGACTCCTTGGCGGTAGACAAAGGGATGGGAGTCAGGCTGAGGCCATCTCTAGGGGTAGACAGTAACGCGGAGCGGTCAGTAGAGACAGGTGACATCATAGCAGACCGGCGACTCTCCTCATTCTGTATATAGGCGAATGCCTCATGAAGTAAAGGAAAAGTGTCCATACCCAGAACCCGATTTCGAACCGGATTATACTCCATATGGACACCTGCCAGAAACTTGAAGATAATTTCTTGTGCAATGAACTTCCTGTACTCGACTGAATCAGCAATGCAAACAGGCTTATAGTCCTGCATGTGATCAAGGTGTTTCCAGCTGTTAGTGAGGAAGGTGAAGTATTGAAGAATAGTCTGCTCCCCCTGAACAGAGCTCTTAATAGAGCGGCACAACTCAAATGCCTGGGAGAAATTCTCTTTGTGGGAATAGGTGGCAGCCACAGCATCCCAAACATCCTGGGCAGTCTCCATAGACAAGTAGCCCTCACCAATTTCTGGAAAAAAATAAAGAAAACACAACTACAAAAATACAAGAAAACCCCATACCACCACTCAAAAAAAACCAATATAAATAATACAAACACTAACA
>NW_021024526.1:512490-746569 GCF_004153795.1 Camellia sinensis | reverse complement strand
TTTGTTTTTTTTTTGTTTTTTTGTTTTTTTTTTGTTTTTTGTTTTTTTTTTTTGTTTTTTTTTGTTTTTATATGTTGAGTTAGTTATATATATACATGTATTTATATATAAATATATATCAGGCTATAGTTATATATATATATCAGGATATATATATATATATATATATTATATGCACCTTGGTTTGAGATCAGAGGACGACGAGGACGAGGGCTGAGACGAACGACGAACTGCGGGAGAAGCTCGACGAGCGACGAACTGCGATGAAGATCGACGAACTGCGATTGATGAAGACGAGCGACGAACTGCGGAAGAAGATCGACGGGCTGAGACGAAGACGAAGCAGATGATGATGGCAGAGGCGAAGAAGAAGCGGAATGATGATGATGGCAGAGGCGAAGAAGAAGCGGAATGATGATGATGGCAGAAGATCGATTCAGCAGATGATCCAACTAGGTATGCGTTGAACCCTAGCCCTGGAGGTGATGCTCTGATATCATGAAGCTTGGGTAACCAGCTTAGGGTATGATGAGATATCACCCCTTATTTATAAATGAAGATTTAGGATTTACAAAGAAGACAATTACAAGATGATCCCTGAGTGCGTAAAAAATGATTACAAATCTTAGAGACTTTCGGCTAGTATAATATGCTAAGTGCCTTTCGGTGATTATAATATGTCAACACTTTTCCCTAATGAAGTGCCTATCAATCTCCACATGTTTGGTTCTGTCATGTTGAACTGGATTATGAGCTATGTCGATCGCCGCCTTGTTGTCACAATACAACCTCATGGAATCAGTCTGATGTATCCTCAAGTCTCCCAACAATAATCTAATCCATAGCAACTCACATACACCCTAAACCATAGCCCTAAATTCTGCCTCAGCACTAGATCTAGCAACCACATTTTGTTTCTTTCTTCGCCATGTGACTAGGTTGCCTCCAACAAATGTGCAATATCCAGAAGTTGATTATCTGTCAGCGACTGATCCAGCCCAATCTGCATCAATAAATGCCTTCACACTGAGATGTCCCTGTTTTGAAAAATAGAGACCCTTTCCAAAGAGAGACTTTAGGTACCTCAAGATTCTCATAACTACTTCTAAGTGGGAATGTCTAGGAGCATGCATAAACTGGCTAACCATGCTCACTGTTCCCCTGTCCACTGGATCTCCCCCTTGATCCTCACTTAGTTTCTGCCCCGATTCTAAAGGTATATCACATGGTCTACTTCCAAGCATTTTAGTTTCTTTTAGGAAGTCAAGCACATACTTCCTCTGGCATATGAAGATGCCATCCTTAGACCGAGCTACTTCAATGCCTAAAAAAATACTTCAAATTATCCAAGTCTTTGATTTCAAACTCCTTGGCTAAGTGTTCCTTCAACCGAGGGATCTCCTCACCATCATCCCCTGTCAGAACAATATCATCAACATAAACGATAAGAGTTGTGGTCTTACCATGTGAGGAGTGTTTCACAAATAAGGTGTGATCAGCTTGACGTTACTTGAACCCATATCTCAGCATAGCTCGAGCAAACCTTTCAAACCAAGCCCTAGGGGACTGCTTTAGCCATAAAATGACTTCCGAAGCTTGCACACCTTACCTTTGGACCTAGCATCCTCACAGTCAGGGGAAATATCCATATAGACCTCTTCTTCTAGGTCTCCATGAAGGAAGGCATTCTTTACATCAAACTGATAAAGTGGTCAATCCAAATTTGTTGCAAGAGAGAGTAGCATTCTCATAGAGTTCATCTTTGCAACTGGTGAAAATGTTTCCTGATAACCTACCTCATAAGTCTGAGTGAAGCCCTTAGCAACCAGTCTTGCTTTGTACCGTTCAATGGAATTGTCTACTTTGTGTTTCACAGTGTACACCCACTTACACCCAACTAGATTTTTGCCTCTAGGTAACTCCACTAACCCCCAAGTGCCATTCTTGCTGAGGGCTCTCATCTCCTCCATCATGGCATGTTTCCATTCAAGAATGGAGAGGGCATCGTGAAAATTGTTAGGCAGACTCACAGAAGAAATTTTAGATAGAAAGGCTGTATATGAAAGAGATAGATTAGAATAAGAGTCGTGATTCGTAATAGGATGTTGAGTACATGACTTAACCCCCTTCCGATTAGCAATGGGAACATCAAGATCTGAGAACTCAGAAATAGAAGCATTAGGATTAGAATTACAAAGACTCTCAGGAGGGGGATGACTCTGGACACTCATTCAGAGAAGAAGTTAGCAATAGAGGAGGGAAAGTAGTCTCTTGCATCCAAGTGACTTTCTGTCTATTTTTGTCCCTGACATAAACTTTGTTTTCTTCCTTTTCCACAACAATTGCTGGCTCAACATCCTCTATCACTAGTGGTAGTGGCACAAGAATCTCTTCACACCAAGAATCTTCCTGAAGGGATGACTGGGACACTGGAGAGGTGGGAAAGTAAGGCTGCGAATCAAAGAAAGTGACATCCATGGAGACAAACCATTTGCGAGATGACGGATGATAACACTTATAACCCTTTTGGGTGGCAGAGTAACCTAGGAAAACACACTTAAGAGACCTAGGATTCAATTTACCACGAGTAAATGAATGATTATGGACAAAAGAAACACATCCAAAGGTCCTAGGAGGAATGGAGAACCCAGAAGACGTAGACCCAAACAAAACCTAAAGAGGGGTTCATTTCTGAAGTACTTGGGTGGAAAGACGATTAATCAAATAAGCTTCAATGAGAACCGCTTCCCCCCAATATGATTGAGGGACACGCATTTCAAAGGATATACACCAGGCCACATCAAGGAGATGGCAATTTTCCCGTTCTGCAACGCCATTTTATTGAGGAGTATTAGTGCAAAAGGTTTGGTAAATAATGTCATGGGTGGAAAAATAACTGGCAAGACCAGAGTCAATATATTCCCCCCCCTCCCTCTCCATTATCAGAATGAAGAAATTTTACAACTGCCCCTAACTGAGTGCAAACCATTCTATGAAAGTTTTGAAACACAGAAAACACGTCACTTGTCTTTCATTATATATACCCAAGTGGCTCTAGAACAGTCATCTATGAAAGTAACAAACCATTTTTTACCTTTTAAAGACAAAACGTGAGGGACCCCATACATCAGAATGAATCAAAGAAAATGGAATTGAGCTTTTATTAATAGAAGGACAAAATAAGCTTTATATTGTTTTCCAAGTTGACATGACTCACACTGAAAATCAAACACATTATTGTGCGCAAAAACAAAAGGAAAAAGATGCCTAAGGAGTAAAAAAGAAGGATGTCCTGAGCGACGGTGCCACAGCCAAAGGTCTTCGTTGGTGGAGGGTAACTGAATAGATGAATGAGTCAGCTTGTCAATATGATCTAGAATATAGAGACCATGTTCCTCTCTACCACTACCAATCCTCTTTCTCGTGATAAGGTCCTGAAAAAGACAGTGATCAGGAAAAAAAATCACGCTACAATTCAAATCACGAGTAATACGACTCAAACATAACAGATTAACATTAAAATTGAGAACATGGAGTATAGAGACTAAAGAAAGGGAAGAGGTGGCATGAATTAAATCTTTCCATGACAAAAACAAAATAGTACCGTCAGTAATACGCACTTTTTCTTGACCTGGGGAGGGTGTATACTCTGAGAACAAACTAGAGGAACCAAATATTTGGTCGGAAGCACCTGAATCAATAATCCAAGGAATAGTCACATGAGATAGTAATGCACTGGGAGAGGAAGCTAAGTTACCTGAGTTGGCAAAGGAAGAAGAAGATGCAGCGGAGACAGTAGTAGAGGCTCGACGATCTAGCAAGTAGCAAAGAGCAATCTCAAACTCTGAGGCAGACAACCCAGAAACATCAGTAGCCGGTGAGGCAACAGAAGCGGCAACAGAAGCTGAAGGTGGTGGCTCAACCGTATCAGAAAAATGTGCCCTCATTGGCCCCTCGGCCACCAGGAGTCCCATGCAGCTTTCAGCAAGTCCCTTGTGTGTGTCTAGGTGTACGGCAGTAGTCACAGAAAAGATTATCCTTCTCAGAGGAAGGACGAGAACCTCGAGGCACACACTCTCCATCTTGAGGGGGTATAGAAACCAAGGCAAAGCAATTAGTAGTGGCAGAAGGAAGCATTGCAGAGTGGCGACTCTCCTCATTTTGCACAAAAGCAAAGGCTTCCTGGAGAGAAGAAAGCACGTCCATGCCAAGCACTCTGCTCCGAACCGGATCATACACCACATTCAGGCCTTCCAAAAACTTGAAGATCCATTCTTGCTCCACAAGCTTCCAGTAACTAATAAAATCAGTGGGACAGACAAGCTTGTAATCCTAAAGGAAATCAAGCCGCTTCCACCCATTGTTAAGGAAGGTAAAATACTGGAGGATAGTCATCTCACCTTGTTCTGACCTTTCAATGAAGCGACATAACTCGAAAGCCTATGAGAAGTTCCCCTTCCGGGAATAAGTAGTAGCAACAGCCTCTCAGATAGCTTGTGCAGTGTCCATAGCCAAATAGCCCTCTCCAATCTCAGGGACCATAGAGTGGATCAACCAACCCATGATGAGAGAGTTGGTGATTTCCCACTGATCATAACTCGAGTCCATGATGCTAGGCGCTTGTATTCTGCCATTAACATACCTCATCTTCCCTATACTCTTCAAAAAAAATAGTCAAACTCTGCGACCACGCTATATAATTCTGACCATTGAATAGAGAAGTGGTGATTTTAAGGCCAAGGTTGAGATTATCAATCATAATAAAAGGTATAAGGGGACTCTCGCTCTTAGGCGGCTGAGAAGTTATTAACTCACTAGTAGAATCTGATATGGATATTCTACTAAGTAACCCTCAAACCCAGTGTCAATCACAAACCAAGAAGAAGGTGGAGGAATAGTAAACAATATGACCACAAAAAAAATCATAAAAAATTGAAAAATAATTTATTTATTTTTTTAATGTTTAAGAGTTGTTTTAAGTAAAAAACATGACAGAAAAGAGCGAAGAAGAGAGAAGACCGACAAAGGGAGAGTCGACAGAGGCCTAGGAGGCAAGAGAGATGCCGCTAGAGGCCAAGAAGGCCGGAGGTGCTGCCAATAGGCCCCTAAAAGGCCAGAGGGCTGCCGACTAAGCCTAATAGGCTGTCGGGGAGCCCAGGAGGAACTACTGAAGACGGAGATGGGCTAGGTGAAAGTCTACAGTGGCTGACTGGACTGCTGGGAGAAAAAAAGGACTGCCAACAGTGCTCCTAAGTGAAAAAGGACTGCCGGCAATGGTGCTAAAGGAATGGATGATTGCTAACAGAAGCGAAGAAAAGTAAAGGAGGGATGGGCTAGGGTTTTGGCTCCAATGCCATGTAAGTTTAGAGAAGAGAAAAAGATAGGGAATGAGTGAGACCTCATCCTTTCTTATATTGATAATAATATGTAATTACAGGAGTGCCATTATGCACAAATTATGGGCCAGCCCATTACATTAATCAAGGGAAAATAAAATCAAATAAGAATAAAAAATAGCAAATATTATTTCCTATTTGATATATTCTAACAAAATCTTGTAGTAATCACCCTTTAACCTCTGAAATCAAGAAGAAATTAGGATTGCTTTGGTTTAGAATTGGGTAAGTTAGGAAAAGAATGTTAAGGATTGAACTACGATGGAAATTAAGGAAAGGGCTCCCAAGAAGTGTGAATTTTATCTTCTTTATGATGTTCTTGATACA
This sequence comes from Camellia sinensis, assembly GCF_004153795.1. Classification (NCBI taxonomy): domain Eukaryota; kingdom Viridiplantae; phylum Streptophyta; class Magnoliopsida; order Ericales; family Theaceae; genus Camellia; species Camellia sinensis. The sequence goes on along the minus strand of NW_021024526.1, from coordinate 740,846 downwards.
TATAGACCTTCATCATCATGTGTTCCCTTGAATTCCATAGATTTAATGGCTTGAAATCATGTTTTGCAAGAAGAAGTTGAGAATGAAAAGAAAAGGAAGCAAAAGATTAAAACTTGGAGATTTAGTTTTTGTTTTGGTGTTTTGATTCAAAAAGAAGATAGGATGCATTTTTCTTTACGTTCTTTAAGTGGGTTTGGAAGCTAATTCATGTCTATGAACCCTAGGAAGAAAGGGGGCAAAAGGGAGAAGAGAAGCCATTTTCAGACTTAAATCCATTGCACTAGAACAGCCATTTCCGACATGAACATGACATAGATACGTCACCTTCTTAGAAGTGTTCGTGCTTCTTAGCCAGTGGAGTTGCCCCCTACAAGCACAATGGCTTGGAATTGCATTTTATGCCCACATCAAAAAAGGACCAAACCAATGACTAATACTCAAATAGCGCCATATTCCGAAGCCCACAAAATTGATTCCCGACCATCAATCGAAAGTTCAAAAACTAGGAGCCGCCACTTGATTTTAAAGGTCCAATAACCTATAATGACTCCACTAATAAAAGGGACTAGTCTTTCATCACCAAATAACTTGGCTCAAAAACTTAGGTACAAAATGAGAAAGGGTTAGGAACCCATTCTGTCTGATACAAGATCGGCCTCTACTCATCATCTCTTGATTCTTTATTTTAAAACTATTAAGTAAAACGCATGATGACAGTAATATACAACACCCATAAGATAGCCTGGCAAGGAAATAAGACGATCCAAAAATGACATCTCACCCAAGACAGAAGTTTGTATAATTTATAAAAAGGGTTTAAAATAGTGAATGAATGTGTGACATTTTTTAAGGAAAACGTCCAAGTTCTTTTTTTATAAAAAAAGAAAGGAGCCCGAATTGAATTTGGGGGGAAAAAAAGTCAAGAACTCTAATCATAATTTTATTTTAATTAAGCTATATAGAAAATAAATAAATCTAGCCACGACAGCAACGAAACAAACTAAAAGCATTTGTTCAGTAAACAAAATCCATCCACGAAAATAAAATAAAACCATCCACATAATAAGGGAACGAGGAAAATGGGGAAAATAACAAAATCCCTAATTTAAAGATTCAACTAGTAGTAATAATTCAATCACCACCCTAAAAATTATGTGGCCTCCAATGATTGTAAAATGACTAAAAAGAATCCCTAAACTATTTTATTATAGCATTCTCTTACAATAAATTAAAATAAAACATGACAATAAATAAATTAAATTAAATTTTTTTTTTTTTTTTTTGTTTAAGGAAAAAATGCAATAAAATAAAATAAAATAAAATTTAATAGGACCACATCACTAATGATGCAATCATACTACTGATTCAATCCAATATAGTGCACATTACCAAATCAATAGTGGTTTGATCCCAAACATTATAACAAACAACAAACAACCTAAATTAACAAATCACCAAAAGGATTTTGTCCCCGTCTTTTCGACCTCTGTGAGCTATAACAAATGCAAAGAGAAGCTCTCACAATGGGCCAAGCAATCAATACAATTTGTCAAATGGAACACCAATTGGAGCCAAATCAACGCAATCTGAAGCAATTGAACACAAATTGAGTTCAACGCAAGACAAATCGATCCAATCAACTCAAATTTGACCCAATTGAACCAAAATGGACTTCAACCAGGCCTGTTCAAACAGAGATCTGAAGACCCCAATGAAACCAAGGAAAACGTTTCAAACCAGCCTATCGAATCAAGCCAAACCAGACAAATTTCGAATCAATTGATCCAGAAACTTGAAGGATCTGAATCAACTTGATCCAAACCTGAAGGGGATTTGAACCAAAGTCGAACCAGAGCAGAGGTTTGAAACCAAATCGAATCAGATCCAAACAGTTTGAAGTCAAATTGAGCCAACGCAAACCAAATTTGAGAAGTTTCGCACACAAATCTAAGAATCGGGCCTAGGTGAACCAGATCTGATGGTTTAAATGCTTAATTGAGAGAGTCACACCAGATCAATCAAAGAACAGATTTCAACATAGCCTGTCAAACTTAGATATGAAGCATCCAACACAGTTTGACCCAAATCTGAAGCAGTTCAACTCAAATCCAAGAGATTCAAAGTTGAATCAACCTTAATAAAGGCCTCTCTAACTAGATCTTAGTATTCCGAGTGAGATCTGAAAGATTTCGACCATTCGGATACCAGCGTTGCTTGAATCAACTCAGCTAGGGTTCAAAGACTCAAATCAGGCAAATCACAACACTCTAGAGACAGATTTGAAGCTATACGAACCTCGAAGAAGGTCAAACTGACGACTGAAGCAAGTTGCAATCTCCCATCACCACTCGATCAAGTTGCAAACTCAAAGCACAAAGTCGTTGCTAGATCAAAATTGAACTAGTAGACCAGATCTAGATCGGGATCGAGATTGAAAACCTAAATTCGAGATAGAGACAAAATCCAAGTCAGAATCATGAAGGTGAGAATCGAATTGCAGTGTGATATTGGGTCAAGATCAAATTGTGAAGTCAAAGTCATGAGTTCAGTTGTGAAATGACAGAATTTGATCCAAAAGTCGTAGAGCTTCAAGCCTCAAATAGAACTCGTGATGAAATTCAACTAAGAATGCTGGACCTCACGATGCAAATTAAGCATGTTAGGGTTACACAATACAGTGTGAGACAGATTGGCACTTCAGAACTCAAATCAGAACTGTTGCTGTGTGGATTGTGGAAACTCAATTTGGAAGTCCTAGGACAGAAGGTAAGCTTTGATACCAAATGATGCAATCGAAAATGCAAATCAATATCAAATTGAGAGAGTGAAGACAAATGCCCCAATTAGAGGTAAATCCCCAAGGGTTAGAGAGAGAAACCAATGCTCTTGACTCTATTCCAATATCAATGTTCTTCAATTAAAAACTATGTACAAATGAAATTACATCACTCTATTTATAGGGTACAACTAATAGGACACTTCACTCACTAAGTGGACAATTTCATACAACTCATTCTTAACACCCAGCCCTAATCAGGCTGTCCACAAGCCTCCTTAGTGGGCCAACAGCTGGTCCAGCTCCGGCCGTTGGAGGCCAGGTGCATGCAGTTTTGTGTTTTCTTTTTTGCTGTACTTTTAGGGTTTTTAAGTTTGAAAATGGGATGTTTGGGCTTAGGCCTCCAAAATATTTTGAAAATACTTTTATTCAGCAATTTAATAAGCCGACTTTCAAATGAAAAATGCCCAATCCAAGTTTTGTTTGTGGTTTTTGTTAAAAGACCATTTTGCGCTCAATTGTCAAAAATCAAAGAGCGATCACAAAACAGCCATCAAATCTTCATTTTAGATTGGATTTTGACGACTTGTATACCTTGGAATGCTCTCTGAAAATTCTATAGAATAGCGTTGGCTTTTTGGGATTCGCAAATTTTTTCACATAACTTTTGTTTATATAGTGGATTTCGTCAAGGAAAAAGACTCAAATAAATTATTTCTTTTAATAAAATATCATGTGGAACCCAAACATTTTTTTGGGATCGCAAAAAGGTTAAGGGGGTTTTGAAAGAAATTAAACCCTGGGGTCCATTAAGGCTCAAATTGGTATTAAAGAAGTTGATTAGGGTGTTCGGTTAGGCTAGGGAATGTCCCGATGCATCCACGTAGGGCAAATTTGGAATTCTGGATCATCTCTCATTTTCATCATCTGGCAACGTTCCGAAAGTGGGGCCAAGCATTAATGTCTACCAAAATGGGGTGTCTACAAAACCGTGAAGGCATCAGCTGACAAATAAATTGAAGAATATATGAATTTTAATATAATTAGAAATTATGATTTAATAGGATTTTGTTTCTTAATAGCTTCCAATTCCTTAGTTTCATTGAATCAATACAGCAATAAATAAAAAGATGCTAAAGTCGAAAGATACAGCACACTTAAGCGAAAAACATTCAAATGAGAAAATTTGGTGCTGAGAACGCATATTGAATGTTCATACCTTCTCTTTCGCTACAGAAATACTTTTACCTCCAGCATTGTCCACCTGATTAACACTTGCATGTACATTCCGCTGAGCATGGGAAGTCAGATAGCTCATTTTTCCATAGCCATGGATGAAAAACTGGTCTTGATCTTGTAGATATTCTGTTTTAACTTCAAAATGCCCAGATGTACTCCTCGATGCTCCTAAACCCAAACGTAGAGAATCCATAGATGATGGAGAAGATTTTTCAGGAGTGCCAGTTACATTTTTGGAGGACAACCATGGCTGATTTGAATTCCCAAGACTTACTTGTCCAAATATTGGGTCATCGTTGCTGCAAAATATCACTTGTGAGGATATTGTGTCAGATTAATACCATCAGAAAGACACATCCCAATAACATTAAGCAAAATTATTTAATGACTAAATTGGAAGAAAATAAATTAAAACCAAAATTTAGGAGATAAATCTGTTTATTAACATAATCTTAACACCAACACTTCCTACATCCAACAAAATTCAAATGAAATGTGTATCACATGACACGACATTACCACGATACACGCCTTAGTGTTCCACCGCATGTTAAACAAATACCATTTTTTCTTGGACGTAAAAACAACATTATGGTTAAAAAGTAACAAAACAAAGTTAAACTCAGCTATCTAAGCATTCTCTTAGCAAACTATGATCAGGTCTAAACTTTCTATTCAAAAGCTTCTGTTTTTCACTTTAATAATTATCTTCCCAAGTAGAAGAAACACTATGAAATATTTGGAAATAAAATAAAATGAAGACCAAACACCAAAAAATATAGAAAATGTTGTAGCATTTAGGTTTGAGAAATTCCAAATTTCCAACTTTCCTAGTTGAATCAAATCATACTTGTACACTTTTAAAGTTGCATATAGTGTAATTTGATTGATATCAAAATGTCAATGTGCCATGAGCAGATATCAAAATGATGGTTCTCTATGCATTGCATAGATAAGTATATGAAGATGGCATGTTACCTGAAAATCCTATCAAGATCATCAAAGCTTCCAATGTTGGCCCAACCATAGTCAACAAAATCAGTTTGCTCCCTTTCTTCATGCTGCTTCTGAAAAATCTGAGAACCATTGTCTACTTGATATGTCTCATCTGTAGAAAAGTTGTATCTCGTTATGATTCATTAGAATATTACGGCACTGTAGGCTTTCTTTTGAATCCTTTTGCATAAAAACCTAACATACTTACCACCCCTAGAGGAATTGTATTTGGTGATTTCAGTTAAACTGTCAGTTCCCATGGAATCCTGATCAGTTTCAGCAGCATGTGATAAAGACAAATTAGGCCATCGATCCATGCTATATCCTGCCACAGGAACTCCCCCAGTGGTGTCATTTTGAGAGGAACCCTCTTGTTTACCCCCAGTGTAATTGTTTTTAGCAACACATTTCTTCTGCTCAGCTGGCTTTGAATTTGTACCTTCATGATTCCATTCCTTTTTTATATGATCATATAAACCTCGAGGTCTCTCATCACTTCCCTCAGTATAAGGCACAATATGGTCATCAGCCTCACCAGCCTCACCCCATATTATATTTGAAAGCTGAAAATAAAACAGAGTTCGTGACAGGAGAAAGGAACTATGATGACCAAGTAGTCAATGCATCTTCTATCAGTTGGCAAAAGATATCCTAAAACAATCAATTAGAATTAGGGGAATAATGTCAGTTGTGAGCTGTTTTTTAAGCACTTTATTATCAGCTAATATATTCTGGGAATTGTCTACATGCTGCCTGTTTATGGAGAGGTACTTCATGATCCTTTATGTTTTTATGGATTGGGGTCAGAAAAACACTAGAGGGTGTGTGTGCATTTGATGCGCGTGCAATTATATATTAGACATTTAAGTAAATGTCATGAAAAAAGAAAGAAGTTGAAAAATGTAGACATGGCTAATTAAGAGAAGCTTCTTCAATTCTTCCTATCACCCATTAATCCCTAACACAATAGCTAACTAATTTCCCACTTCTTTGCATTTGCAATCAAATAAGATACTGATACAAGTTTGAATTTTAGAATGGAGTAATTCTACTTACACCACCATTCCAACTCATTACACCTATTTTCTCATTACACTCTTTTTAAAAATTCAAAATTCTCATTCCACTCTTCATAATACCAAAAATATCCTCATCCCTACCACATTCATTTCTCTTAACACCCTTTAACTTTTCAAACCCTAATTCTCTACCAACCCCACCACACCACTATTGCCACCACCCCCAACCATTCCCACCTCCAGCAACCATCCCAGTGCCTTCCTATCCTCCCACTACCTCCCACCTCTCTCTCTCTCTCTCTCTCTCTCTCTCTCTCTCCTCCTCCTCCTCCTCCTTCTCCTTCTAGGTTTTCTCTGTGTGTCTCTCTCTCTTGCAGCTGATAGAAAAGAATAGAGGGGTTGGGTCGCCGCCCACACCGTCTAACTACCACCTTCGCGGTTATCTTTCCACTGCGACCCTCACTCACAACCATTATCGCAATACCTTCCCTAGTCCCTCTGCCGCCGCAATGTCCTTCCCAACCCACTCCTCTAGCGTGATCTCTTTCCCAATTTCCCTCTTGTCGTCGTGATCTCCGCAGCAATCTCCACCACGATCTTCTTCCAAAGCTGCTCCATCGTGATCCTCCTCTCCTCCACAACCCATCTTCTCTGCTCCAAACCCTTGCAGCCCTAGGGGGGGGGGGTGTGAGAGAGAGAGAGAGGGTTTCAAATCTAGGGTTTAGAAGTAGAAGAAGAAAGATGAAGAAGAGAAAAGAAGGTGGTTGTGGTGGCAAAAGAGAAGAAGTTGTGGTGGCAAAAGAGAAGAAGTTGCGGGTGGCAGTGCACGGCAGCAGCAGTGGCCTGGTGAAGGGGTTGAAAAGATGATGCGTGAAGAGAGAAATTTGGTATGGTAGGTTTTAGGGCTTGAGGATTTTTTTAGTAATTTTAGTGAGGGTTAAAATTGTAAGAATATTTTTGAAAAAAATTAGAGTGTAATGAGTTAGAATGGCAGTGTCAATATAATTGCCCTTTAGAATGACCAAAATTTCTATATTATCCTTTACATAAGCAAGAGTGTGTAATAAGTTAACCAAAACAAATGGATTGTTAGGAATACAAAAAACTTGACATCGCTGCAATTCGAGGGGGATACCAAATTGGTGCTCTCCTTTTATCTTCATACAAACATAAAGCTTCAAAGTATATCAAATGTCTCGTCATTTTGTGGTTGCAAAACTTATAAAAAAATTAAAAAAAATTCAGCATGTTGCATTAACTTTTTAATGGAATCAAACATCAAAAGAAATAGGATTCTAGAGAGAAAGATTTCCAAATTAGGATACAAGAGCTAAAGCTCTAAATTTACAATTCTCAAATTTCAAAAGTTAGTTATGGAAACAGACTAACCACCTATTTATAGACAAAGACTAGCTCAACCATCAACTAACATCTAACTCACATCAGCACTCCTGCCCTTAACAGAACTTGTCATCAAGTTAAGACAATAGAAATACAAGACTAATCTACAATAAATGTTGGACATTAGAAGTGTTGTAGATGTTCAAATGTGGAGGCAAACGAACTTGATAGGCGTTGTTATTTATCTTCAACAAAACCTGACAAGGGCCCACTTTTCTAACATTCAACTTCATATCAAAACCATCCAAACAAGATCTCCTTCTTTGAAACCAACCTTCCATTTATGCAAATCAGCTATAACTTTGAATTTGGAATTGGATTGTTCAATTTGTGCCTTTACTTGAGCACATATTTGTTGCATAAATACAGCCATCTCCACCGCCTTGACAATTCCCTTCTAGTGATAGGAAACGGAACCACATCCAAAACACTAGAAGGCCTGGAACCATAAACCCCTTCAAAAGTAGTATTAATGGACTGATTGCAGATTCTACTACGTATTCAAGGGAGCATGTCTCGTGAGGAACAATTTTAAGCAAGAAAATGCAGTAGATACACAGCTACACGTTTGCACTTGCTCTACATCTCAAAATGAAGTTCCATTGCTTTGCTTAAACTTGAGGACAAGTTTTTTTTTTTTTAGAGGGGAGGGCCGATGATGCAGTATAATAAACATATTAAGTGTATTATTAGTTTTAGTAAATATACTATTGGTTGTAGTCTATAAATATCTATGAAGCATGGGTACTTCGAAAAATATACCGTACCCGTACTGGGTACTTACCGACGTATGGTATCTTGTATGATACTTCTGCATACGTACCGGGTACACGAAACACATACCCACATTTTTTCTTCTTAATTTTTGGCGTACCCAGACGTACCTACTAGACTTTTTTTTTAATTTTTACATACCCAAGCCATACTGTACCTCAGTTGAAATAATATTTTCTTCTACTACAGAGATGAAACTCATTTCACTAGACTTCTTTTTTATTTTTAGTTCAATAAATAGCATGTTTTTAAAATTAAACTATGGTTTGTAAGTTATTTAATATATTGACATTTAATTTTGATTTATACTTTTACTTTTGACATTAAATGTTAATCGTAGGCTAAATCTTAACAAATTAAACTATTTAATTAATTTTTGCATTACTCTAAATTAAAAATAAATATTTTTTTTTACAAACGTACCAAGCCGCACCTATACCCTTTCTTTTCTTTTTTTTTTATTTTACCGCATCGACATGCCCGTATCGTATCAGTACCAGTACTCATACCCATATCCGTGCTTCATAGATAAATATTAAATAGGTAGTGTCACCTCAATTGTACATACTTGTTAGTTTTTTAATTATTTATTTATTTATTTAAATTGACGCTTTCTTTCTCTCTCTCTCTCTCAATCCCTAGGTTGGGTATTTGTTCTCTCTTTGAATTTGATAATTGATTAGCAATTTTGTTTTTGCATTAGTATAAGGTTCCATGCTCAACTTGTTCAAGGATATGGAAAAAATAAGACACATAAACTAGTTATACAGTGCAATAAATAACAGAACAATGGCAGTAAATCAAACATGGTTATCAAACTCACACTCGCTCACAAGGGATAGCTGAAAACCAAAAAAAGAAATGAGTTTTACCTCTTCCTCGTCCCAATCAAACATAGCTGAAGAAACCGCAACAGAAATCCGCAGAAGAAGAAGAGACCAATTCCAATTCCAATTCCAATTCCACCAGGAGGAGCTTAAGAATAGACCCGACCATCGCCGTCGAAAGTCCACAGAGCGATTATCTATCTTATTAAAACCTAATTCGCATATTAGGCAAAATGAATATGCTTCCAAATTCTACAAACAGAGACGACGACTCCTTCTCCTCTGTAAACCATGAGCAAAGAGCACCGGTTTCTCTTCAGTCAGGGACCCCTCGGTTGGAGACACAAAAGTTGAGTGTCTGTTTTGGGTCGTTGGGACCCAGAATCCACGTGGCCTAACGTGATGGAAGCGATGGAGTTATTGAGTCCAGCAATTGAGGTACACGTGTCCGAGGACGTATCTGCACTTGTGGTCAGGAAAGGAAGGCACGTTCTTTATTTACTTTATATATATATATACATATATAGCTGGAAAACTTTGTGGTCTGGAAAGCACCGTCTATTTTGGAATAAAAGTTGAGTTGGTTATTTCAATTTTTGATTATTTTAATATGTTAAAATTTTTATATTTGAGAAGATAATTATTTTATTTGTTTTAAAATATAAGTTTTTTATTTTATTTTTTATTGTCTTAAAATATTAGTTTTTTTTCAAAAATTAAGTATAAAAATAATATAAATTTTCTATTTTATCATTCTTTTAAATTGATTAACAACATAAAAAGTACAATTATAACATTGATATTATCCGAAAAATGTACTATCAAAGAGTAATTTTGAAAATTTTATTTTTTTAAAATGCAATAATTATATTATTAAAAAAAATTGAATTTCCAAAAGGGGCCATTATTTTGGGACGGAGGGACTAGATTTTTTTTATAATTTAATGTCATGTTTGTAAAAGAAAAAATAAAATGATTATGAATCTGATGTGACATTTTATATTATTAACTATTTTAGTATATTTTGTCTTTTTTTGTGAATTTTAGTCTAAAAGATGCTAAATTTGTTCTTACCGTACACCCTTAAGATAAAATAAGCTATGTTAGTCAAATATAACAAAATGTTATATCTAACTCATAATTATTTCATTTTTTTTCTCATAAAAATCAAAAAACTCAAAAAGCTTATTCTAAACAAAACTTTTTAACACCAAACTAAAATAGTCAGAAAATTAAAAAACCAACTCACATATTAAACAAACCCTTAATGCGTAGGATTGTCATTATTAGTTGGGATTATATTTGAATTTCATTTTATTTGGGATTTTTTTTTTTTTTTCTTTAATGAGAAATTGAAGGTCTTTTTCAAAATAATTATAAATTTATAAAAATTATTATGAATTTAATCATTAAAATTAATGAAATATTTAATTAATTTACCATTATTTTGAGAAGACCTCCACTAATTTACAAATTTTCCGTTTCTTTTCGACTCCATTTTGGACCATCCTGAAATATTATGTGGCGGACATTGTATTGGCAATCGCTATCAATAACCAACTTTGCTGATAGTTTCACACAATTGCCCATAGCTATCTTTTAAAATTTACTTAAAATATAGATTATTTTATGTAATTTTAAAATTTATAAAAAAAATTATTTAATAGCATTAAAAAAAATAAAATTTTTAATTACTCTCTTATATAAAAATAAATTCATCAAAATAGTTAATTAAAATATTTTTTTTGGCATCATTAAAAAATATTAACTAATTTGATAATTTATTAATAAAATGGGTAATTTGTTATGTGATTAAAAGTTTGAAAGGGTAGATTAAAATTTTGAGAATTACAAGCGATAATCTGTATTTTAAGTAAATATTAGAAGGCGTATTTGTAATTTATCTAAAATTTAAGTATCTAAAATAGAATGTTAAACTATTTAAGGTGAAAATTTATTTATTTAATAATAATTTAAGTGTTATTATAAAATGAATCATTTTTATGTGTACAAAATGAAATTTATATTTTATTACTTTTAATTAAATATTCTTTTTTAATTTTTATGTTGTAATAGTGAGATCATGGTGATAGAGATGGTGTCGGCTCCAGCAATGATGATAGTTATGATACTAATGGTGATGGTGGTGGAGAGGGAGAGATAGTGATTGTGATAATGGTGAAGGGATGCTTGCGGTGTAGTGGTGATGATAGGAGACAACAACATTGGCGGTTTAGTGATAGTGGTAGTAAAATGTTACTAGTGGCTATGACAAAGGTAGTGATAATGGTGGAGCTGGAGTGTTATGGTAGTGGTGGTAGAAAGGAGGTGCTAATAGCCGTAGCGACCATAACGGTAATGTGATAGTGATAGTGATAGTGATAGTAAAATGATAATGATACCAATGGCTACAATGATAATAATGGCGTGTGAGATCCTTTTCTCGACAGCTAAAGGCCCCAGCTACTCCTCCAGGTCTCATGCTCAAGGAAATAACCAAGGTGAAATGTGAGATACAAATAAATGGTCTAATGGTGATGGTGGTGAAGAGGGAGAGATAGTGATTGTGATAATGGTGAAGGGATGCTTGCGGTGTAGTGGTGATGATAGGAGACAACAACATTGGCGGTTTAGTGATAGTGGTAGTAAAATGTTACTAGTGGCTATGATAGAGGTAGTGATAATGGTCGAGCTGGAGTGTTATGGTAGTGGTGGTAGAAAGGAGGTGCTAATAGCCGTAGCGGCCATAACGGTAATGTGATAGTGATAGTGATAGTAAAATGATAATGGTACCAATGGCTACAATGATAATAATGGCATGTGAGATCCTTTTCTCGACAGCTAAAGGCCCCAGCTACTCCTCCAGGTCTCATGCTCAAGGAAATAACCAAGGTGAAATGTGAGATACAAATAAATGGTCTAATGGTGATGGTGGTGAAGAGGGAGAGATAGTGATTGTGATAATGGTAAAGGGATGCTTGCGGTGTAGTGGTGATGATAGGAGACAACAACATTGGCGGTTTAGTGATAGTGGTAGTAAAATGTTACTAGTGGCTATGGCAGAGGTAGTGATAATGGTGGAGTTGGAGTGTTATGGTAGTGGTGGTAGAAAGGAGGTGCTAATAGCCGTAGCGACCATAACGGTAATATGATAATGATAGTGATAGTGATAGTAAAATGATAATGATACCAATGGCTACAATGATAATAATGGCGTGTGAGATCCTTTTCTCGACAGCTAAACGCTCCAGCTACTCCTCTAGGTCTTATGCTCAAGGAAATAACCAAGGTGAAATGTGAGATACAAATGAATGGTCTAATGGTGATGGTGGTGGAGAGGGAGAGATAGTGATTGTGATAATGGTAAAGGGATGCTTGCAGTGTAGTGGTGGTGATAGGAGACAACAACATTGGCGGTTTAGTGATAGTGGTAATAAAATGTTACTAGTGGCTATGGTAGAGGTAGTGATAATGGTGGAGCTGGAGTGTTATGGTAGTGGTGGTAGAAAGGAGGTGCTAATAGCCATAGTGACCATAACGGTAATGTGATAGTGATAGTAAAATGATAATGATACCAATGGCTACAATGATAATAATGTCGTGTGCGATCCTTTTCTCGACAGCTAAAGGCCCTAGCTACTCCTCCAGGTCTCATGCTCAAGGAAATAACCAAGGTGAAATGTGAGATACAAATGAATGGTCTAGACTTAACATATTTGATGAAAATCCACTAATCGTACAAAAGTGCAAAATATAAATCAAATATGAGACATGGAGTCACCACCTAATCTTTTGAGAAAATTAAGAAATTCTGACTCGTGCCAAAAGCCAATGCCTGTCAACTAAAGAATATGATCTGAGAGTTTAAATATAAAGGGGGAAGATTATGAATTGAGCACCCTCAATCACCCAATCAAGATCAACCTCTACTAGTTCTTGATATGAGAATTATTAACACAATATGATCATACAACCTAATTACTAATACTATCTTTACTATATGGAGCAAACAAGTATAGACTAGATTACCTACTTTGAAATACTCTAATCTCTCACAATTTGAAAAATGTTTGACAGTAGAAGGTAACGCTCCGATTTTAAACAATAATAATATTAATTTCTTCGGAAACACACATCCTCTTCAGGATAAAAATACGTAGAATGATGACATAAATAAGATACATCAAGGTGTTGAGTGAATACTTCTCTTTCTCCATAAAATTTCCCAAAAGAATTACGTGTTCGTTTACATTCACATTGTTTCAAAATACCAAATACTAACATTTGTAATTCAAAGAGCTAGAGAGAAACAAGTCAAATGCCTTATGGGCTTACACAGTTCAAGACAAGGGTCTTGATTACTAGAAAATAAAAGGAAAATTTAGCTCAAGAGCTGTATCACATAAAGTACACAAAAAAGTGGGTCCATGCTCCACCAAAATGTCCCATCTTCAACTCAATGGGGTAGGACTCCATCATTTTGACCTGAAATTGTTATTTTGATAGGAATGAGCAAAATAGCCCAGTAGAAATACATTTAACGGAGTATATGAGCATTTGATATAAGTAAGATTATGCTTGTGCAATGAAATGATAAAACCCATCCCTTGCCTTTTACTACTAAAATGATGTTCATGCATTCTTATTCAAAATCAACCAATATCAAATGTAGGGTAGTAAATGTGCACCAGAAAACCCTAAGTAGGAACCAAATACATATAGATAGGATTTGTATATAAAAAATAGTCCCACATTTATCACATCAATACAAAAGGGCATTTGGGCACCTAAAATCAACACTTTTCCCACATTTTACGACATCAAGTTTGGAAGGGCAATTGGGCACCTAGAAAACATCTTTTCCCACATTTGTCCGGTATTAAGCCCGAGACAAGGCAATTGGACACCTTGACTCCCCGTGCGAATACTAACACAATACTCAACACCTTTGTAAAACCGACTCTCTACCTAGTTTACTAAGCCATTCACCCCCTTTCCAATGTCTCAACATCCATGAGAATAAAGTAAGATGAGTTCAAAACCATGGGATGCAATGCAATGCATGCATGAATTTGTAAAATATCATAATTTAATTAAGGTTCCGATTGACATGATACAAAATAGTAATTTAAGTCCATAGAGAAAGTAAATCATCACAAATCTACCAAGAGTTTTCACAATAATCCACCATTTCAATAACATTCCCAAGAATTTATATTTTTCTCAAAGTCTCCAAGCATATCCACTAAACATTGGCTTAATATTATCATAAACATTGATTTGTTCCTCGATCTCTCCTTTACAACCAAAATCACAAAGTTAGGGTTTCAACAAATTTGGGGATTTCCCTCATTTTTTTCATAAACCAAACCGCCCTTAAAAGAATGGCTATTTTTATACAAGAGCATTCCAACATTTCAAGTATTTAGGGAAAAACTCAATTTTCTAACATCAAACCCTTTTTAAATCAAACCTTTCACCTCAAAACATCAAAACTTCTAAGAAAATACCACATATTCATATCAAAGGTAAATATAATCAAGAGGAAGAGGAAAGAGTTGAAGACCCAAAAGTTGATGGTGATGAAATCACGGTCCACTTACACTCAAAGGTGGCTTTTGGCATGCTCTAGGTTTTTCCCTTAGTAATTAGGGGTTGATTTCTCTTCTAAGTAGATGAAACCAAAGCTTGAAGCTCAAAAATTGACAAAAATATAAGAGAGAGAGAGACAGAGAGAGAGAGAGAGAGAGAGAGAGAGAGAGAGAGACTTTTATGTATGGTAGGGGTGTAAAATGGGTCATTCAAGCCCAAAATACATAAAGAATAAGTAAAAAATTCAAGAGGTGGAGTCCAAAAACATGGCTGGTAATGTTTGGTTTGCAGCAGGTGTTGACACCATGAAGGGAGGTGTCGACCCCAACGCATGTAGCAACCAAGGAAAAATGGTTCAAACAGACCAGGACCCTGGATGGCCTTGGTGTCGACACCAAGAAACAGTGAACGCCATTTCTAATTTCCAGCCCGACAGTGTCGACACCTATAGTGGTGGTATCAACTCCAATAGCATAATGCAACCAAGGAAATTTCAAGGATGCTGGTATCAACCCCAGGTTGCTCTGGTGTCAACACCCAAAAGCAATATGATGAAGAAGAAGGGAAGAGGAGCAAGTGTCGACACCCAGAAACATGGTGTCGACACCCAGCTTGATTTTTAAGGTTCCAAAACATCTTCCAACAAGTCCCAAATGCGAATCAACATTCTAATCACCTATAAATTCAAATTTCTCACACAACCACTCATCAAAATATAAAAATCAAGGGATTTCAAATGCTACAATAGTGGAATTAATTAAGTTCTAAAGGTATTTTAAATCCATGAGTGTTACAAGTCTCATGGAAATACGAGACAATTAACATATGAAGAGATCAGAATCATTCCAACTTAGGCAATGAGGCCTCCGTACAATGACCAATAAAGGTATAACACATAAGCACATAGCCTTATGGTAGCATGTTAGACATAATAAGAAGCAAACACTCACAAGATGCAAGAGAAAGGATAATCTCACTAAGTACTCCTCTACACCATGCGTCATGGGTGTAAATGGGTAAGAAATCAATGCATGATCTTAGATGTAAGACTAATGATATGCAAAGAAAATGATAAGGAAACTCACTGGGTACTCCAGCCAAGTGCAATAAAAGACAACTAATTAGAAATTTGCATGATCCTAGATGCAACAATCTACAAAATGCAAACACACTCATAGAATGAATCCTACAAGTTTGATTGATACTAAGGATAGCATATGGATTATCAAGGAAAGCACACCACATAATGATATCTTCCAAGACATAGTAATCCAAGCTCGGAGGCATGACCCTAATCTAATCGTGTAAATTTCATGATGATACATCAAGAATTAAAACAAA
Organism: Camellia sinensis; assembly: GCF_004153795.1. Lineage (NCBI taxonomy): Eukaryota > Viridiplantae > Streptophyta > Magnoliopsida > Ericales > Theaceae > Camellia > Camellia sinensis. Next base: position 724,881 of record NW_021024526.1, on the reverse strand, counting down.
ACATAAAAGCTTAAAATGAGAGAGAGTAAGGGTAGAGAGAAAAGAAACTCATTCCAACGTACACGGCAAGCATAATAACTACCATAACTAAAACAAATACTCCAACGACGATAAGGAGGTTGTAGCATTCATACACATAGAAACGAGTATAGACTACCCGAATCCATGAAAGAATGTTTTGAGAAGGTAAGATCAACTTATCCTTACGGAGGAAACAGTGACTCGGTTTCTACATCATCAATAATCAACAAAGCAATAAAATTAAGAAGGCTCTAATGAGGATAGAGAGATTCTCACCCTCAAACACATGAAAAGGGATATAAATTACCCATATTCATGAAATAGTGACTAGAGAGGAGATTCAGTCTATTCTCATAGAGGAAACCCTGCTTGGGTTTCTTTATAAACAAAAATCAACAAAATAGGAAAACTCTAATGAGAAGAGAGAGGTTCTCGTCCTCCTACTCATGAAAATGAGTATAAGCTACTCAAATTCATGTAAAAAAAGGTTCGAGAAGGCAGATCCGGTTTCTTCTCATAGAGGAAGCCATGCCTAGGCTTCTCACCCATAATAAATCAACAAAAAAGCAAGTCAAACTTTGCCAAAGTCATTACACAAGCCTCAACTAGTTATAGAAAGATGGAGAGATAGAGAGAATCCAACTAAACTATCAACAACAATCTAACAACAATTTCATGATCTCCTGATATATCGCGAACCAATCTTCCCAAACTCTATTAAGTGTAGATAACAAATGTGGATTTTCAGTCACAAAAGAAAAAATTCATGAAAAATTGGAACCATTAACTATTGACTACGGACTGTGAATTCATGAACAATTCTTGGATTTGAATCTCAATTTGTGTTTTCCTAATGACAGAACATAAGAAAATACAAATTGATACATAACTAATCAATATGGATTCTTTTCCATAAAAAATCCTTCTTTCTCAATTTCAATTATAACAACATATATGAGTATATGTAAACCCCAGAATAGAAATTGTTACACAAGTATGAGTATCATATCCACAGGGACTATTGTGTATTCCAAAACCATTTTAATTGTTAATTTCTTAATTAGTTTAGTTGGTGGTTTGTTCAGAAAAGTGCTTATAAAACCCTAATTGAAAAAGCAATAAAATGATAATGAAATAATTAGGATTGAGAACTTAGGGGTCAAAATCCACCACTAGTTTAATACCCGGAATTGCAATCTACAAAGCACACAAATGCTTGATTAGAATGAGCCAATTCCTCAACTACAAGTCAGGAATTGGAGAGAGAGATAAAGTTGTGTTCAAAGCGCGAGCACACACTATCTCAATGGGCATAGATTGTCCACTTTAAACTAGGGTTCGTGGCACAATCCATCTAGTGTTCTGAATATAACACCAATGAAAAATAAAGTAAAGCCTTTATTCAATAATCACGAACATGAATAAAGAGCAAAGATGGAAGAATATTTAATCAACCTCAAAAGCTTTACAACTATTCAAATCAAAACACTACAAATGTAACTAACAAAGGTTACAAAAATTTGTTACTTAGCTAGGGTTTCATCGAAACCCTAAGAGAGATGTTCAGCAGCACATAGAGGAGGGAATAGATAAGATAGAAGTAGTGAAGATGGTGGTCGCCTCCATGGATGATCAAGCTTCTTTCTTTAGCCCTGGTTGTCTCTCTGTTTCTGCCTCAAAAAGTTAGAACACTAATCCAGTCTTTTTTTTTTCCTTTTATTCTTAGAAAAACGCACTAGAAATTTCATGCATGCTTTCAAAGGTGGGCCACTGTTGCTTGAGTGGTGGTGGGCCGCACGTTTGGTGGAGGATATCCACATGTGCGGTGGACTGACAGGCGATGAATTTCCAGTGTTCGAGTGGAGGACTTGCTTATGTGTCATTTTTCGCCTAAAATTGCATGTTATTCACCAACCCTACACAAGTACATGAAACACATCATCTGTACTAAATAACCATACTTCAAGGACTTTAAATGTAACTTAAGTGACCTCAATGACCTTTCAGCCAACATCATACCCTCCAATATAGATTTTGCTAGTTCTTATGCAAAACAAAAGAAACAAGAAAAATGAAATAACTCTAAGTTACTTTTGTAGGGATCACGATTGCACTTAGCATGTGATATCCTTGTTCCATAGTATTCTAATTGGTCCTTAATATGAATATGATTATGTGTTCGATATGATTTTGTGTGCCATTATGTGAAAATATGTGGTTTTGAATTTCTATCTGTTCACCGTAGGAATATCTATGTGATTATCTGCTTTGGAATTTAAATTGAAAACCTTATCGTCCATAGAAACTGAAATTGATTGCGCCAGTGTGACTGGCATAATTTTTAGAGCCTACAGTGAAATTTAATTGGAAATTGATTCGGATCAAATTAATTAGATTAAATTAAGGATATAGTGCCTAATTATTTAATATTTATAATTGTGGTTAGTGGGACTTTTATTTAAAGGGCCATATACACTCTCATTTGTTTCTTTTGAGCCCAAAATCTGAGTTATACATTTGGAGGAAGAGAAGGCCGGCTATAGAGACAGACAGAGAGAGAGAGAGAGAGAGAGGAGAATTGTGCAATTTTGCTCAAGAAGCTTGGTGATCTTGAAGGCACACTCAAGAATTTACCATAAATTGTGAGAATTAAGCCTCTAGGTAAGTGAATTCATGGACCTTAAATTGCAATTTTGTGAATTCAAGTTTGATTAATGGTCAAGAACATGAATTAAATTGATTGTGATGGAATTGAGTTGGTTTTGTTGAGTTTCAAGTCATGGAATGCATGCATGTGTATAATTGCCATGAATTTGTATAGTTGAGTATGAAAAATATGATCCATGTAGAATTTTGGTTAGAACTCATGCTTGTGATCACCATTTGCACCATTTGAGTTGAAATTGGAGTTATATTCCACATGCGTGTACAATTTATGAGGAAATGAGTTTGAAATACATGGAATTGTTATCATGAAAGCAAGTTGGGTCAATTTGAGGCATGCATGTAAGTAATTCATGGAATTGAGCTTCATAATGTTGTAATTTGGTGTTTGTACCATGTTAGTACATGTTTATGTGAAGATTGAGCCAAAAAAATGCAAGATGTATTGATTTGAAGGTTGAATTTGAGCTTAAGAACATTGCTGGAAAACCCAGAAATTTTGATGTCCGCTCGAGCGGGAGAACCGCCGCTCAAGTAGGAAATACGAGCTCCCAGTATTTTTTTTTGTGCAGACAAGGTGTCCGCTCGAGCGGGAGAAGTTCACGCTTGAGCGGGGAGCTATGTAGACAAACCTTCAGCTCGACCGCCTGACTTCACGCTCGAGCGTAATTTTCATGCATCCAGCACTTTTGCAAACCTCATGGGTCCACTCGAGCGGGGACCCTATTTCTGAAAATTTTGAAAGTGTATTCTGTGTTTCGTTTTCCGTTCTCTTTCACTTCTAAGTACTCTTAGGCATGCATTGAGCATTGTAATTGAATTAAAGGGATAAGAATAAAGCCTAAAGAGGAATATGTGAATTAAAGAACGGATTGAATCATTTGTGACCCGTATGTGTTATGTGATGTGTAAGGTCAAGCTCCAAGGCAAACCGACCAATCGATCACTGTGAGTAATATCTTGACAAAGATATCTAAAACATGTTATTGTCCAATTGCTTACTTCTATGAAGGTTTATAAGTTTGACATGAAAGTATGAATGGGCCAAAGGCCAGTTTGACACGAATGAATGAATGGGTTGAAGGCCAGTCTGACATAAATGAATAAATGGGCCAGAGGCCAGTATGATCTGAATGAAAGTATGAATAGGCCAGAGGCCAGTCTAACATGAATGAAAGGCAAATGGGCCAGAGGCCAGTCTGACATGAATGAAAGACAAATGGGCCAAAGGCCAGTTTGACATAAATGGATTGGGCCCGAGGCCGTCCGAAGTGTTTGGAACCGAAGTTACTTGATCCATATCTATTTATATACTAGATAGAAATATGAATTGGGCCTAAGGCCATCCGATGTATATTATTCCAATGCATTTTCTTTAATTGATATTATTCACTGGACATTCGCTCACACTCATTCATGTGTTTGTAGGTGAGCCAAGAGAGGTCCAAACCCAGCCTCAATGAAGTCTGTGTGGAACAACCAAGGTTTTAAAGAGTCAACCCTTGCGTCTCACGCACGAGACTCGTCTTCGCCCTTTTGTTATGTATTTATATTTTGTCATGTTGGCGAAGACTTTGAATTTGTTGTACATAGTTTCATGGGTTAACTTAGACTTAAATGATCCTGTTTGTACAGAACTTTATGTTACTGTGTTTTCTGTTGTGAGTTATTAATATGTCTATGTATGATTTGTTATGATGTGCCATGTAAGCACAGCTCTATGGACAAAGTTTTAAATTTTGCTTCCATTTGGCCCCTTAACTCTGATGAGTTAAGTTTGAAATGGTTTGAGGCCGTAGGTAATCTCATGATTACCGGCCGGTTATGTCCTTAACCCTTGGAGGCGGGTTCGGGTCATGACATAGCATATGCAACAAGCCTTTTAAACCCTAAGGTTACCTAACTGGACTAGTGTAGTCTCGTGAGGGTTTCAAGAAATGATACCCACAAACATCAACATATTCACATTTGCCCAACAACAATTAATCACACTACTCCACCTAAGAATCAACTTATGTGCCAACTATAGTGTGATATCAAGACGTTATGAGTCATTGAAGACACAGTGAACAAGTATGAGAGAATCTATTAAGCAAAAATCGTAATTCCATATTACAAAAGTTAAGTCCCTGTATTTGTGAATGCTAGTAAAGCATGTCATTTGTGCCTTTGGTGTAAAGTGTAATTCCTATAACTAGTTAATTTTCCATTATAATAGCCTAGTGTAACTGACAATAATACCCAACACACACAGAAAAAACCTAAACTTTTTGCAACCAAGATTCTTTTTTTTTTAATTTTTTATTTTAATGATTGTGCAATGCCTTGACCCATTAAGCTTTTTAATCAACCCATGTAACGAATGTTGGGCCAATGACTCCCAAAGCAAATGGTTTTAGGGCACTAGGTGTGAGGACACCCCTACGGGCTTAATAACTCGAGCTGAAAACGTTACAGATCCAAACATGTCATTTTCTTTATTTTTCCTTAACTGTGCAATGTCTAGGTACCTTAAGCTTTCTAATTAACCTATGCAACAAGTATTGAACCAATGACTCCCAAATTAGATGGTTTTAAGGCACTAGGTGTAAAGACAACCCTGCAGGCTTAATAACTCGAATTAAAAAGACTACGAACCCAAACAAGTCAAGTTGCTTATGACACCTGAGTTTTTTTCACTCCGCTTGAGTGAAGTTTTTCTCGCTCGAGCGTAGATCTTTAGCTCCCAGTAATTGGCAATTTTGCAGGCGGGCCACTCGAGCGAAGAATTTGTTGCTCGAGCGTAGATTGCAAGCTCCCGGTAGTTTCATTTTAGCTTTGCAAAACTTCTGGGACATGTTCTTTTTCGCTCGAGTGAGATCACTTAGTTGTGCCTTACGCTCGAGCGACAAAACTTGCACTTAAGTGACCTGCTGAGGACAACAGATTTTAAAAAGCGATTCCAAGTCACTTTCTTTACACTTTTCCATCCTCTCTCTAACTCTAATTTTTCTCAAACCCTAGCTCACAAAACCATGGATTTCTCCAATCTTGACTCAAGATCCCCCAATATTAGTTAAAAGAAGAGCTAGATTGACATTTTCACCAATTGTTTCGCAGATCATCGTAGTACGAGCGTGTATTGCAACCCTAGCATACCAACTCGGGGTAGAGGTGTCTTTAACTCCTTATATCTTCCATTTGAGTAGCTTATGTGGTGATTTCATTAGCTATATATATATGTATATACATATGTATTGGTTTGAGTTGTTGATTAAAGATTGAGAATAATGAGGGTGAAATTTTGTAATTGTTGAAGGAGTTACAATTATTATAATAGAATATCATTGTTTATGATTGATGAGTGCCTCAATTTCATGAAGGAGAGAAAAACCCCAATTCTTCTCATTTTTCTCAAACCCTAATTTTCAAACTTAATTTATAAAAGGGGGTTTTACTCAATTAATTTCTGAAATATGAAATTGAGTGTAATTACTTGGTTTTGGGTTTGAAATGCAAGTTTGGAGGTTCCCTTTTGATGTTGAACTTGAGATGAGATGATGAATGATGATCGGAATGCCTTGATTTATGAAATGAGGGGAGTTGCACCATTGTGAATTGATATCATTGTAGGAAAAATGCATTGTTTACAAACTCATGCATCATATGCATTGTTCATTTCTTTTGGTTCTACTTTTGTGAAAATGGTTAAACGCAAAAAGAGGGTAAACAGTCTATGAGTCCGGATAGTGAGTCGGAGCACTCTTAGGCATGTGTTAAGCATTGTAAATGAGTTAATGAGATACGAACAAAGCCTAAAGAGGAATATGTGAATTAAAGAACGGATTGAACTGTTAGTGACCCTTTTGTATTCATGAAATGTGTAGGGTCAAGCTCCAGGGCGCATCCACAAGCCGATCACTGTGAGTAATATCAATATTTGAAAACTTGTCAATGTCCAATTGTTATTCCCCTATAAATATTATGAGTTGTTAATTGGGATTGTGGACAAAAGTCTGACAAGAATAAATGAATGAGTGGCCCAAAGGCCGTTTTGACATGAATGAGTGGGCCAAAGGCCGTTTTGACATGAAAGAGTGGGCCGAAGGCCGTTTCGACATGAATGAGTGGGCCAAAGGCCGTTTTGACATGAATGAGTGGGCCAAAGGCCGTTTTGACATGAATGAGTGGGCCAAAGGCCGTTTTGACATGAATGAGTGGGCCAAAGGCCGTTTTGACATGAATGAGTGGGCCAAAGGCCGTTTTGACATGAATGAGTGGGCCAAAGGCCGTTTTGACATGAATGAGTGGGCCAAAGGCCGTTTTGACATGAATGAGTGGGCCAAAGGCCGTTTTGACATGAATGAGTGGGCCAAAGGCCGTTTTGACATGAATGAGTGGGCCAAAGGCCGTTTTGACATGAATGAGTGGGCCAAAGGCCGTTTTGACATGAATGAGTGGGCCAAAGGCCGTTTTGACATGAATGAGTGGGCCAAAGGCCGTTTTGACATGAATGAGTGGGCCAAAGGCCGTTTTGACATGAATGAGTGGGCCAAAGGCCGTTTTGACATGAATGAGTGGGCCAAAGGCCGTTTTGACATGAATGAGTGGGCCAAAGGCCGTTTTGACATGAATGAGTGGGCCAAAGGCCGTTTTGACATGAATGAGTGGGCCAAAGGCCGTTTTGACATGAATGAGTGGGCCAAAGGCCGTTTTGACATGAATGAGTGGGCCAAAGGCCGTTTTGACATGAATGAGTGGGCCAAAGGCCGTTTTGACATGAATGAGTGGGCCAAAGGCCGGACTCGTTTTGGATGATCCTGTCTGTAATGAATTTTGTGAAGCTGTACTTTTGATGTGAGTTATTAACGTATCTGAGTATGGTTTGTTTGATGTGCATATAAGCACGGCTCTATGGACAAAGTTTTTAATTTTGCTTCCGTTTGGCCCCCATTAACTCTGTTAAAATACGTTTAGAACAGTCTGAGGCCGTAGGTAATCTCATGATTACTGGCCGGTTACGTCCTTAACCCACGGGGGCGGGTTAGGGTCGTGACACTTTCTTAAAGAAGGAATTCTTCTGCTCTAACCCTGCGGAGTATAGTGGCGAGCCTAATCCTATGAAGGCAGATGATGGTCAGAGCAGATTGTTAAATCATTTAAGATTTTAGACATCAATGATGGAGAGCTTAGGGTGGCCTTGGCGGCGTGTCAATTGAAATGAGAGGCCAGTTAATGTTGGAAGATAGTTAAGCATAGAGTGGAGCATACTTGGGAGGCATTCGTTCATGCTTTTTAAGAGAAGTTTTTGCCTCTTTTGGCTAGGAGAAAGTTGAGGAAGCAATTTGAAGAGTTACGGCAACTAGACGCACCAATAGGGGAATTTGAATCCACATTTACTAGTTTGGGATGCTTTGCTCCTGAACTTGTAGCTACTGAAGAACGTCGGTGTTTCAAATTTGAGAAGAGATTAAGGCCTAAAATACTAATGAAGGTGATGTGTCATGTGTATCGGGAATATGATAAGTTGGTGAAAGCTACGGCACATGTGGAGATTATAATGGAGGTTGAGGAAGTGAGGTAAAAGCACAAGAGACCGAACTATGTTGAATCAAAAGGCGATTTAGGATCTTCTAAGAAATCTAAGAGTTCCTTTTCTTCATCTTCTCAGTCCATGCCCCAACCAACCAAGTCATTGAGATCTGTTTCTATGAGCAGTTCGGGAAGTACGGGCCTCAACCGTGTCACTTGTTTTAGAAGTGGCCAGCAGGGCCACAACGCTTCAAACTGTAACTGGAATCTTAGCTGCCAACAACAAGCTCGTTCTCAAAGTCCAGCCCAAGGAAGGGGCCAATCGCCTACATGCTACTATTGCGGGCAATCGGGTCACATTAAAAGATCTTGCCCATAACTGATTGGAAAGGGGAACACTTTTGGGTCCTGAAATTCTGGGGGTTATCAGTCAGGCCAAGGTCAGAGATAGGGTTACCAGCCAGTTCAGTCAGGATAGACATCGCGGGCAGTACAAGGGGCCACATATGTACAGTCAACGCCACCAACCAATACTGTGAGAGGTGAATGGAACAATCAGAGGGTCCAAGGACGAGTATATGTCGTTACTGCTTCTGAGCAGTCATCGAGACTATCGGTGATGAGAGGTACTTATCTAGTCTATAACACATGGGCCAATGTGTTGTTAGATACCGGGGCATCGCATTCATTCATGGCATCAACATTTGCATTTGCATTGGGCCTAAAAGTAGAATGATTAGAATCACCACTCATGGTTGAGTCACGGCTTAGGGGTCAAGTTGTATTGGATAGGGGATGTCGTGTGTCACGACCCAAACCCGCCCTTATGGGTTTAGCACCGTAACCGGCCAGTAATCCGTGATTTCCGAAGGCCTACTTAATAGTAAACACAATAATACAGAGTACAGGGGCTGTCGGAAGCCAAAACAGTAATTAAAAGATGTCCAATGAGCTGTGACAGACTGTATGCAAAAAAAAGACTATTCATACATATACACATTCAGAACCAAAACAGCATGTACATACATATACAATCATCCAGGACAGGGACCTAATCCTTATTAGAATAGTATAGTACAGGTACAGTCAGTCTATACAAAAACAGAGACTGAAAGGATGAATCTAAAACACCTCAAAAAGCCCTAGCTTGAAGGACTTGGAACCTCTCAGTGAGGCACATTGGTTGGCTTGACAAAAAGGGAGTTAAACCCAACGCTCCTAGCTTCGATCCGGTGCCTGGACACCTACATATATATATATAAACAGTGAGCTAAAGCCCAGTGAATAACAGTTGTGTAAATAGGTTAAGAATGAATGTCTTTTCAGTCATTAAACAGTAATATCAGTCATTTAGAAACCATAGTAGTTATAAGTGGTATATCCAATAGCAAAACAGTGCAGTAGGTCTTAACAGACCGAACAGTCAGTTGATGGCCATCGTAACAGTAAACAGTAGTGGTTCCAAACATGTGAACCGATAGAGATCTCTGTGACAGTAACAGTACAGTACGGTAACAGTAAATTGCTATGGATGCCACGAATACAGTTCGCAAATAGGACAAGCATTCATTCAGTAAGAAATATCATTTCAAAAAGTAGTATAGTTGATCATTCAGAAAATATTCATGATTGAATATATCTTTACAACATTGTTACTCACAGAGTTCTGGGCTATAGATAGGCTAGTGAGCGTCCTCGGATGCCAACCCTACACAGTTACAGGATGAACACACAATAAGTTGCACGTTTGGGAAACAATGACTTAGTCCTTATCTTGACTTGGTGTGGTTCTATAGCATTGTCTTCATTAAGATACCTTAAACATGGCCTAGGAATGCCTATGATGGAATGATGATGCAAAGATGCACTTTAAAACACTTTTCGAATTTTTCAGAAAACAGGGGTCTCGCTCGAGCGTGGCTTTCTACGTTTGAGCGGACATGCAGACAAAGGATCTCCGCTCGAGCGTGACTTTCCTCGCTCGAGCGGACTGCAAAAGTACTGGATGCATGAAATTCACGCTCGACGGGCGCTCGAGCGTGAGACATAAGTCCTCGCTCGAGCGTGCATTCCCTCGCTCGAGTGGACTGTAAACACATGCAAAGTACTGGATGCACGCATTTCACGCTCGAGCGTCACTTTACTCGCTCGAGCGGACTGCATGAACTCAGAGTGTACGCTCGAGCGTGAAGTTCCTCACTCGAGCGTGGATCCAAAATATGGAATTTCCAGATTTGTCTCCAAGCATGAAACTCAACATTTAAAGCATCAAATTCGATCCTTTTGGGCCCATTTTCTGGAAAACACTTTAAAACTCATAATATGACATGTTTCAAAGATCAATTTGCAAAATCAAAGCCGAAAGGTAGTTCAATTGAACCCATTTCCAAACAAAACTTCAAGAACATGATGTACATGCAACATGCAAGTGTTCAATTGAAATCAAAGCCTCAAATACTTGATTAAATGAGTCAATCCTTCCAAAACATGATGAATTCATGAACTATAACCCAAATATGGACATGCATGTGAGGATTCTATGAAAACAACCTCAAAACTTAACAATGTGTACATGCATGCATGATTTAAGCTTCAGTTCCACATGTTGAACCAATTCTAGACTCTAATCACTAAACTTCCATGAAACATGCAAGATACAACTTAAATACAAGTTCTAGAAGATGATTCTCCTACCTTAGGTCCTCAATTTCAAGAATGGAAGCTCAATTTGCAATCTACTCTTCAATTCTTCTAATTTTCCTAGTCAAAACTTGTTGAAAACAATTCTCCTACTCTCCCCCTCTCACTCACTCGGTTTTGGACTTGAGGAAAATAGCTGAAGAGTTGTGATAATGATAACATATATAAATCAAATAAATGGATTATGAAATAGTCCACTAAGTGGCTGTAGACACCCCATTTTTGACCGACCTTAAGACTCAGACGTCACCAACTGAGCGCTCGGTGATGTTGCATATTGTGCTCGTTCTGAGGTTGCAAAGTCTCGGCTGAGAGCCTTGCCTCCGGGCTTCGAAACCTTTTCGTGCCTTGCCTCGGTTTGCAAACCAAGTCCTATTTTCTCTGTTTTCTCTTCCTGGAGGGAGGGAGGGGTCTCGTAGACCATCTCTTAGTGGCCCTGGGCTACGTTTCGTGGTCGTAGGCCATTTTTCCCGTTTGGAGACCAGTTTCTAGTTTTCGGAGCCGTCGGCCGTGTGCCTCGGTTTGGGACCACTTAACTACCTCCGTTTACTCCAATTTTTGGCACATACCTTGTTTCCTCTCCTTAGAGGGACATTTTGGCCCGGAAGACCACCCTCATGGTCGCACCCCACTTTCGATGCTTAATAGTCAGTTTTCGGGGCCCCCGACTGCGCGTTTTGGCCCCCGAACCTTCGTTTTGCATCGGTGCGGGTTCATTTTTTGCATGGACCCTAGTTTCATTGTTAGGAAGGTGGTAGTAGGGTGGGAGACCACCTTTTCTTCTTGGAGACCACCTTTCTCCGGTCGGCCTATTTTCTTGACAGGTAGCTGGTCTCCCTCACTTTTGAGCAACATTTTCTGGTCTCCCATACCACCACCGAGTTGCATTTACCTGGGAGACCACCAATATGGGCTGGCCGACCTCCTTTTGAGCTTGACCCTTTTGAACCTGGTCGGCCGACCAGGGGGCATGGCCGGCCAGCCATCTGCTTTTTCCTCTCTCTGAGTGTGTTCCAGATGTGCCAGCTGGGAGGCATTTGGTGTATCCTCCATACACGTGTATGGAGGATGTTTAGCCTAGCTTTTAAGCTTCTTTGAGAAGCTTTAGACCTTCTCCTCTATAAAGGAAGTGTAACAACCCTTATTTCAACTTAGTCATACTTGCATACATTTATGTATGATCTTGTTTTGATATGTGCATTTGTAAATCTTGTCTTGTTTTGCTTGAGTGTTGCTTGCATGTTGTGTTCTTGCCTGGTGTGTTGCCGAGGTCATCTTAAGCCTAGGCACCTTGGAACCTTTCCACGCTTAGAACTATCTTGGAACCACTTCGGTTGACCTCCATCTTCACCCTGGCATATTTGCCGAGATGTCCCTATCTAGGCCGAGGTGTTCTAGGCCGAGATGTTTATCCTTACACCCTAGTGATTTTGTTCCTGGAATGGTATGACCTAGACCGAGGTGTGGCACATCTAGGCCAGGGTGTGGCATAGCTTAGTCAAGTGTTGTCCTTCCAAGCCGATGTCGTTGTTACCCTACTTGCCGAAGCTTTGCCCTTGCCGAGATCATCACTTGCCGGAGTGCTCTTGTCGTCTAGCTCGTTGAACACACTTTGTCATGGTCTTGTCTTGTCAAGTCAGTCACCTTTTTTAGTAGAGCCAATCAGCCGATGCCACGTGTCCCAGCAGAGCAGCCGATGCCACGTGTCCCAGCAGAGGGTTAAGTCAGTGACTGTCGAGAAAACATATCATTTGGTATCAAATCTTGTCTTTTAGAGAGAAAGGCTCTAGGAAGGAGAAGGAGAACTTTTGAGTAAGAGAGAGAGAACTTCCAAGCTTGATCGTTGAAGCTTGAACCGTTAGATTCGAGTTTCGAGGTTAGAATCTTAATCACCTCTTGTTGTTCTTATTGATCATCTAGCTGCATTGCACAATCAAACCTGTTCTGCACGTCTGGCATTGATTTAAAGTTGGTTTTAGAAAGAGAAAATGGTTTTCATGTGTTCTTGAAGAAAAGCCTCGTTTGATCCGGAAGTTTGCATCTAGAACCATGTTTTTGTGTTTGTTTTGATGAGATCCTTGAATATGGGTACCTAGGTCCATGTTTTTGAATTCATAGCATGAAACCTCAGATTTTGTAATAGCAAGTTTTAATCTTTGCATTCATCTTCCTCATGTTCATGTTCTTCATGTTCATTATGTTCTTCAAGAGAGGAAAGCCCAAATTTTTCCCGACTTCACTTCCTTGACTGTGGCCATCGAGGCCACACCTCGGCAAGGAGGTGTGGGACCTCGGCCTAGACCTGGTAATTGCCCAGCTTGTTTTCCAGCGATAAGGAACTGTGTTTTGACTCGATTTGGCTTAGTTTTTGAAGAATGCCGATGTCATTTGCATGCATGCAAGACTTGTTTTGAGAAGTGCATTCACTAGACTTTGCCATGTGTTTGTAGGATTGGGATTGCCTTGACCCTGATGTTTGAAGAACTAGGTGAGTGGTATTTTTAATAAAGTTATGTTATCAATGTTTTGATGAACTTTGCTTTGCCTTGTTTTGAAAAGTATTTGTTAAGCATGAATGATTGTCCCTATTTTGTATATCAAGCATCATCTTGTTTTGAAAGTCCTTTGTGCTGGAGGACTCTAAACTTTCGCAGCATATCTTGTTTTGAAAGTCCCTTGTGCTGGAGGACTCTAAACTTTCGCAGCACATCTTGTTTTGAAAGTCCCTTGTGCTAGAGGACTCTAAACTTTTGTAGCACCCTTGTTTGAGATATCTCCCTTGCTTGTTTTGTTTTGCCACTGACGGTTTACCGCGTGGGTTTGTTCGCCGGAATGTCATCATTTGTAATATGTTGATGCTAGTAAGCAACCCTTGAAGCTTGAAGATTTGTTAGATAGACGAGGTCCATCCCTTGTTATATGGAGTTTTGATATGTATTTGTTTTGAAAGGACTTCGGCTATTATTCATGCAAACCATTTATTATTTATACCATTCACTGAGTATCCAAGCTTACCCTTTCTATATATATGTAGGTGATGAGCAAGAAGGCGATGACGCCTAGATGTGATCCACGAGCTTGTTTTGGATTTTTGTTATGTCGGCTTGACTTGTAATTATGTCGGCAGTCTTAAAAATTATGCTTCTCGATTTGTAATACTTGTATTTTGCACACGTCGGCTTGAGAAGCTTTTTGATCAAGATGTAATTTGTACCTTGCTTCATTTGTAACTATGTTGTAATTCATGTATAGATGTTTGTCACTTCATCTGACTTACGCACAGCTCTTATGGACTAATCTGATTTGTATATTTTGCTTCCGTACTTGTGAGCCCCATATATTTATACTCTGATGTGTGTGGATTTTTAAAATTTGGCCTTCGATAATCTCGGATTACTGGCCATCATGGCACCATCCTACTAGGGGCGGTTTGGGGTCGTGACAGAATGGTATCAGAGCACAAGTTCCTTAGTATACGTTATTCACACACTTTGAGTCCTAAAGAGCATAGGATTTCCCCTTAGAAGGATGTTAGGATTGCATCATATTGCTTGCTATGTGAACAAGGTGTGCATCGCCTCGGCATGCTTAATTGTTTCTTGTCTACGTGTTTATTAGTTCATTTTGTTTTAATGTCACATTTTGCATACTCATAGCATCCTGATGAGAGGTAGACCTCCAATTGGCCGAGATCAGTCCGAGGACAGATCAGACAGATTGGAAAGGTTAGTTGAAGGTTTGGCCTGCGAGTTAAGGCAGACAAGATAGCAGTACGCCAGTGCTACATCGACTCAGGCCGAATAGACAAACGGTCGAAATACAGTTCCACCTCCACCTCCACCTCCTCCAGTACTGCAAGTGCTCCCATAGCCAGCTTTATATGGGAACGGCACGATAGCTTTGATCAGAGAGTTCAAGAAAATAAAGCCACCGAGATTCCAAGGGGGTATAGAGCCGATGAAGGCCGAAGCGTGGGTTTTGGAAATGGAAAAGCTATTTGAGATCTTTCCCAGCACCCACACCCAGAAGGTGACATTAGTCGCCGGGTGACATTAGCCGCCTTTACACTAGATGACGACGCTCGCAGATGGTGGACGATGGTTCGGGAAGGCAATCCAGACTTGACCTGGACCCGATTTTTGGAGTTGTTTTACACCAAGCACTTTCCCCTAAGTGTTCGAAATTGCAAGGCTACCGAATTCCAGACTTTGACACAAGGCAATAGAACAGCAGCTGAATATGACTGTGCCTTTACCGAGTTGGCGAGATATGCACCCCACATGGTCAATGATGAATATATGAAGGCTAGGAAATTCGAAAGTGGGCTTTGTGGACCGATACAAGACCGAGTTAATATGCTCAATATGCCGACTTACGCCGGAGTACTAGACAAAGCCATTCTGGCCGAAGCTAACTTGAATAGATATCAGAGTTCAGGAGAGAGCCAAAGGAAGAGGCAGAATTATGACAATCACCGAGCACAATTTGGTACCAAGAAGAAAGCGAGCGTCGGCAGTTCAAGCAACCCAAGGCAGGAAAGTGGAACTAAGCCGAGATGTTCAAGCTGTGGGAAGCCACATTTCGGGGTCTGTCGTCGGGCGTCTGGAGCCTGTTACGAATGTGGGGAAATAGGTCATTTTGTGAGGGACTGTCCAAAGACAAGGGCTGATGAAGGTAAGAAAGATGAAAATACCTCGGGTCCCGTACAGAAGGGTAATGTTGGGAAAGGACAGATGAGGCAAGGCAAAGTTTTTGCACTGGTACCAGGAGACACTCAGAATACTGAGACAGTGGTGTCAGGTATACTTCCAATTTGCTCTCAAAATGCATATGTATTGATTGATTCGGGTTCTACGCATTCATTCATTTCTGCTAAGTTTGCTGAGAAGATTAATAGGAAACTAGAACCCCTTGATTATGTGTTATCTGTATCTACTCCATCTGGGAGATCTATGAATGTTGCATCCATCTATCGAGCATGTGTTGTCATGATTGAGAATGTTGAATTGTTAGCTGATTTAATGCCATTGGACATAGGTCATTTTGATGTTATATTGGGGATGGATTGGTTAATGGCAAATCACGCATCCATAAATTGTGTTTCTAAAAGCGTTACGTTAAAACCCTCAAACCTAGCCGAGGTCACGTTTCAGGGTGAAGGAGTAGTATCCCCACCTTACTTAATCTCATCCATGAAAGCCTATAGGTTGATCCAAAAAGGGTGTCAAGGTTATTTGTGTAGCATACTAAGTAACCTGAATGGGAGTGTTAAGTTAGCCAACGTCCCAGTTGTTTATGAATTCCCCGACGTCTTTCCAAATGATTTACCTGGTCACTTAGTTGATAGAGAGGTAGAGTTTACAGTTGACATCATGTCGGGAACCCAGCCCATCTCTAAAGCACCCTATAGGATGGCCCCCGCCGAGCTTAAGGAATTGAAACTTCAACTATAAGAGTTGCTGGATAAGGGTTTTATTAGGCCGAGCACTTCACCTTGGGGAGCACCCGTCTTGTTTGTTAAGAAGAAGGATGGCACACTTCGTCTTTGTATTGATTACCGAGAATTGAATAAGGTAACCATTAAGAATAAGTACCCGTTACCGAGGATAGATGATTTATTTGATCAGTTGCAAGGAACACGAGTCTTTTCCAAGATCGACCTTAGGTCGGGTTATCATCAGCTTAAGGTCAAAGCCGAGGATGTTGAGAAGACCGCCTTTCGGACGAGGTATGGCCACTACGAGTTTTTAGTAATGCCTTTTGGAGTGACCAATGCCCCTGCGGCATTTATGGATTTGATGAACAGAGTCTTTAAACCATATCTAGATGAGTTTGTGGTCGTCTTCATCGATGATATATTGATCTACTCTAAGAGCAAGGCTGAACACGAGGATCATTTGAGAGTTACCTTACAGACTTTGAGGGATCAGAAATTGTATGCTAAATTTAACAAGTGTGAGTTTTGGCTTACCACGATTTCATTTTTGGGTCATGTGATTGATGAAGATGGTATTTCGGTCGATCCTAGTAAAATTGAAGCCGTTGTAAATTGGCCGAGGCCGACTAATGTGTCCGAGGTTCGTAGTTTTCTGGGATTGGCAGGTTATTACAGGAAGTTCGTGAAGGATTTCTCAAGGATTGCAATTCCGTTGACACAACTGACTAAGAAGGGAGCGGCTTACGAATGGACTAAGGATAGGGAAGCAGCCTTCCAGGAGTTGAAGACAAGGTTTGTCGCAGCACCAGTTCTTGTATTACCATCAGGTAATGAAGGGTTTCATGTTTACAGTGATGCTTCACATAAGGGTCTGGGTTGTGTATTAATGCAAAAAGGTAGGGTTATAGCATATGCATTTCGTCAGTTGACGCCACATGAAAAGAACTATCCCACCCACGATTTAGAACTAGCAGCCGTAGTAGTTGCTTTAAAGATTTGGCGCCACTACTTGTATGGAGCTTCTTGTCAGGCTTTTACAGATCATAAGAGTTTAAAATACTTGTTCACTCAAAAAGAATTGAATATGAGGCAAAGAAGATGGCTCGAGTTGTTGAAAGATTACGACATGCAAATTCAATATCACCAAGGTAAAGCTAACACCGTAGCCGACGCTTTGAGCAGAAAGATGGTTGGAAAATTGGCATGTCTAACCACGATCTTAGTGGAGCCGACTATTGTTGAGGAAGTAAAGACAAGACAGATGGAGGATAAATTCTTCAAGAAGGTAGCCGATGAGATTAACACAAAGCCGAGATCAGGGTGCAACATAGAAAATCAAGTGCTCAAGTTTGAAGGAAGATTGTGTGAGGCCGACATCCCAGAATTGAAAAGAAAGATTTTGCAGGAAGCTCATGGTTCCAAGTTTGTTGTTCACCCAGGGAACACCAAGATGTATCAAGATGTGAAGCAGACGTTTTGGTGGCCGAATATGAAAGGAGAAATAACCGAGTTTGTGTCCCAGTGTCTGTATTGCCAACAGGTGAAAGCAGAACATCAAAGGCCAGCAGGACTTTTTCAACCTTTACCGATTCCTGAGTGGAAATGGAAGCACATCTCCATGGACTTTGTGGTTGGTTTGCTGAAGACACAAAAGGGTATGGATTCGATTTGGGTTATCATGGATAGACTAACTAAGTCAGCACACTTCTTGCCTGTTAAGACCACCTTCAACACCGATAAACTTGCTTTGCTGTATGTGAATGAGATTGTTAGACTTCATGGAGTGCCGATGTCAATTGTGTCGGACCGAGATCCGAACTTGGTTTCCAGGTTTTGGCAGAGCCTACAAAGAGCTTTCGGGGCCGAGTTGAGGTTTAGCACAGCTTTTCATCCCCAGATTGATGAGCAAACAGAAAGGACGATTCAGACACTTGAAGATATGCTTAGACTATGTGTATTGGACCTCCAAGGAAGTTGGGGAGTACATTTTCCTTTGGTGGAATTTACCTACAACAACAGTTATCAAGCTAGCATTGGCATGGCGCCATATGAAGCACTGTATGGAAGAAAGTGCAGGTCGCCGATATATTGGACCGAGGTAGGAGACAAAGCTCTGCTTGGTCTCGAGTTAATTCAAGTAACAACCGAGAAGATTAAGCTCGTTCAGCAAAGAATCAAAACCGCATAGAGTCGATAGAAGAGTTATGCCGACCAGAGAAGAAGAGAGTTGGAATTTGAAGTCGGGGACCACGTGTTCCTAAAGATTTCGCCGATGAAAGGAGTTACAAGATTTGGGAAGAAGGGTAAGTTAGCACCCCGTTACATCGGGCCTTTTAAAATTCTTGAGAAGGTTAACCTTGCTGCCTACAGACTTGCTTTGCCGCCAGGATTGAGCCAAGTCCATAATGTATTTCATGTTTCGATGTTCAGGAAGTATATTCGAGATCCGCTACATGTGGTCGACTATTTCGGAATTGTAATTAATGAAGATTTAGGCTACGAAGAGAAGTCGATACGGATTGTCGATATGCAGGTGAAATAGTTGAGAAGTAAGTCGATACCAATGGTGAAAGTTGAATGGATGGAGCATTACGGTGAGGATGCTACATGGGAAATGGAAGAGGAAATGAAAGTCCGACATCCAGAATTGTTATTGGAACAAGGGAACTCAAGTTTGGGGACCAAACTTCTTTAAGGGGGATAGGATGTAACAACCCTCATTTCAACTTAGTCATACTTGCATACATTTATGTATGATCTTGTTTTGATATGTGCATTTGCAAATCTTTTCTTGTTTTGCTTGAGTGTTGCTTGCATGCTGTGTTCTTGCCTGGTGTGTTGCCGAGGTCATCTTAAGCCTAGACACCTTGGAACCTTTCCACGCTTAGAACTATCTTGGAACCACTTCGGTTGACCTCCATCTTCACCCTGGCATATTTGCCGAGATGTCCCTATCTAGGCCGAGGTGTTTAGCACCAAGGCCGAGATGTGTATCATCTAGGCCAAGATGTTTATCCTTGCACCCTAGTGATTTTGTTCCTGGCATGGTATGACCTAGACCGGGGTGTGGCACATCTAGGCCAGGGTATGGCACAGCTTAGTCAAGTGTTGTCCTTCCAAGCCGATGTCGTTGCTACCCTACTTGCCGAAGCTTTGCCCTTGCCGAGATCATCACTTGCCGGAGTGCTCTTGCCGTCTAGCTGGTTGAACACACTTTGTCATGGTCTTGTCTTGTCAAGTCAGTCACCTTTTTGAGTAGAGCCAATCAGCCGATGCCACGTGTCCCAGCAGAGGGTTAAGTCAGTGACTGTCGAGAAAACATATCATTTGGTATCAAATCTTGTCTTTTAGAGAGAGAGGCTCTAGGAAGGAGAAGGAGAAGTTTTGAGTAAGAGAGACAGAACTTCCAAGCTTGATCGTTGAAGCTTGAACCGTTAGATTCGAGTTTTGAGGTTAGAATCTTAATCACCTCTTGTTGTTCTTATTGATCATCTAGCTGCATTGCACGATCAAACCTGTTCTGCACGTCTGGCATTGATTTAAAGTTGGTTTTAGAAAGAGAAAATGGTTTTCATGTGTTCTTGAAGAAAAGCCTCGTTTGATCCGGAAGTTTGAATCTAGAACCATGTTTCTGTGTTTGTTTTGATGAGATCCTTGAATATGGGTACCTAGGTCTATGTTTTTGAATTCATAGCATGAAACCTCAGATTTTGTAATAGTAAGTTTTAATCTTTGCATTCATCTTCCTCATGTTCATGTTCTTCATGTTCATTATGTTCTTCAAGAGAGGAAAGCCCAAATTTTTCCCGACTTCACTTCCTTGACTGTGGCCATCGAGGCCACACCTCGGCAAGGAGGTGTGGGACCTCGGCCTAGACCTGGTAATTGCCCAGCTTGTTTTCCAGCGATAAGGAACTGTGTTTTGACTCGATTTGGCTTAGTTTTTGAAGAATGCCGATGTCATTTGCATGCATGCAAGACTTGTTTTGAGAAGTGCATTCACTAGACTTTGCCATGTGTTTGTAGGATTGGGATTGCCTTGACCCTGATGTTTGAAGAACTAGGTGAGTGGTATTTTTAATAAAGTTATGTTATCAATGTTTTGATGAACTTTGCTTTGCTTTATTTTGAAAAGTGTTTGTTAAGCATGAATGATTGTCCCCATTTTGTATATCAAGCATTATCTTGTTTTGATGATCTCCTCGGAAAGTCCCTTGTGCTGGAGGACTCTAAACTTTCGCAGCACATCTTGTTTCGAAAGTCCCTTGTGCTGGAGGACTCTAAACTTTCGTAGCACATCTTGTTTTGAAAGTCCCTTGTGCTGGAGGACTCTATACTTTCGCAGTACTCTCGTGTTAGGAGGCTGCGGGCCTTTGTAACATAGGTCCTTTGTGCTAGAGGACTCTAAACTTTTGTAGCACCCTTGTTGAGATATCTCCCCTGCTTTGTTTTGTTTTGCCACTGACGGTTTACCGCGTCGGTTTGTTTGTCCGGAATAATGGCATTTGTAATATGTTGATGCTAGTAAGCAACCCTTGAAGCTTGAAGATTTGTTAGATAGACGAGGTCCATCCCTTGTTATATGGAGTTTTGATATGTATTTGTTTTGAAAGGACTTTGGCTATTATTCATGCAAACCCTTTATTATTTATACCATTCACTGAGTATCCAAGCTTACCCTTTCTATATATATGTAGGTGATGAGCAAGAAGGCGATGACGCCTAGATGTGATCCACGAGCTTGTTTTGGATTTTTGTTATGTCGGCTTGACTTGTAATTATGTCGGCAGTCTTAAAAATTATGCTTCTCGATTTGTAATGCTTGTATTTTGCACACGTCGGCTTGAGAAGCCTTTTGATCAAGATGTAATTTGTACCTTGATTCATTTGTAACTATGTTGTAATTCATGTATAGATGTTTGTCACTTCATCTGACTTACGCACAGCTCTTATGGACTAATCTGATGTGTATATTTTGCTTCCGTACTTGTGAGCCTCATCTATTTATAGTCTGACGTGTGTGGATTTTGAAAATTTGGCCTTCGGTAATCTCGGATTACTGGCCATCACGGCACCATCCTACTAGGGGCGGTTTGGGGTCATGACAGGAAGGGCCTCCCCTCCTTGGCCTTGGTTCAGAATTTTGCTTCAAGGCATACATACACTTCCCTCCCTATTTCTCTCCATTTTAGCTCCAAAGGTCCCTTGTTCTTGCACCATTGCACTACACCTCTTAGCCTAACCTCTCCATCATCCATCCAAGCACCTTGGAGCTCATTTTTAGAGGTTGAAGACTTGCTATCTTGGTCCAGAAGTTGCTGGTTCCTTTGGCTACAAGGGTAACACTTTATTTCCCTCTTTTTGACATTGTTTTGCTTCATAGTTTAGCTCTATTTGAAAGCATATTTAGGCTTTGTCATAAACTGAAAAAAGTCTTGTTTTGATCTTCTAAACATGTTTGTTTAAGACTATTTTTCTATTGGGGGTCATCTACCCCCTTTCATGCTTCATTTCCTCATGTTTTGAGCTATGCTTTAGAGCATTTGTGTCGGCCTTGGTTTGGCCTTTTAGCCACTAAAATCCAATGGATTTTTAGTGGCTAACATGTGTCTTTGAGCCTCAAAATCAGAGAGGGGTGACCCTCTTACCCTTTGTTCTCTTTACTAGCTTTCTTGGCCTTCCAAAGGAGCCCCTATTTGCATGTTTCAAAGCCATGCTCCAGGCCATTTTTGATGAGTTTTAGGGCCATCATAACATCTTTCCAAAGGTGTTTTTTCCATATTAGATGTCTATTATGCATGTGTAGAGTAATCTTCTTCAAGGCCTTTCAAAGGGGCCTTCACTTGCATGCTTCCTAGACTAATTTTAAGCCCTTTTTAGTGAGTTTTAGGGCCATCATAACCTTTTTCTAGAGGTGGTTTTGCCATTTTGTATGTCTATCTTGCATGTGTAGAACAACCCTCTTATTGGCCTTTCAAAGGGACACATCATTCTTGCATGCATTGATTGAGTTTCGGTGGGTTTTTGGGCATTATTTGGCATGACATACTTTAGTTTTTGTCTGGTTTGGTGAGCTCTCATGTGCTTCATATAGTTGTAGTGCAAATCATGATTCACTAGCTTACTTTGCATGCTTTATTGACCCTTGATTTTAGCACTTTTTGGCCTTGCCTTAAACTGATTTTGTGCATATTTTGGACTGCCCTAGCTCTGTTTTTGGGTCTCATGGCCGAATGAGGCTTGTTTTGCATGCTTGTAGTTCAATACACTTGCCTAGCTTTGAGGTCTATTGCATGCATATATTGAGGTGTTTTCATGCTTTGGGATCATTTTGCATCATATTTTAGAGCCGATGTGAATGCCACATCCTCATGTTTTCTCCTCTTTAAGTGTGCTTGAGACTTGTGCATGAATGCCTTGTTTTCGGACCATTCAATGAGCTTCATTTTCATGCACTTTGAACCATCATTTTGGGCCATTTTCCACTGTTTCAGACTTGCCTAGGGTATGTTTGGGGTTGGTTTTGCCATTCGTGCATTGCTTTGTGTACCTATAGTGTAACGCACTTCACTAGTTTCGGTATTCGGGCCATCTAGCATGCATTGGGTAACATATTTGCATGATTCGGGACCATTGTACATCATGTTTCAGAGCTGGAAAATGTATGCTTGTATGGCATATTTCATCCTTTGCCATGCTTAGTTAGAGTTGCATGTTGTGCCTTAGGATCGGTCCATTGCATTCGTGCATGCTTGCAAGTATTTCGGTTGTCTCATTTTCATCATATGGCCACTGATGTGCGTGTGGCTGAGGTCCACTCATATTGGTGTAAGTCCATCTTGCATTTGTATATGCCATTTAGTTCATGTGCGCATGATAGTCTTCATAAATGCACTGTGTATGCCATGTTATGTCATGTGCATTGTGTATGCTATTTTAGCCCATAGCATTGCGTATGCTAGGTTGCATGTTAGTCGCATTGTGTATGCCATCTTATTGCTTAGTGTTTGGAGTAGGGCTTAGTCCGAACACGGGAAACGAGGGACGTTTCCTACTCCAAGTGACGAAACGTGCCTCGATTCTCGGTCGCCGACACTCTTGACTATCCATGATAGAGTTGTTGGCTTTACTTGCTTATATGTGCATTCATTTCACATTGAGTCGCGCAATTCGACTTCTCGGCCATCATACATCGAGATGCGTGATTGGTGGCACGAGGATCGAGGACTACACTCCCTTGAGCTTGTGCAAGGACGGGGAGAGTGGTCATGCACACATTTGTTGAAAATACATTGCCTTTTCTCTCTCTTGCCTTTGTTGCAGAAAAACCAGAAACCAGAGGTGGAAACTGGTCGGCCGACCAGATTTTTTGGCAGGTCAACCACCCTCTGTGGTCTCCACCACAAAGGGTGGTCGGCAGGTGGTCTCCCATGCTAATAACTGGTCGGTGGCCTTCCTGGCCTTCCTAAGGTGGAGTTTCAGCCTTTTGGAGCTTTGTGCAAGTTTCTAAGATCAATTGCAAACAAGGGTGAGGCGAGGCATCGCGATGAAATTTACCGACGAGGCGACGCGAGCATGCATGCATCTGTCATCATTCGGAACAAGAGCTGAGGCAGTCTATTTTATAGCTTGCATGCTAGTTTATTTGCTTTCCTACTTAATTTGTTAATTAATTAGGGTTTTGAAATATTTAATTAGCTAGAATAGTTAATTATTTATTCGGACTGTATTATTTATTTGGACCCTCCGAGCAAGGGCACAATTGTAATAAGTGTACATGTGTGTGATGTATGTCTTCTAACCCCACGTCTTTCTCCTTTTTATTTACTAGCTTATGATGGTTAGTTTAGGGCATGTTTCAATTAGCATACTTACGATAGCATGTTTGCATTCATTCATCTGTCTTGCATGCACCGGGCTCGGCGCATCATACTAACTGCATTGTATTTCAATTCCGAGTTGTATACTTGTTAGTTGTAGCATTTCACATGCCATCTTTAGAAATAGCCGAGCCTATTGTAGTTGCATTCCTACATGTGTTGCATTAGGCATTTCAGCATAGTTAAGATCATGCATAGTTTTCTAACATAGCTTCTGTTTTGGCTTGGAGTACTCGGTAAGTGTTTATACTTTAGTATCCTTGCATGTGTGTGAGTGACTGCCATGATAGCATGCTTACCATGAGTCTATGTGCCTATGTGATATACCTGCCTGAATGCCTGTGGGTGAAGGTTGGATTATCTGAATTGGAATAATGCATTGACTGTGAGTTTTAAGCCCACTTGAAGAGTGGCAAACCATCACGTTTTCTAAGCCCATCCGAGGGTGGCAAATCCACGTCTTAGCCTACTTGTGGGTAACACCATCAAGCCATTTTCAAAATAAACAAACATGAGGTGTGTTGTTCCAATTCAGGCAATCCAGTCTATACTTGTATGCTGTGCGCATCACGTAGTAAATATAGGCTAATAACCAGAATAAGAACGCATAATGTTTTCAAAACTCGATATCATGGTTAGTAGAGACTGATCTTTGATCGGGCGAGCAGGGGTGCTCACGAAGTGACTTTCCCCAATTGTACCCAAGTTCCCGAGCCGAGGCAACTTTGGTGATGACAGACACGTGGCCTTAGGCAAACGAGTCAGGGTTTCCTAAATTCCCCAAAATAAAATATTTAGGTGGCGACTCTGTATCTGGCAAAGCAGTCCATGTTTGGCACTTCTTTCAAAAAATCTATTTTCAAAAACGATTTGCCGGATTTGGACTCTTTGATGATTCATCAGTCTTGCATTGCACTCTGCGAGATTAGATACAGAACCGTGACATTTGAGTCCCAAACTGTAGTGAGCCCCAACGAACAAAACGGGATTTTCCTTTCGGGACATTCAGGGATGTCAACAGTTTCTGGCGACTCTGCTGGGACGTTAGAGAACTTGACTCGAACTCATGATATCTTGTTTTGACTACACTTATGTGTTTCTTTGCATTGCATGTGCATTGGTGCGCCTAGGACACCGTGTTTGCCGTATGCTATTCCTGAACGGTTTGCCGGAGGCTCGCTTTGCGAAGCGTGCCATAAGGCTGACCGGTTGCGGGCTCTGCCACGACGGGAACACAAACCCCAGTTTTATCGGGGCACCCTTTTTGACCATTCAACCTAGTGCATATTCGAAATCCATAGTGACCATTCCAAGCTAGGACAGGTTGCTTACCCGATCATAGGTTGTTTGAAACCGCTGCGTACGTAGTGAAACCCTAGCTCTTGACAAAATAAGACAGGGAAACCCTACCCCAACATAGGGGTGTTTTGGCTCTCACTTGTTTGCTATGTGCTTTTAAAGTGTGTCTCTACAGGAATGCATGTATCAGTTTACGAGTTTGGGCATCAGGCCTGCGGGCACCAGTTTAGTGTTTTGGGAATCAGTTATTTACGGGTATCAGATTCAGTTTTTTGGGGGCAGTGATTTGGGGATAATGATCAGTGTTTGAGAATAATATTTTCAGCTTATCGACTGTGTGTTGTGATGCCCAACTGTGTGTTGTGTATTTATTTAAAGCCGTTATGCTGTCCGTTTGTCTGGTTGTTTATTTTCTTATTATTGCTTTATTTATCTTTTTGTCAGGTAGTTTAGCACAATTGCTTCAGACTAAGCAGATATTCCCCAAGCACTCTGGACAAGAGGTCGCCGACTTAATCGATCTGAGGATGACGGACAACCAGTGTTCCACTCTCTACCCCCGATTATCAGACGAAGGCCGAGAAAATGCAGTGTATTTGAGCAGAGGTTGCCAGAGCAGTGGTCTACCCCATCAGTGGACAGTCGGGCTGAGGTCTCAATTGTTGCCATAGAGATAGATATACCAGTCGGTCAAATGGATCAGCAGAACACATCAGGGATGGAGGCTATGATGCGTCAACTCCAAGAAAGTATGAAACTTATACAGCAGGACGCCGTCCGCCAAGCAGAATTTGCCGAGTAGCAGGCTGCGATCATGGCCCAACAGGCCCAGTTAATCACCAGGTTGTAACAGCAAAACAGAGCATTTGTTTCGCATCAAGCTCCTCCACCGCCAAGGGTTCAGACACCCGGGGAAACACCAAATGTCCAGGAGGGTACGGACATTCTGATAGGGCCAGCTCCGCCCCCAATCTTACCCCAGCTGTCCAAAACACCTACCAACCTATCGGACTCTCCCTTCGAATTCGAGGTTGACCCTACAGCATTGAAATTGAGCAAGCTTGAGAAGTTGTTCAAGAAATCTCAAGGGGTAAAGTCCATCCCAGGCATTGAGGACGGGTATACTGATGTGGCTGTGACGCTGCCAGATAGGTTCAAAATGTCACAAATCGACCGCTTTGACGGATCTGGGGATCCCATGGTGCATCTTCGATTGTTCTCAGATATATTACGGCCGATGGGCCTCACCAGACCGCAAAAGCTTTCATTATTCGGCCGGACCCTATCTGGTGTGGCCGCTATCTGGTATGCAAAATTAGAAGACGATGTTAAGCGAAACTGGGATGAGATGGCTGGGGCTTTCATTGCACAGTACTTCTATAACACGCAAATCGAGATTACAACCCGTGATCTTGAGACAACAAGGCAGGAGCCTAAGGAGAGCTTTTCAGAGTTCGTAGCCAAGTGGAGGGCGAAGGCCTCAATGATGACCCTAAGGCCTACTGATAAAGATCAAATCCGGATGATTGTGCGCAATCTCCAGCCTAAGCTGATGCAGAAAATGATCATGCTCCCTTTTCCTACCTTTTCAGATTTGCATGAGATGGGAGTACAGATTGAGGATGCCTTGAAGTAGGGCTTGATTGATAATGATAGAGAGCAACCCAGAAGAACCTTCAACTGCAACAACAATACAGGCACCAGTAATGCCGCAAATGCTAAAGCTTCAGAAGTAAGCATGGTCACCACCATTCCCCCTCCAAGACCCATGGCAGCTACACCTTTCTCCAGCGCGTCCGGAAGCAATACACAAACCAACAAATACCAACCTCAGGGCCAGAGAACCTTCACCCCATTATATATGCCCTGTCCAAGGCTCTGGGGGTATTAATCAGCAAAGGGCACTTAAAGCCCCTGGAGCTGAGGCCATTGCCAAATCCACTCCCTCCCTCTCATAACCCAGCAAAATACTGCGCATATCACCAGTAACATGGTCACGACACTGACCAATGTTTTAGATTGCGTCATGAGATTCAAGATCTCATTGACAAGCAGGTGATTATGCCTCCAGAAAAATCCAATGTCACAACAAACCCTCTCCCACCGCACAACCAAGCTCCACCCCCCAAACATATCAACTTTATCCAGACTAGGGTTGTGTCTTACGATCCTAGCATATATATCACCCCGTCCCACCTACCCAAGTCGGAGGTGCTCCTTCCTGACTGCACTGACTTGTGCATGTTGGACATCTCCAGAACCCAACCCGAACCAATGGTGGTGACTGTCGAAGACAGAACAGGGGAGATTTCAGGGGAGAATGGGATTGTTGAATCAGAATCTGAGGAATCTGGGAGTTTTGCTGAGGAGGTATACAGTCTGAGTGACTACATTCTATCAGTAGGCCAGGTTGCGCCAAATGTGGAATTGCCGGCAGGAGTAGAGCTTTGTATGATACAGGGGGATGAATCTGGTCAGAGGATAGATGACTTGGCAGCTGTGGAAGGGGACTTTGCTAACCTCCAATTTTTCAATGAGCAAGATCCAGAGGGCATGGTAGTCAACTAGTCAGATTTTGAGGAGTCAGCAGAGGTCACCGGGTGGCTTGATGACCTACCAGATGTTGTCGACGAAACTCAGTTGGAACAGGGCTCGGCAGGGGCAAGAACATCTGTTGTGGCCGGAAGGGCCGAAAATCAGAATGCATCGCTGGAGAGCGCCGGTGCTAAGAATTTCGCTCAGGACTTGGGAATTGTGAATGCGGGAAGTGTTGAACAGCCAACTATACTAACGCAGTTAGAACAAGAAAGGTTCGGGGATTCTGAGAGAATCAGGAAAGCTAAGGCCCCTGAGGGGACTGAAAGTGCTGTGTGCACAAGGATAGAGAATGCTGCGAGCATGTGGACGGAAAGTACTGCGAGTACAATTGTACCGGAGCCAGACAGGTGTCTGTCGGCTGGCGACGGAATGTGGTGGGAAGACGATGATCTATGTCTTGCCCACACGGATGAAGAATGGGGGAGCAACCAGCCAGACGATACCTGGTACATCGGCGAAGTCGATTATATAACTAGAAGCGGGCGGTATTTCAAGCCCCCACATCTAGATCAGCCAGAGGTGTCTGGAAAAGATAAGGAGGGGGAGAAACAGAAAGAGAAGCAACTCGAAGAAGAGGTTGTACTGAAGTAGTTGAAAAAGATACAGGTAGACATCTCCATCTGGGGACTGCTTATGGCATTGCGAGTGTATCGACAAGCTGTCTTATCGGCCATGGACAAGGCCAAGCTCTTAATAGACACCATGCCCGAACAGCTGGTGGGCTTAGTTTTTCCGGGAGGGGCTACCTCGATGTTTACTTTCTCTGACAAAGAATTGCCACCTAAGGGTGCGAACCATAACAAGCCACTCTACATCTCTGTGGAGTGCAGAAACAAATGGATACCCGTGGTGCTTGTCGACATAGGGTCCGCCATCAATGTGTGCCTGGCAAGGACTGCATATGCAATAGGTTTAAAGACCACGGACTTTGTGCCGATAGCCCATGTGATTCGGGCATATGATAACACAAGCAGAGAAGTAATGGGGACAGTGAAAATTCAGACCAAGGTTGGGCCGGGACAGCATGAGGTAGACTTTCACGTCTTAGAAGTTCCTGTGACCTTAAATCTACTTTTGGGGCGGCCGTGGTTGCACCAAGTAAAGGCAGTTTCGTCCACCTTGCATCAGATGGTGAAATACCCCCATTGGAAAGGAGTAGCTATTGTTTTTGGAAATTCGTCGATCCATCCACCGCCAGAAGTATCTACGCCAGTTTTGGAAATTGAGCACGGTATGGAGGATGTGTTCATGTCGAGTTTTACCCTGGCTGAGTCCCGGGTCGTGCAGAACATCTTAGCTATTAATGAGGGGGTATATGTTAGCGCACAATCAGTATACCTCATGAACAAGCTTTGACACATCCCTGGGATAGGATTAGGAAAGAGCGGCCGGAAGCGTGTTACAGCGTTGGCCGAAGTACCACATAACCCACACACCTTTGGCTTGGGTTATCTGCCCACCAAAGAGGATTGGATAAGGAAAGGTAAGGAGATGGCTAGGAGAGCCAAAGCGAAGCAGGCGAGGAAGCCTTTTGAGGTAATGCACCGACCCATCCAGGGTACCCTAAATGGATGCTTTGTCTGGGAGGGGGAGGACTTTCCATTTTGTGGCTTCCTAGAGCTGTGGATAAATGAAGAGAAGCGCCGTGTGCCAGGGTTTAAGATTTTCTTTGACCTACAGTTATCCGGGGATGACGTTGCCGAAGAGCAGACGGACCCATTAGCTGAGACTGAGCAGAGCAAGAAAGTGGAGTCTGAGGATGCCGAAAGTGAAATGGGGATAGCGTTGGCGTGTCTACTTTTAGATCCTTCGATCGAACAGAAGTGCTTGGGAGATAACTTCTTGATATGCGTGATCGGGAATGAAACGGCTGCGGGCCTACCAACAAACATTTTGGATCCATCTATTGCACCCTCTCTCATTTGGCAGTATGAAGAGGGATTTTTGTCAAGCAGCACCGGGTCAGGTAGTGAGTCGGAATCTGATTCCACTGAGTCTGTTGAGTCGGAATTAGGTTCCAGCTCGACTGAGTCTGAGTCCGGTATTCCAGGGGGCGATAACCCGGATACCACAGTCCTGTCCAGGTCGTCTTTTTCTTTCTCTTTTGAGTCTGTTGTAACCGAAGAATCGGATGATTTGAATGTACTTAATGAGAATGATGTGGCTGTGGTTTCTGAGTACTTTTCTGTGCCCTTGATTTATTGCATTAACTCAGACTTTCAAAATTTTGATGAAAACGACGAGGAAGAAATTCCTCCGGTTTTGCAACGCTTAATTGAACAAAAGCAGGAAAGATTTGTTAAACCCTTAATGGATGAAATCACTACTGTGAATATTGGTACTGAGAAGGACCCGCAGCTGGTCCAGATCGGGTCCACGTTGTCTTCGGAGAAACGCGAGCACTTAGTCGCTTTATTAAAAGATTTCAAAGATGTTTTCGCGTAGTCCTACGAAGACATGCCTGGAATCGATCCTGAGATTGTACCGCACCGGATCCTTCTTGACCCCGAGGCCCGACCCGTTAAACAAAAACTCAGAAGGATCCGCTCAGACTGGGCTCTCAAGATTAAAGAAGAGATCACCAAGCAAATTGACACAGGTTTCCTGTTGGTATCCGAATACCCAACTTGGTTGGCCAACATCGTTTCGGTGCCGAAGAAGGATGGTAGGATCCGGGTATGCGTGGAATTCAGGGACTTGAATAGAGCTAGTCCGAAGGACGACTTCCCCATGTCGCATATCGATGAGTTAGTGGACTTCACAGCGGGGCATGCTTTGCTTTCGTTCATGGATGGCTTTTCGGGCTACAACTAGATAGCGATGGCACCTGAAGACCGAGAAAAGACTGCATTCACCACCCCGCGGGGGACCTATTGCTACAGGGTAATGCCATTTGGGCTGAAGAACGCTGGAGCTACATATCAACGAGCCGCGACCACAATATTGCATGACATGATCCACAAAGAGGTTGAGGTGTATGTGGACGACATGATTGTCAAGTCCAAAGAAAGAGAGGCCCACTACACCGCCTTGCAAAAGTTCTTTCAAAGGATCAGAGAATTTCGGTTGCGGCTGAATCCTCAGAAGTGTACGTTTGGTGTTACAGCAGGAAAAATGCTGGGGTTTTTGATTACACAGAGAGGTATCGAAGTCGACCCTTCCAAAATCAAGGCCATCCTAGAAATGCCACCACCAAGGACTGAAAAGGAGGTGCGAGGTTTTCTGGGTAAAGTGCAATTCATAAGACGGTTTATCTCAAAATTATCCTTGACTTGTGAACCACTTTTTGGCCCCTTGAAGAAAGGAAAGAAGTTCAAATGGGATGGCCGATGCCAAGCTGCTTTTGAACAAATCAAGCAATACTTACAGAACCCACCTGTGCTGTCACTACCTGAGCCGGGAAAGCCGTTGATTTTGTATCTTTTGGTGACTGAGACCACAATGGGCTACATGCTCGCGCAAGAGTCTGAGGACAAGGTGGAGAGGGCTATCTATTATCTGAGCAAGAAGATGTTGGAGTATGAAACCCGCTACATACCGTTGGAAAAAGCTTGCTTAGCCTTGGTATGGGTTACTAGGAAGCTGCGGCACTACTTGTTAGCCCACTCTGTAATGCTGGTTTCAAGATTAGATCCCATCAAATATCTCTTCGAGAAGCCGGCACTTACGAGTAGGCTAGCTCGTTGGTTGCTGTTGCTTTCCAAATTCGATCTGAAATATGTGACGCGCAAGTCAGTCAAGGGAAGAACAGTAGCAGAGTTCTTAGCCGATCATCCAGTTGAAAGAGGTGAAGCAGTTGAGTACTTATTCCCAGATGAGGCCATTTTGCATATCGAAGATGAGTTTTGGATGATGTACTTTGACGGAGCATCGAGCCAGTATGGGTATGGGATAGGGGTGTTGCTGATAGCACCTGACAATTCCCGTATCCCTTTAGCATTTAAACTCTGATTCAAAGTCTCGAACAACGAAGCAGAGTACGAAGCATGCATTGCTGGTTTAGAAGCGGCCCTGGAACTAGGGGCAAGACGGTAAGACGTCATTGGGGACTCGAACCTTGTCGTATCCCAAACTAAGGGGGATTGGAAGGTCAAAGAAGAAAAGATGATAATGTACCACCAGACCTTGGACCTGCTGATTCCTCAGTTTGAGAACCTAAACTTCACTCATCTACTAAGAGAAAACAACAGGTTCGCAGATTCACTAGCAACTCTATTTTCCATGATCGACATCCCGTTTGGAGTCCAAATGCGTACAATATGACTTCGCCATGGCCATTTTTAGTTTGGGGAATCGATGTGATCGGGGCTGTTACTCCGAAGGGGTCGAATGGGCATGAGTTCATCCTACTCGCGATAGATTATTTCACGAAGTGGGTTGAGGCCCAATCTTATGCGGTGTTGAAGGCGTCGGATGTTGCAAAGTTTATCAGAAACATCATCTGTCGTTATAGGGTCCCAAACGAGGTCATTTCAGATAATGGTTCCCACTTCAAGAAAGAAGTGATTGACTTGCTGGAGAAATACAATGTGGCTTTTCATAAGTCATCCACATACCGGCCGCAAACCAATGGAGCGGTTGAGGCAGCCAACAAGAACATCAAGCACATACTGTAGAAGATGGTGGAAACCTACCGGGATTGGCCAGATAAGTTGTCGTTTGCTCTATGGGGTTACCGGACGTCAATTAGAACTCCTACTGGGGCAACTCCGTATTCATTAGTTTATGGGATGGAGGCCGTTCTACCTATCAAGATTGAGGTTCCGTCTTTACGAGTGTTAGCTGAGTGTCAAATAGCCAAAGCAGATTGGTAGCAGAGCAAATTTGAAGAACTCATGCTCTTTGATGAGAGAAGACTGAAAGCACTGTACCATGTTCAAGGTTATCAGCGCAGAATTGCCAGGGCTTTCAACAAGAAAGTTAAGTCCAGGAATTTGAAAGAAGGAGATTTGGTGCTCAAGGACAACCGAGCTCCCATCCACGACCCTAGGGGCAAGTTCAGACCCAATTGGACTGGCCCTTACATCATCAAGTCTATCTGGTCAGGTGGAGCTGTGGTTCTGATGGACCTAGATGGCCTAGAGTTCTCACAGCCGATCAACATGGACAAGTTGAAGAAATATTACCCCTGAGAGGCTTGCTAGGCCGAAAACCCGAGAGGGCGACCTAGGCAAAAGTCAGAGCACAAAAAATTTGAAATTATAAAAACTGAGCTCGCAAGGTTGAAAACCCACAAAGGACGGCCTTGGCAAAAGTTAGAGCGTAAAAGGAGAGTAAAAATACTCGAGTGAACCCGAGCCTGAAATACGTAAGGCTTGATTCCCATCTTTGGGATACGTAGGCAACTTCATCCTGAAGTTCAGCCATAAACTTTTCCCCGATCAACTTTGTCCATTTGATCATCTCGGCCATCTTTGTCTATTCAGCATTCAAGAGTTCGGTTATGATCTCCGGTATAGTTCTTTTTCAGACTAGGGGCAACTTTCCGTTGCTGTACAGTGCCGCGGTACTATTCAGACTAGGGGCAACTTTCCAGTTGCTAGGATCCGAGGTTGTGCATCTCAATGACAGATTTCAAGCGTGTCCAGTTCTGATCCATATCGAAAATGGTTTTGAAAAGTTTTAATAAAAGTTGACTTTGTTCAAAATTAATCTTTTTACAACTGAGACCATTTTTGGACCAAAGCAAAAAAATTTCAGTACCCACAACCTTCAATTTCATTGATTTCAATACAGAGTTCTCCTGCTCTTGCATACAAATTGAAGTTTCTTTTTGTTACATTCATAGAGAAAACTTGAAAATACTAATAAAGCAATAAATCTGGGGCATAGATAAGTCAGGTGTTCCTGCGCCCTCTCCCAGAGCTGGTCGAAGCCTCTGATGCCAAAGTGGGCCCTTCCTGTGCCTCTTCATTAAGCCAATCCAAGCACTCATCAGACAAAGTGCAATTGAAAGTGGGAGCGGGGGCCAAGAGTTCTCTAGTCCTCCATGCTGTGGTATACCGGGCAAGCTGTGCGCCTCGGGCTGAGAATGTAGCAGGGTACTCTATCCCCTCTGGCGGGCAAGTCTAATCATGTCTGAACTGGTGCCGGAACCGGAACGAAAAATAGAAGACACAGTGTGTCATGCCAATCAATTGAATACCAGGTTGACGGGTCATATTGTAACTCATTGCCGGCAGATTGAGCCAAGGGCAGTGCCAAGCGATGCGGTTTGCAGACAAACTGCACATCCAGTTGTACCACCACCCCTCTTCCAGGGCATCGACTAGGCATTGTCGAAAAAAGTAGCCGCGAGCTGAGTATATTGGGCAAAACTCCACAATATGTAACTTGTCCATCATCCACACCGGGGGAGGGATGAAAAATGAGAGAATAAAGAATAGAGAGATGTACGATGAGAGAAAATAAAGAAAAGGGTTTTGTGAGAAAAACTGAGCTTGAGGGCCGAGTGATGTGAGCTATACATATGTGAGATTGGGTGGGAAACATTACCTACAATAGTAGTGGGCTCCCCGTAAGCCTAGTCGTCTCCCGGCGATGAAAAGCATCTAAGCCCATCAATGTCTCAGCCAATGTCATGGCAATGCAGCTTTTGCCCTCCTTCAAACCTTGGGCAACCTCGATCAATTGGACACTGAATCCACCGGAGCCCGGGGCAAGCAAGAAATGAGATAACAAGCATAGGCAAAGCGCATGTCGCCGATAGCCCTGCCAATGATGGTCGCTGCGGTCACCAGCATCAGAAAACCAACGAACCAAGCTCGGGATGTCTAGCTCCTTGTCGTGATTCAATGATCGAGCGTCATGCAAAGTGAGGCCGCACATTCGTCCTAGGGCTTGGACGTGGCCAAATCGGAGTTGAGGCAAGATTTCCTCATTGCGCTCGGATTCCATCAAAGCTTGGAAATCTTCGAAAGTAGGACACATCTCTTGCCCGCTAAAGCTAAAAACGTGTGTTACTGGATTCCAAAACCTTGCCGCGGCATGGAGGAAAGGAAGATGCAGCGGAGTACCGCCCAGCGTGAATAGTGCATTCAAGCCGAAGCCCCAGAAGTTCAACTTTTCTGAGCCATCTAGAGAGGCAATCCAAGTTGTGAGATTTTGGATGAGGAACGCCTCCATTTTGATGCAAAACTGAGATGAAATGAATGAACCACGAGGCTGGAACTTTTAAAGAGGATAAGGCACTGTTCAGGGGACACGTGTTGAAAAACTGGTGTTTGCCAAACCAGGTGGTCGGCCGACCACCTTTTCTAGTAGGCCGACCACCCCTTGGTCTCCAATGAAAAAAAGCTGGTCAGCCAGCTTCCTTAGGTGGTCGGCCATAGAGAGAAACAGGGCTTTGGTCTTGTCCTAGCTTCTAGAAGAGAGTTCCTAGCATTTCCATGAGTCGGGAGTGTTGAAGGTTCAAGTTTACCTCAGTTTCGGATACGTTCCGTCACCCAGATTGTCCGAAATGCATTTGTTTATCGAGTTATTGTTAAATCCTGCTTATCGAGTTGTTGTTTTTGCTTATCGAGTTGTTGTTTTTCTTACCGAGTTGTTTTGCTTATCGAGTCGTTAGGTTTTGTTGAGTTGTCGAGTTTTGTATATCGAGTTGTTACTCTTTGTTTACCCAACGTTGTTGTGTCTTGCTTATCGAGTTGTAAACTTGCTAAGGTTTTGTTGTTTCTTAGTGAGTTGAGTTGTTTAGTTTGTTGTGTCGGTTCAATACCTGACTTGGCAATATTTGTTATTCAATTTTCATTTCATCTCATTTTTATACGAAATGATGTGATGCGATGCAAGAACATAAAATGCAACACTTTTCAAAAAGCTGTTTCATTCCATCATGCTTCCTTTGTTACAACATTTTACGACAAGGGTACAAGTTTTACAGAAAATAAAACTGCCTAATAATGTAGAATGTGCTACAACTACTAGTAAAAAAGGAAATAAAGCAGGAACAGTTGCATTAGTGCTATCAAGCACAGGAATAAGAGACCCTCTTCGTCCTCTTCTGCGGAACAACCTCTGCACCATCATCATCATTGGAATCGGAGTCGTCGCCCTCGGAATCCTCTTCGGCATCATCTCCACTACCAGAACCGGAACCAGAGTCATCCTCTCTGCCAGCGGATGTCTCTGACTGGGGATGTGCAGACTCCTTCTTCTCGCTAGACTCCTCCTCTATGACAGGTGTTCTGTGTCCGCCTCGGCCGCGGGTCAAACCCTCTCTCTTAGCTCTCCGAAAAGGCCTGGATGGCCCGGCCTGTGGCCCAGTATGTAACGGAGGCATCTGAAAAGAAAGAGCGCAATTTGAATGCATCAGCCAAAGTATGTATATTTGACGCAGATGCAAGAAAACTACATAGAGTGGGTGTATGCAGATACAGTACATGAATATGGTGTGTGTCAAATGTGCTCTACACATACAGTCAATCAATGCAGTGAAATGTTCAAGTTCAGCATGTCATCAGAAGTATGATAAATGCAAGAAAATTAAAGAGTATTGGGACACCGACGATGGACAA
Source organism: Camellia sinensis (assembly GCF_004153795.1). NCBI lineage: Eukaryota > Viridiplantae > Streptophyta > Magnoliopsida > Ericales > Theaceae > Camellia > Camellia sinensis. Next base: position 688,255 of record NW_021024526.1, on the reverse strand, counting down.
CTGCGTCTCTCTCCGCAGGACCATGCCCTCGAGTGAGGCTACTAACCCGAGTAACCCCTCCGTATACTCCCTGGATGGCTGCAGATACAAGCTCAAGTCGCCAATGAGTAAATAAATGCCTAAGTATCTGAGTGGTAAATGAAAAGCAGTGGAACATACCGGTGGTGAGTCAGGATCACTGACGTATCGGTGATCGGGCATAGGGGGCTCTATCGGAATCGGGTAGGAAGTCCCGTATCTCTATCCTGTCAACTCAGTCAGGATATCTGGCCATCCGGCGTGAAGATAAGTCAGGGGAATTGGGGGGACCAGTCCAGCCCCACCTCTCGATGTGCCGGCCCTGCTGGTCGAAGGAATATCTGCAGCCCGGATCCGGCTCGATAATGGCATGCCAGCAGACCTCCTTATGGGAGTACGGACACCCATCAATGGAGGCATCTAGTATGTATGACGGTAAGTCGCATACTCCCCCTCCTCCAAATGTAGAAGTACGTCGGTACCTAACATGGCGCTATCGACATCCTAGGGAGTGAGCCCCTCAGTAGACCGCATGTCGTCCGGAGGTGCTGCGGGGTCACTCTGCTCGGGGTAGCCCATAGTCTGGCGCATGAAGCGGTCCTCCAGAAACCAGGCCCTACCAACGGGCCCCTCAAATAGGATCCTGTACCGAGAAGCGGCCCACCCTCCAGCAAACTGAAATCGAGTATCTCCACCCAAGGGCGCCCAGGGCTGCCATGTGATCTCCGGATAACCAATGCATGAGCCGATTAGAAATCATAAATGTGCAAGATGAATCAAAGATGAAAACATGGAGAACTGAGAGTTCTGAATTACCTCGGTCGTTCACACTGTGTCAAAAAACTGCCGCAGGTAGGGCAAAGTCTCTCGGGCCGTCGGCCGGTACTGGCCCTTGAATACGAGCGAGTAAGGAATCGTGAGAGGCACCTCTACCTCAAGCTCCGGGGCTAGCGTCGGAAAGTACGCCAAAACCCATAGCTGTGGAAAATAGGGCAATATCCATCAGAATACAGAATGTCGAGTGCAGAATGTGAATACAGAATGTACAGAGAACGCAGAACGCTGAGAGCAGAATGCAAAGTATAGAATGTAAAGTGTACCGTGTGTGCAGTGTACAGGTAATAAAAAGCAGAAATGTAAATCAAGAGGGCAAAAAGTACCTCCCAGGCTCTCCAATAGCCGCCAAGTATGTTCCTTCGTCCGCGGGAGGTCGCACTCATGTAGTAGTAGAGGGTAGCCAGGCCGGCACCACCCCAGTCATACCGGCTGACCTGTGATAGGTCTACCAGAGCACTCAGCAGATAAAGTCCAACAATGTTCCCCCTATCGGAGAATAGAGTGGTCCCGAAAAGGAACATCAAAAATCCCCGAGTGTACTGTGCTATCTCCTCGGGAGTCTCGGGCACAACCTCCCTGAACTGTGTGGAAAACCAAGTGTACCGGACGCAGCCCGAAGATCTGTCAACTGGTGGGCGAGCTCCCAACAGATAAATCCAGGCAGCCTCCCACTCACCCATATCCTCGTCATAAGGGATCAGCCAGCCTCCTACATCAAGGCCTGTCAGCACGGCAAAGTCGAACGGGGTCATCGTCATGTCCCCGGTAGCTGAGAAATGAAAGGAGTTGGTGGTGTCCCGCCATCTCTGTACGAGGGCGCTCATCAGGGTCCTGCTCGCTGGATAACGGGATATCACCATGCAGAAGGGTCCGAACCCTGCCTGGTCAACCAGATCGCGAACAGCCTCTAGGAGCTCTGCGTACCACTCCCTGGCGATGATCGATCCATATCCTCGTGTAATACGAGAAGATACCTGCATTCAGAATGAACACTTGTATTCAATTTCAAAATAAAGTATATGAGCTGTGTGCAAATTAAATCAGATACAATGCCATGAGCTGCGTGTTCAACATAAAGTATTCGGGATGCGTGTTCAGAAATTCAATAGTTTGGGCTACGCGTTCAAACTCTCAACCAGTGTGTGCTGTGTGTTCACCTCAAAATTCGGGCTGCGTGTTCAGAAATTCAACAGTTTGGGCTGCGCGTTCAAATTCTCAACCAGTGTGTGCTGTGTGTTCACCTCAAAATTCGAGCTGCGTGTTCAGAAATTCAACAGTTTGGGCCGCGCGTTCAAACTCTCAACCAGTGTGTGCTGTGTGTTCACCTCAAAATTCGGGCTGCGTGTTCAGAGATTCAACAGTTTGGGCTGCGTGTTCAACTCTCAACCAGTTCGAGCTGTGTGTTCAACATCAAGTATTTGGGCTGCGTGTTCTGAAATTCAACAGTTTGGGCTGCGTGTTCAACTCTCAACCAGTGTGTGCTGTGTGTTCACCTCAAAATTTGGGCTGCGTGTTCAGAAAGTCAAGTGTTTGAGCTGTGTGTTCAGACTTCAAAAACATTGGGTTGCGTGTTCAACTCTCAATAAGTTTGGGCTGTGTGTTCAGATTTCAGAAAATAGTGGACTGTGTGTTCACCGTCAAATAGTGGGCTGTGTGTTCATCATCAAAGTGTGAGTTGTGTGTTCAACATCAAAGTTTAGGCTACATGTTCAAATTTCAAAATAGTGGGCTGTGTGTTCATCTCAAAGTTCGAGCTGTGTGTTCAACATCAAGTGTTTGAGCTGTGTGTTCGGACTTCAAAAACAATGGGTTGTGTGTTTATCATCAAAGTGTGAGCTGTGTGTTCAACATCAAAGTTTAGGCTGCGTGTTCAAATTTCAAAACAGTGGGTTGCGTGTTCATCTCAAAGTTCGAGCTGTGTGTTCAACATCAAGTGTTTTAGCTGGGTGTTCAGACTTCAAAAACAGAGGGCTGCGTGTTCGTAATCAACAAGTTTGGGCTGTGTGTTCAGATTTTAGAAAAACTGAGACTGTGTGTTCGTCGTCAAATAGTGGGCTGTGTGTTCAGAAATTCGAGTGCTTAGGTTGCATGCCAACTTAACAAAATACTATGCTGTGAGCTGTGTGCTAGAATAAGCAGAAGTATGGTGTGTGAACGCATTCAGAACGAGCAGATAAAAAATACATAGCAAAAGCATGAAATGCACAGAAAATGCAGAATACCTTGCAAAAAATGTAAAAGTGAAGTACATACCTCTCGTGCCTGATAAGAGAGGTGGGACTCTGGCTCCCGCAATAATAGATCTACAGGTGCTCGCTCATCAAAGTCGGTGAAGTGGTAGAAAACGGCCTGAGGAAGGATGTGCGCCGGAGGGTCATACCTCTCGGGAATAAATGGCCGAATCCTCGGAGGTAAAGACATAATGTCTGGCCCACCCCCGGCACCTGGAGGACCTCCGCTCTGAGGAAAATGACCTGCCATTTTGAAAAAGGAGCAAAAATGAGCAAAATGAGACAAAATTGGAAAAAGTCAATAGAAGTCAACTCCCGAGAAAATGTTCCAAATATTGAGACAAACTTACCTCAAGCGGTGAAAATGGGGAAAGAAGCTCCGAAATCAAATTTTAATCGGTCCAAAGTGAAGAAAACTAAAAGATTTCGCGAAACAACTTTGCGTGGGGCGTTGGAAAACGCGTATAGAGCGCAGGTCTGAGAGGGAAAATGGTCTAGGAAGGAGGAGGAGCTAATTTCGGACCTGAAGTTGTGAGGAAAAGTGTTTTGGCCAAGTGCATTTAAAGTTCCGAATGTAAAAGTACCAAACTGCCCTTGTTTTTGGCTAGGTGGTCGGTCGACCACCTTTTCTGGTAGGCCGACCACACCCTTGCATCAAACCTGGTCGGTGGTACTCTATGATGGTCGGCCATCCTTCCTAGGTGATCTCCAATGTCTCTTTGAGCTCCCTGCAAATTTTGGTGGTAATTGGAGTCCCCGGCACTCAAGAAAGTACAAGGAAAGTGCACTTTTCAGCACGAAATCCCTCCGCGGGAACTTCAACTCCAACTTTCATTGCGTGTTTCATCGTTACTCGCCGAGAGCGAGATGTATCTTTTTTTGAATACGTTGTGACCCTTCCGGGAGGTAAACCGGAGGTCGCGATTTGAGTTGTCCTCGTCGAAGCTTGCATTTCTTTGCTCAATGTTTTGTTTTAAACATGCTCGTAAAGTCGCACTTATCGAGCATTGTTATGCATGCCACTCGCATTGTTATAAACATCGCTTACATTGTGGTGCATGTTTCACCGGTATTGTCATACCTCCATGCTTAACTTGCATTGTTACGCACACTTCTCTTGCATAGCGATGCACTTTCCCATCAGCACCATGTTTGTCTGCGTTCGATGTAGTGTTGAACATGTGTTGCTAACCATGTTGTGCTTGTTAAGTTTCTCTTTTTTACAGGCACGATATTGTATGTACGGTTCATTTGAAGCTAGTGCAACTAGACGAACTGCGTAGGTATTGTATCTTCTCCGTGTGAGACGTAGCGAGAATTGTGATTCTTTTACATTATTACTGCATGAAATGTAGTTGTTGCTTTGCATTCTTGCTTAAAACTGTTGCATCTATTGTGAATATTTGCTTCATTACAGTTTGCCGCTTTGCATGATCATGAGTTACGTTCAACTTGGTGCATATCATTTTGCATTTTCCCCCCCGCCTGCGGGCGCATCTCTTTTATCTTGCCTGTTTGTCTAAGTCTTCGGCCCTGTCAAAAATGGGTCGTCTTTGGGCTTTGACATTCATTCCCGTCACTTATGACTTTCGAGTTCTGTCAAAGAGGGGAAACTGTAGACACCCCATTTTTGATCGACCTTAAGACTCAGACGTCACCAACTGAGCGCTCGGTGATGTTGCATATTGTGCCCGTTCTAGGGTTGCAAAGTCTCAACTGAGAGCCTTGCCTCCGGGCTTCGGAACCTTTTCGTGCCTTGCCTCGGTTTGTGAACCAAGTCCTGTTTTCTCTGTTTTCTCTTCCTGGAGGGAGGGAGGGGTCTCGTAGACCATCTCCCAGTGGCCGTAGGCTACATTTCGTGGTCGTAGGCCATTTTTTCCGTTTGGAGACCAGTTTCCAGTTTTCGGAGCCGTCGCCGTGTGCCTCGGTTCGGGACCGCTTAACTACCTCCGTTTGCTCCAATTTTTGGCACACACCATGTTTCCTCTTCTTAGAGGGACACTGTCGCCCGGGAGACCACCTTCGTGGTCGCACGCCACTTTCGATGCTTAATAGTCAGTTTTCGGGGCCCCCGGCTGCGCGTTTTGGCCCTCGAACCTTCGTTTTGCATCGATGCGGGTTCATTTTTGGCATGGACCCTAGTTTCATTGTTAGGAAGGTGGTAGTAGAGTGGGAGACCACCTTTTCTTCTTGGAGAGCACCTTTCCCTGGTCGGCCGGTTTTCTTGACAGGTAGGTGGTCTCCCTCACTTTTGAGCCACATTTTCTAGTCTTCCATACCACCACTAAGTTGCATTCACCTGGGAGACCACCAATATGGGTTGGCCAACCACCTTTTGAGCTTGACCCTTTTGAACCTGGTCGGCCGACCAGGGGGCATGGTTGGCCGACCACCTAAACCGGTCGGCCAGCCATCTACTTTTTCCTCTCTCTGAGTGTGTTCCAGCTGTGCCAGCTGGGAGGCATTTGGTGCATCCTCCATACACGTGTATGGAGGATGTTTGGCCTAGCTTGGCCTAACTTTTAAGCTTCTTTGAGAAGTGCGGGAGCCGAATAAATAGAAGAGTCGGAAGGAGCGTACCCCAGAAATCAGATATTATTCGGCTCCATATTGCGTGACTAGGATGCCGAATACGTTAGGAAGGCCAAATAGCCGGAGATCAGTAGCTCTGAATAAATAAAAGGGGAATGGGGTAAAAGTAGGCTTAGGCCTCGAGGCCCAAAAAGCAACTATAAATACAAGAACCATAGATTTAGAAAGGTATGTAAGAATCACTTCACTTAACTTAGTAAAGAAGCTATCTTGAGTGTCTGAACTGACTTGTCTGTCGGAGTGCTAATTCCGGCACCCCCAACCGGAGTGTTTGTATCTTTTCAGGTGACTAGCTGAGGATCACTAGCGTCTCCCAAGATCTGAAGAGTATTTTCAAACCACTTTTCCACAATTGGTGCCGTCTGTGGGAATACTCAAATACATCCATGGCAGGCGTGACTGAAGATCCTCCGATAGCCACTGACGAGACCACACAGAGAGATGACCTCACTCCAGCAAACTCACTTAGACCAAAAACCATCGCAGCAAGACTTGCCTTAGACCTCTGCTCATTTTCAAACCCAACGCAAAAGACAATACAAGAGACCATGGCACAAGCTAGGCAAAACAAACAGAGGTTGGACAACATCATCGCTGAGAACGAACGCCTTCGTCGCGATCTGGCCTCGGAAATAGCAAAATCCAAACAAACAGTGTGCCAGGTTTTTGAGTGACCCCTGAGGGCAGATGATCGACGATCTCGAGCCCGACAACAAGAAACTGACGGCCGCTATGCCTGAACAGATCATCTTGAGGAGTTGGCAAAGGACGAACGTCTCCAACAATGCGTCCGGAGGAGTGCGATCAAAACACCTGCCCTTCAAAAGGATGCATTTCTACTTGACACCGTCCACATGATATATAGCCTGCCAGCAGCCCCGGCCATACAAGCGATCCAATCACATCCAGGCCCTTAACAGTAACTCACGCCAGCAAAGCGGCCCCGAGAAATGCCAAGTATCACCTTTGACGACTCTGATTTGATCGGCTTAACACTCTCTCACATCGATCCATTAGTTGTTGAGCTACGCGTAAACCGGTTCGCCGTTGAACGTGTTCTTATCGACTAGCGCAGTACTTCAGAGGTTATGTATTATAAAACCTTCATTAAACTCGGATTGAGTTTGTCTCCTTATCCACTATTCGGCTTCAATGCCAATCCAGAGTACCCATTGGGAAAGATCAGCTTACCCGTCCGAGCAGGTTCCAGAACGGTGGATGTGGAATTCTTGGGCGTCAAGCTGCCATCGCCGTACAATCTCATCATGGGGCGATCGTGGTTGCATACCTTGCAGGCCGTCCTAAGCACCTATCATCAACTGCTACGTTTCCCAACAGAACACGGCATTGAGCAAATCCGCGGCTCCCAGAAATCGACACAAGCATGTTATCTCCTTGCCACCAAAATGCCAAAGGAACTGCAAGTAAACTCCATTGAGGTGCCGAATCGGGAGATCCTGGATGACGTTGGGCGGCATCCAAATGAGAAGGCCACGGAAGGTTTAGATCGAGTTGACATCGATGGAAGCCCATAAAACTTCTTCATGATCGGTGCTTCTCTGAATCAGGCTGACAGGCAGCAGCTAATCTCTTTCTTGCTCAACAACCTCGACGTCTTTGCGTGGACTCCGTACGAAATGCCGGGAATAGACCCGTCAGTTTCACAGCACCATCTGAACGTTGATCCCAAATGTAAGCCGATCATTCAGAAAGGCTGGCGGTCAGCCGCGGAGCACACAGCCGCCGTTGTTGAGGAGGTAGACAGACTACTTGACGCTGGGGCAATTAGAGAAGTCACTTACCCTATGTGGCTCTCCAATACAGTGGTGGTGAAGAAGAAAAATAGGACTTGGCGAGTGTGCGTCGATTTCACGGATATGAACAAAGCTTGCCCCAAAGACTGTTTTCCTCTACCCAGAATCGACCAGCTTGTCGATGCGACAACACGCCATCAACACATGAACTTCCTTGATGCTTACAGAGACTACCATCAAATCGCCATGCATTCAGATGACCAGGACAAAACTACATTCCTCACCCCAAGAGGAACCTACTGCTACAAAGTTATGCCTTTTAAGTTGAAGAATGCAGGGGCAACCTACCGAAGGCTGGTCACCGCCATGTTCAAAGAGCAACTCGGCTACACTATGGAAGTATACATCGACGATATGGTGGTCAAGTCCAAAGAAGAACAGAATCATATAGCCGATCTAGAAAAGACATTCAGCATCTTACGCAAATACAGAATGAAACTGAACGCTTCCAAGTGTGCGTTTGGAATCGGCTCTGGCAAATTCCTGGGTTACATCATCAATCACCGAGGAATCAAAGCCAACCCGAGGTAAGTCATAGAAATATTGGAACTCGGCTCCCCCCGTTCAGTAAAAGAAGTCCAAAAGTTGATGGAGATGGCCGCTGCACTCAACAGGTTCATCAACCGATCTATAGATCGCTGCCAACAATTCTTTCAGACACTACGGCAAGGTAAGGCTTTTGAATGGTCCGCCGAATGCGAAACAGCTTTCAACGGACTCAAGACCTACCTCCGCTCAGTACCTCTCTTGATAACACCCACTGCTGGTGACCCGCTCATTCTATATCTGGCAGTTTCCGATAGGGCCGTCAGCGTCGTACTGCTAAAAGAGAAGGAGGGGGAGCAACGGCCAGTGTATTATGTGAGCAAGGTAATGGTTGATGCTGAAACACGCTACCTTCCGCTGGAAAAACTCATTTTAGCCCTAGTCACGGTGGCAAGAAAACTGCTGCATTACTTCTACGGACATAGCATTGGGGTGCTAACAGATTATCCCCTCCGATCAGTACTACGGAGTACAGAAGCATCAGGACGTGTTTCAAAATGGGCTCTTGAACTCGGCCAATATGACATTCAATTTTTACGTAAAACCGCAATCAAGGGGCAGGTGTTGGCCGACTTTGTTGCCGAATTCACCGGCGAGCTTGTCAACCTCAAACCTGACGAAGTTCAACTAAACGCTAAAGTTCGACCAAAGTCGAACTGGAGAATTTATGTTGGGGATATTTGGCAATTATACTGTGATGGATCGTCTAACCAAAGGGGCAGCGGCGCCGGAGTTGTAATCATGTCTCCAGACGGCGTAGTAATCAAGCAGGCCGTCAAGTTTGGCTTCGAAGCATCAAATAACGAAGCCGAATACGAAGCCTTTATAGCCGGTCTGCGGAATGCGCACCTTCTCGGCGCTCGGCGTCTGCTTGTGTTTTGTGATTCAAAATTGGTAATCAGTCAACTAAAGGGAGAGTACGCGGCAAGAAACGACCGTATGGCGGCCTACATGAAAATGACGAATTCCTTGCTGGCAAAATTTGACCATCACAAACTGAACCAAATAACACGCGACCAGAACACACACGCTAATGCCTTGGCGTGCCTAGCCTCCGTCATCAATTTTGAGATCAAACGGACTATCGAAGTTGGCTTCATCCCGGAGCCAAGTATTGGCCCTTCGGAGGAAATCCATGTCAACGTTATAGAATTCGCACCAAGCTGGATGGACCCCATTGCTGCATTCCTCTCTTCTAAACAACTCCCAAAGGACAAAAAAGAAGCACACAAGTTACAGAATAAAGCCCTGCGATACTATCCAGATCCGCAAGGAGGGCTTTATAAAAAGTCCCTCTCTGGTCCATATTTGGAATGCGTGCACCCCGACAAGTGGAGGACCTTCTGACAGAGATACATGAGGGCAGTTGTGGTGCCCATTCTGACGGACGGTCCCTGGCCCATCAGCTATAACACAGGGGTATTATTGGCCGACAATGAGAGCTGACGCGGAGAGTTATGTAAAAAAAATGCGAACAATGCCAAAAGTTCTCCCCATTAACCCTTCTGCCTGCCAAAGAATTGAGCTCTATCACCAGCCCCTGGTCGTTTGCTCAGTGGGGACTTGATATCGTAGGACCATTGCCGAGGGCCCCGGGAAACAACCGATTCTTAATCGCCGCGACAGATTACTTCACAAAATGGGTCGAAGCGAAGGCTTTAACACATATACGAGATGCCGACATTAAACGCTTTGTATGGAGAAACATCATAACATGGTTCGGCATTCTCTCATCTTAGACAATGGCACCCATTTCGATTGTGGCATATATCGAGAGTTATGTAGCAAATATGGCATTCGACCTTACTTCTCTACACCGGTCTACCCCCAAAGCAATGGTCAAGCCGAAGCCTCTAACAAATCCATCTTGGACGGATAAAAAAGAGGCTGGAAAAAGCTAAAGGCAAATGGGTCGAAGAATTGCCGAGTGTATTGTGGGCTCATCGTACTACGCCGAGGAGATCCACTGGAGAAACGCCGTTTGCTCTATGCTTTGGAACCCAGGCAATCTTATCCCTGGAAATCGGCCTCCCAACTTTGAAATCACAAGTTTTTGATACGAGCTGAAACGACATGATGCTTGCCTTGGGTCTGATTCTAATTGAAGAACGAAGAGACCACGCCCTGGCATCCATGGCACGGTATCAGTAGCAGCTCGCCAAGTCGTATAATCAGTGAGTTCAGCTGCGCCGATACACGCCAGGAGAGTTGGTCCTAAAGAAGGTACTTCCAGCCGATCGGAGACCGGTTGATGAAAAATTGGGTCCAAACTGGGACGGCCCCTATCAGATAGAATCAATCGCAGGAACAGGGGCATACCGGCTCTCAGACATGTCAGGAAGAAGCCTGCCACGACCTTGGAATTCAACGCATTTACGTAAATTCTATCATTAACCCGACTTGTGGGTTTGATACTTGTACATATTCCACCGTGGCAATACAAAGCTTCTTGTTTTCTCAAGCTCGCTGCCAAGCCTTTAAGGCCCGATTAAGCCTTTTAAGGCCAAAATAAAGTCTCTGGATTTGGAGCCCCCTTTTGGTGCGTGACACCTTAGGGCCGATTAAGTCTCCGGATTCGGAGTGCCCTTCGTGGATATCACGATTGGCCAAATTAAAGTCTCTGGATTTGGAGCCCCTTTTGGTGCATGACACCTTAGGGCCGATTAAGTCTCCGGATTCGGAGTGCCCTTCGTGGATATCACGATTGGCCAAATTAAAGTCTCTAGATTCGGAGCCCCTTTTGGTACATGACACCTTAGGGCCGATTAAGTCTCCGGATTCGGAGCGCTTCCACGATTGGCCAAATTAAAGTCTCCGGATTTGGAGCCCCTTTTGGTACATGACACCTTAGGGCCGATTAAGTCTCCGGATTCGGAGCGCCCTTCGTGGATATCACGATTGGCCAAATTAAAGTTTCTAGATTCGGAGCCCCTTTTGGTGCATGACACCTTAGGGCCGATTAAGTCTCCGGATTCGAAACGCCCTTCGTGGATATCACGATTGGCCAAATTAAAGTTTTCGGATTCGGAGCCCCTTTTGGTGCATGATGCCTTAGGGCAGATTAAGTCTCCGGATTCAGACCCCTCTTTTGGTGCATGACACCTTAGGGCAGATTAAGTCTCCGGATTCGGACCCCCTTTTTTGGCGAATGACATCTTAGGGCCGATTAAGCCTCTTAAGGCCAATTAAGACTCCGAATTCAGAGCCTTTGTGAGAGATGCATTCGGACCACTCCACTAGCCGAATAAATATTCACTGAGAATTGTTCTTAATTCGAGCCGGTCAATGCATGTTTAAGCATTTGCACCACGCAACACAAAACTTGCCAGTAAGTTGAAATAATACGTTTAATTAAGCACATAACATTTCAAGACCAAATATGAACGTTGAAAATAAAAGAAATTCTATTTGTTCGGCGCGAAGTCCGTTCTCGCATTCCAAATTCGGCACTCTCATCGTCGCTCTTCTCAATTTCGAAATCGGAATAGGGTAAGTAGTGACGATGATACAGGGGCAAAGTCGAATCAATGCCCACGGCTTCGAGAGCTTTCTTGGTTTGAAGGGCCTTGATCCAGTCGTGCTTGAATCCACGATTTTCACATCGGCAGACCTCCTCGGCAAGGTTTCGTTTGGTCTTCTCTATCCTGACCTTCAGGCCGTCCTGAAACCTTTTTTCATAACTCGAGGTCCATTGGGTCACTCTCTCCTCAACGACCAATTTAGATTGACCAGCCACCACCGACGCGCTCGTTTGAACATTCTTCAGCTCCCGAAGCTCACGCTCAGCCTTTTCCGCGCGAATCTCCAGACTGTGATTCCTTTCGTCCTTCTTCTCACTCTCATGTCGCGCTTCCCGCAGACGCAGACCAACTTTGTAAGCAGTATATAGTCCTTTCACGGCCCCATGTATGCCGTCTCAAAATACTTCGAAATCTTGACGTCCGACCATCGATTGTTGGACTTCCGGCGGGAAGATCTGTCGAGCGAACTCGACTGCCACACTTGCGTCTTTAATGATAGAATCTACCTCCATCATTGGTCTATTCCTCACAAAAACCGCAAAACTCAACGGTCGTGGCGTCGCATCAGGCTCGATTCTTGGTTGCGGGCGTGGAGAATTTCCCCGCTGTTGCCTGTCCTTTCGGGGCAATTTGCTTCGACGGCTAAGGAGCTGCTGTGTTTCCCGATCCTTGGACGTCCTTCTTCTCGTACGCATAGGCTCGCTACTGTGGCTCATTGCGGCGTCTAATTTAGCTAATCTTCGTCCCTCCCAAGTTGCCTGAATGGAAATAAGTAGGGCCTCTGGCGTGCACTCGCTCTATTTATCCTTCAATATATGCAGCTCTCTCGAGGCAACGTCAGTAATCCCAAACGTCAAAAGACGGATGACAATTGTCCAGCCCACGAGTTAGGCCCATTCGGCTTCCCCAGCTTACGCCCTGGCCAAGGCAAGGGCAGATTTACTAATCTGGCCGACCATGTTTTCAAGCGCAAGCGCCGATCACTCTGTGCCTCAGCCAGCCCATGAGTAAGGCCCATTCGGCTTCCCAAGCTCGCGCCCTGGCGAAGGCAAGGGTAGATTTACTAATCTGGTCGGCCATGTTTTCAAGCGCAAGCGCCGATCAGTCTGTGCCTCAGCCAGCCCACGAGTTAGGCCCATTTGGCTTCCCAAGCTCGCGCCCTGGCTAAGGCAAGGGCAGATTTACTAATCTGGTCGGCCATGTTTTCAAGCGCAAGCGCCGATCAGTCTGTGCCTTAACCAGTCTACGAGTTAGGCCCATTCGACTTCGCAAGATCACGCCCTGGCCAAGGCAAGGGTAGATTTACTAATCTGGTCGGCCATATTTTCGAGCGCAAGTGCCGATCACTCTGTGCCTCAGCCAGCCCACATTAGGCCCATTCAGCTTTGCAAGCTCGCGCCCTGGCCAAGGGGAGATTTACTAATCTGGTCGGCTATGTTTTCAAGCGCAAGCGCCGATCAGTCTGTGCCTCAGCCAGCCCACAAGTTAGGCTCATTCGGCTTCGCAAGCTCGCGCCCTGGCCAAGGCAAGGGCAAATTTACTAATCTGGTCGGCCATGTTTTCAAGCGCAAGTGTCGATCACTCTGTGCCTCAGCCAGCCCACGAGTTAGGCCCATTCGGCTTCCAAAGCTCGCGCCCTGGCTAAGGCAAGAGCAGATTTACTAATCTGGTCGGCCATGTTTTCAAGCGCAAGCGCCGATCAATCTGTGCCTCAGCCAGCCCACGAGTTAGGCCCATTCGGCTTCCCAAGCACGCGCCCTGGCTAAGGCAAGGGCAGATTTACTAATCTGGTCGGCCAAATACCTAAGCTAAGTAGCCGATCTAACCATAACCGAAAGCAGTATCATTCATCAACAACATTTTCCTTAGCAAGTTGAGCACAACTCATGAAATTTTATATACGCAAATTACTAAACAAAAAGCTACAAGCCCGCATGAAAATGCCTAGCAAAAAACTATGACTGTAACAACACATGAAAAATACCAAATTAAACACTGTAAAAATACATTCGACATCCTAAAAACTATGTCAGTCGCCCAGATCAGTCATCGGAATCAGACTCTAATGGCTCAACATCCACTTGCTCATACGGTATTGGCATAATCAATGAAACTTTAGCAGCAGTAAGGGCTTTGTGCCAACCATGTTTGAATCCCCGATTTTCAAACTTAGGGACTTGGTCCCAATACTCGGCGAGTCCAGCATTTTTCCCGGCCTCGAATACTTTGGAAGCCTTGAGTCGGCTGTTTCCTTCGCCGCCTTCATTTCAGCCAACTCAGCCTCCAGTTTGGAGACTGCCTTCTGGGCCAATTTGAGCGCATCTTCGCTCGCGTCTGCCGCCTTCTCGGCATCCGATCTTAATTGATCCGCGCTACGAGCCCTCTCCACCTCAGCCTCGGCCCTTGAGGCTTCCTTGTTCGCCCTTAAAGCTTCGACCTCGGCCCTTCTCCTCTGGCCCTCAACTTTCTTTCGTAAACGACCAATCTATTTGACGGCGTCGCAATGGCGATGGCCCATGTCGGCTATCCTTCTGACGGTCTGCAAAACAAGAATTTAAAACCATAACTTTATCAGTATTTGGATTAAGTGAAGCAAAGTCCGAATATGTACCAAAAGTGCCGATTGGGTGGCTAGTGCTGTTGCATTCATATCTGGTTCCATCCAGAAAGCCTCCCTGTCAGACGGCAACGACATGGACGTAGCCACACTGAATACGACTTCTGGATCTTTAAGCGCCGAAGCATTAGAAGAAACCAGCAAGTTTTTTATCATCGGCTGAATGACAAAAGGAATGATCACATTCGATCCCTCTAATCGAGGACGTTTGCCGCCTTGTTCTTCTGAGCCGGCCTCAAATTCGACAGGGCGTTTCTCTGCCTCTTCCTTAACTTCTTGGCCGTCTTGCACGATCAAAGTAGATTCAGCATTTCGATTTTTTGCCGTCTCCACCTCAATAACGCACAAGGACTCTGATTTGCTAACAGGCAGGGAAAGTTGAGATTCGGTGGCGGGTGGTACTTCAGATGGAAGGGCCTCCGCTCTTCGCCGCGCGGCCAACCTTTCCGCATTCGCCTTCCTGGCAAGTTTTGTCAGGCTTAACCCGACTATGTCTTCGGGGCCTGCGGCGGGAAGATCCTCTAAGCCATGAAAAACGCCGTCAAGCGAAAGATCCCCTCGGCCCGAAGTGGATGGAGGATCGGCCGAATTCAATACCTCATCAGACTCGGTTTCGTACTGATCTGATTCAACAACATTAGCTACATCCTACTCCAAATCAAACCCTTCAAAACCAACCTGCCTCAAGTTTTTGAAGTCGGACAAAATAAGAGCGATAAGAGAATCTTCACCCTCCGGAACCGGGATACTTTCCGCCGCCGAGAAGGTCGTATATGTCGGCTCGTAACGAAGCAGAACGTGGGCCGCCCTCCCTTGTTTCTGAAGACTTCGACGGCCGAAATACTTGAGCGCGACTTTGATATCCGAAAGAACGGCGTCGTCAGTCGAAGACAGGACTTTCTTCAAATCGTTCCCTGCACAAGCCAAGCCGTAACAATTCAAAGAAGAGGCTTTACAACAAAAATGAACAAATAATAAAAACGAGAAGGCAATTGGCCATCTGGCTCGCCCCTCCGTCTAGGAATAGGGTTGACGTAATCCTCCCATTTGCCAAATTCCTAGTTACCCTGGACAACGACCATAACATCATCAACTCGTTTCCCAGAACTGGAAAGCATAGTAATTAGCTGATGGTCGATATCCTTGGCCCTAAGGAAGAAACGCCCGTGCCGACCGGAAGACTTAGCCAAGGCATAGCAATGCCAGATGGCTAGAATGCCAAGGTTAATTCTAAGGTGACGGTTGGGCGCTATAACCCCCATTATAATTCTAAAGAAATTCACATTGAATTGCGAAGGGATTAAACCCCAATGGCGAAGCATAGCCCTAAGAAACGGGTGAAGGGGAAAACGGACTCCACCCTCTGCGATTGACAAAAGAGGAAAGACAATCGAGGTTTTGTCCTCCCTCTCCATATCAAGAGTGCCGTCTGCCACAAACGATAGACGGACATCATCAGGAATGGAGAAATGGTGTTTAAAGCTAGCAATTCGATCTGACGAGAGGAGGTCTTTTAAATGTTTCGCCATACCCTACAGTTTATAAGAATATACCAAGGAAGGAATAAACCAGAAAGAGTCTTCGAAGCAAGGAAGGAGAGAACTTACAAAGGACGAAGAGGATATCGGAGAAGAGAGTTACAGGGACGATTCAAAAGACAATCCAGTGACGAGCGTCATAAAATACATACTCGAAAGGACGTCAAATTTTTTAAATCGCAATAAATAGACACTTACGAGAGGGTGGAAAGTCGACACGACAACCGAAAGGGGTGCGCTTAGATATCCGTATGAGGATGAGGCCAACCGCCAAATTTTGGCTCTGGCTTTTCGAAATTCGGAACCAAGCACTCCAGCCAACTATCGTTGGTAAAGTGCTTGAGGCGAAATTGTGGGAGCCGAATAAATAGAAGAGTCGGAAGGAGCGTACCCCAGAAATCATATATTATTCGACTCCATATTCCGTGACTAGGATGCCGAATACGTTAGGAAGGCCGAATAGCCAGGGATCAGTAGCTCTGAATAAATAAAAGAGGAATGGGGTAAAAGTAGGCTCAGGCCCCGAGGCCCAAAAAGCAAGTATAAATACAAGAACCACAGATTTAGAAAGATATGTAAGAATCACTTCACTTAACTTAGTAAAGAAGCTGTCCTGAGTGTCTGAACTGACTTGTCTGTCGAAGTGCTAATTCCGGCACCCCCGACCGGAGTGTTTGTATCTTTTCAGGTGACTAGCTGAGGATCACTAGCGTCTCCCAGGATCTGAAGAGTATTTCCAAACCACTTCTCCACAAGAAGCTTTAGACCTTATCCTCTATAAAGGAAAAGCCTCCCTCCTTGGCCTTGGTTCAGAATTTTGCTTCAAGGCATACATACACTTCCCTCCCTATTTCTCTCCATTTTAGCTCCAAAGGTCCCTTGTTCTTGCACCATTGCACTACACCTCTTAGCCTAACCTCTCCATCATCCATCCAAGCACCTTGGAGCTCATTTTCAGAGGTTGAAAACTCGCTATCTTGGTCCAGAAGTTGCTGGTTCATTTGGCTACAAGGGTAACACTCCATTTCCCTCTTTTTGACATTGTTTTGCTTCATAGTTTAGCTCTATTTGCAAGCATATTTAGGCTTTTTCATAAACTGAAAAAAGTCTTGTTTTGATCTTTTAAACATGTTTTCTTAAGACAATTTTTCTGTTAGGGGTCATCTACCCTCTTGCATGCTTCATTTCCTCATGTTTTGAGCTATGCTTTAGAGCATTTGTGTCAGCCTTGGTTTGGCCTTTTAGCCACTGAAATCTAGTGGATTTTTAGTGGCTAACATGTGTCTTTGAGCCTCAAAATCAAAGAGGGGTGACCCTCTCACCCTTTGTTCTCTTTACTAGCTTTCTTGGCCTTCCAAAGGAACCCCTATTTGCATGTTTCAAAGCCATGCTCCAGGCCATTTTTGATGAGTTTTAGGGCCATAATAATCTCTATCCAGAGGTGGTTTTGCCATGTTAGATGTCTATTATGCATGTGTAGAGTAATCTTCTTCAAGGCCTTTCAAAGGGGCCTTCACTTGCATGCTTCCTAGACTAATTTTAGGCCCTTTTCAGTGAGTTTTAGGGCCATCATAACCTCTGTCCAGAGGTGGTTTTGCCATTTTGTATGTCTATCTTGCATGTGTAGAACAACCCTCTTATTGGCCTTTCAAAGGGACACATCATTCTTGCATGCATTGATTGAGTTTCAGTGGATTTTTGGGCATTATTTGGCATGGCATACTTCAATTTTCGGCTGGTTTGGTGAGCTCTCATGTGCTTCATATAGTTGTAGTGCAAATCATGGTTCACTAGCTTACTTTGCATGCTTATTGACCCTTGATTTTGGCACTTTTTGGCCTTGCCTTAAACTGATTTTGGGCATATTTTGGACTGTCCTAGCTCTATTTTTGGGTCTCATGGCCGAATGATGCTTGTTTTGCATGCTTGTAGTTCAATACACTTGCCTAGCTTTGAGATTTGAGGTCTATTACATACATATACTGAGGTGTTTTCATGCTTTGGGGTCATTTTGCATCATATTTCAGAGCCTATGTGAATTCCATATCCTCATGTTTTCTCCTCTTTAAGTGTGCTTGAGAGTTGTGCATGAATGCCTTGTTTTCGGACCATTGAATGAGCTTCATTTCCATGCACTTTGAACCATCATTTTGGGCCATTTTCCACTGTTTCAGACCTGCCTAGGGTATGTTTGGGGTTGGTTTTGCCATTTGTGCATTGCTTTGTGTACCTATAGTGTAACACGCTTCACTAGTTTCGGTATTCGGGCCATCTAGCATGCATTGGGTAACATAATTGCATGATTCGGGACCATTGTACATCACGTTTTAGAGCTGGAAAATGTATGCTTGTATGGAATATTTCATCCTTTGCCATGCTTAGTTAGAGTTGCATGTTGTGCCTTAGGATCGGTCCATTGCATTCGTGCATGCTTGCATGTATTTCGATTGTCTCATTTTCATCATATGGCCACTGATGTACGTGTGGCTGAGGTCCACTCATATTGGTGTAAGTCCATCTTGCATTTGTATATGCCATTTAGTTCATGTGCGCATGATAGTCTTTGTAAATGCATTGTGTATGCCATGTTATGTCACGTGCATTGTGTATGCCATTTTAGCCCATAACATTGAGTATGCTAGGTTGCATGTTAGTCGCATTGTGTATGCCATCTCATTGCTTAGTGTTTGGAGTAGGGTTCAGTTCGAACACGGGAAACGGGGGACGTTTCCTACTCCAAGTGACGAAACGTGCCTCGATTCTCGGTCGCCGACACTCTTGACTATCCACGATAAAGTTGTTGGCTTTACTTGCTTATATGTGCATTCATTTCACATCGAGTCGTGCAATTTGACTTCTCGACCATCATACATCGAGATGCGTGATTGGTGGCATGAGGATTGAGGACTACACTCCCTTAAGCTTGTGCAAGGACGGGGAGAGTGGTCATGCACACATTTGTTGAAAATACATTGCATTTTCTCTCTCTTGCCTTTGTTGCAGAAAAACTAGAAACCAGAGGTGGAAATAGGTCGGCTGACCAGATTTTCTGGCAGGCCGACCACCCTTTTTGGTCTCCACCACAAAGGGTGGTCGGCAGGTGGTCTCCCATGCTAATAACTGGTCGGTGGCCTTCCCAAGGTGGAGTTTCAGCCTTCTGGAGCTTTGTGCAAGTTTCTGAGATCAATTGCAAACAAGGGTGAGGCGAGGCATCGCGATGGAATTTACCGACGAGGCGACGCGAGCATGCATGCATCTGTCATCATTCGGAACAAGAGCTGAGGCAGTCCATTTTATAGCTTGCATGCTAGTTTATTCGCTTTCCTAGTTAATTTGTTAATTAATTAGGGTTTTGTAATATTTAATTAGCTAGAATAGTTAATTATTTATTTGGACTGTATTATTTATTCGGACCCTCCGAGCAAGGGCACAATTGTAATAAGTGTGCGTGTGTGTGATGTATGTCTTCCAACCCCACGTCTTTCTCCCTTTTATTTACCAGCTTATGATAGTTAGTTTAGGGCATGTTTCAATTAACATACTTATGATAGCATGTTTGCATTCATTCATCTGTCTTGCATACACCGGGCTCAGCACATCATACTAACTGCATTGTATTTCAATTCCAAGTTGAATACTTGTTAGTTGTAGCATTTCACATGCCATTTTTAGAAATAGCCGAGCCTATTGTAATTGCATTCCTTCATGTGTTGCATTAGGCATTTCAGCATAGTTAGGATCATGCATGGATTTCTAATATAGCTTCTGTTTTGGCTTGGAGTACTCGATAAGTGTTCATGCTTTAGCATCTTTGCATGCGTGTGAGTGACTGCCATGATAGCATGCTTACCATGAGGCTATGTGCTTATGTGATATACCTGCCTGAATGCCTGTGGGTGAAGGTTGGATTATCTGAATTGGAATCATGCATTGACTGTGAGTTTTAAGCCCACTTGAAGAGTGGCAAACCATCACGTTTTCTAAGCCCATCCAAGGGTGGCAAATCCACATCTTAGCCTACTTGTAGGTAGTACCATCAAACCATTTTCAAAATAAACAAACATGAGATGTGTTGTTCCAATTCAGGCGATCCAGTCTATACTTGTATGTTGTGCGCATCACGTAGTAAATCTAGGCTAATAACCAGAATAAGAATGCATAATATTTTCAAAACTCGATATCATGGTTAGTAGAGGTCGATCTTTGATCGGGCGAGCCGGGGTGCTCACGAAGTGACCTTCTCCAATCGTACCCAAGTTTCCGAGCCAAGGCAACTTTGGTGATGACGGACACGTGGCCTTAGGCAAACGAGTCAGGATTTCCTAAATTTCCCAAAATAAAATATTTAGGTGGCGACTCTGTATCTGGCAAAGCAGTCCATGTTTGGCACTTCTTTCAAAAAATCTGTTTTCAAAAACGATTTGCCGAATTTGGACTCTTTGATGATTCATCGGTCTTGCATTGCACTCTGCGAGATTAGATACAGGACTGTGACATTTGAGTCCTGAACTGTAGTGAACCCCAACGAACAAAACAGGATTTCCCTCCCGGGACGTTCGAGGACGTCAACAGTGGCATTTTGGTAAATAACTCAAGTTGATGCATTTTACCTTCATTTAATCTAATTTAATCATACCAAACAAATTTCAATTAAACATACCATAAAATCACATAAATTCTAATAATCATGAAACACTAATCAATTTCAGATTTGGCCGCCAATAAGGCCTTCAATTCACTGTTCGACACTTAAAACATGAACAGATCAATTAACAGTCAAACAGATAGAAATGCGTTTAAACTAATACACTCAATCAATTAGTTCAAAATGTCAGTCAAATCAGTTACTTAATTATGTTCAGTCACAATTTAGCAGTAATCAATAGTATTATCAGTAAACAGTGGTAAGGGTTGTCACAGTCTCCCCTCCTTACAAAGAGTTTGGTCCTCTAAACTCGAATTACCTTCATTTTGGAAGAACACTGGATCCAGAGGGAATAGTTCAGGATATCTCTTGATCATATCGTCTTCCCTTTCCCAAGTGGCATACACGCCACCATGGTTTTGCCAATCAACTTTCACTAACGGAATTTTTTTATTCCTCAACTTCTTGATCCGTCTGTTTATAATCTGAATAGGCCGTTCCTCATAAGTGTAGTCGTCACTTAGCACTACACAGGTAGGCTCAATCACATGGAAGGGATCCCGAAGATAATCCCTCAACATTGAAATATGGAAGACATTATACATATACTCCATTTCAGGAGGAAGCGCTACTTGATATGCCATCGGATTGATTTTCTCAATAATCTCATACGGCTCGACATATCTCGGTGCTAACTTACCCTTGACTCCAAAACGAGTCTGCCCTTTCATTGGTGTCACTTTAACAAAAACGTGATCACCTACTTCATATTCTCTGTCTCGCCTTCAGACATCTGCATAACTTTTCTATCAACTTTGTGCGGTTTTCAATCTCTATTGAATCAGTTTCACTTTTTCGGTAGTTTCCTGTACAAGCTCGGGCCCAAGCAAAGGCCCATCTCCAACTTCTGCCCAGCAGATAGGAGATCGACATTTCCTGCCATATAAAGCCTCAAAAGGCGCCATACCAATGCTTGAATGAAAACTGTTGTTGTTGGTGAATTCAGCCAAAGGTAAATGGCTTTCCCAATTTCCTTGGAAATCAAGGACACACATTCGCAGTAAATCCTCCAGAGTCTGGATGGTTCTTTCTGACTGACCATCTGTCTGAGGATGGTAAGCACTACTCAGTCTCAGTTCAGTACCCAATGTTGTTTGCAAACTTTGCCAAAATCTCGACGTAAACTTCGAGTCCCTATCAGAAACAATGGACACAGGCACTCCATGCACTCCATGCAATCCAACAATCTCATTAATATAAATTATAGCCAATTTGTCTGCATTATAAATTGTTTTGACAGGTAAGAAGTGAGTAGATTTAGTCAGTCTATCAATGATAATCCAAATTGAGTCCATACCTTTACTGGAGCGAGGTAAACCAATAATGAAATCCATAGTGATATGCTCCCATTTCCACTCCGGTATCGGTAAGGACTGCAGTAAGCCTGCAGGTCGTTGATGTTCGGCTTTAACTTGTTGGCAATGAAGACATTTCGACACAAAGTCAGCAATCTCTTTCTTCATTCTCGGCCACCATAAATTCAGTTTCAAGTCTTGGTACATTTTCGTATTTCCTGGATGGATAGACAATTTTGAATTATGGCCCTCTTGCAGAATTCTTCTTTTCAGTTCAGAATCACTCGGTACACATAACCTTCCCTGAAATTTCAGTACATTGTTTTCAAATTTGAAATCCGGCCTCGGTTTAGATTCTCGTTCATCGATGATCTTCTTCAAGAAGTCATCCTATTGCTGTTTCTCTTTAATTTCCTCAATCAGTGCCGATTGAGCAGAAATAGCAGCTACTGTTTCACCTCGTTCACGCAAAACGATCTCAACTTCAAGTCTTTCAAGGTCACATAGCAACTCTTTCTGTCCGGTGAATAAACAGAGTAAATTTCCAACTGATTTCCGGCTGAGTGCATCAGCAACGGTGTTAGCTTTCCCCGGATGGCACAAAATTTGCAAATTATAATCCTTTATCAGTTCTAACCATCTCCGCTGCCTCATGTTCAGTTCTTTCTGTGTGAAGAAGTACTTCAAACTCTTGTGGTCTGTATATACCTCACATGTTGCCCCATAAAGGTAGTGATGCCAGATTTTCAATGCAAACACTACTGCAGCAAGTTCCAAATCATGGGTCGGGTAGTTCTTTTCATGCGGTCTCAGTTGTCGGGAAGCATACGTAATAACTTTACCATTCTACATTAAAACACATCCCAAACCCTTATAAGAAGCATCACTAAATATAGTATAACCATCCATACCTGAGGGTAGGGTAAGAATCGGTGCAGTCACAAGTCGAGTCTTTAACTCTTGAAAGGCTGATTCTGTCTGATCGGTCCAGTCAAATGATATCCCCTTTTGAGTCAATTGAGTCAATGGTAGGGCAATTTCGGAGAAGTCTTTGACAAACCTTCTGTAATACCCGGCTAAGCCTAGAAAACTTCGGACTTCGGTGACATTTGTCGGTCTAGGCCAATTCACTACTGTTTCAATTTTCTACGGATCAATTGAAATTCCATCCTTACTGATTACATATCCCAAAAACATAACATTGTCAAGCCAAAATTCACATTTTGTTAGTTTAGCATACAGTTTCTGTTCTCTTAGGGTCTGCAAGGCAATTCTCAAATGATGTTCATGTTTTTTCGTGTTTTTGGAATAAATCAAAATGTCATCTATGAAAACAACTACAAATTCATCAAGGTATGGTTTGAAAATTCTGTTCATAAGGTCCATAAATGTAGCAGGTGCATTGGTAACTCCGAAAGACATAACTAAGAATTTGTAATGTTCGTACCTCGTTCGAAAGGTAGTCTTTTCAATGTCCCCTGTCTTGACTTTCAACTAGTGGTATCCAGATCTAAGGTCAATTTTGGAGAACACTTGGGCACCCTCTAACTGGTCAAATAAATCATCAATACGAGGCAATGGATATTTATTTTTCACTGTTATTTTGTTCAGTTCACGGTAGTCAATGCAAAGTCTCGGTGAGCCGTCTTTCTTCTTTACAAATAAAACTGGAGCGCCCCATGGCGAAGTACTGGGCCTGATGAACTTCTTATCTAACAACTCTTGTAGTTGAACTTTCAGTTCTTTCAATTCAGTCGGTGCCATTCTGTAAGGAGCTTTAGATACTGGCTGTGTACCCGGAATCACATCAATGGTGAACTCAATCTCCCTATCAATCAAATCCCCTGGCAAATCATCTGGAAAAACATCTGGGAATTCTCTGACTATAGGAATACTGTTCACATCAGTTTTAGCATCAATAGGTATAGTCAATACACAACACAGATACCCTTTACACCCCTTGTTAATTAGTTTAAAAGCTTTCATGGATGAAATCAGATATGGGGGAGGTACTACTCCAACTCCATTAAACACAAATTCAGGCAGTCTAGGTGGACGGAAAACAACTTGTTTTGTTACACAGTCTATGGTAGCATGATATTTTGTTAACCAGTCCATTCCCAATATCACATCAAAGTGATCAATATTCAAAGGCAGTAAATCCATATACAAATGAACATCCCCAACAATAATTTCACATGCAGGGTACATATAAGCACAAGTCATAGATCCTCCAACAGGTGAAGATACAGCTAACAGATAGTTCATAGGTTCCAGTGGTCTATTTAATTTTCGCGAAAAAGCATGCGATACATATGAATGTATAGACCCCGAATCAAACAGAACATAAGCATTTTAAGCACAAACTGAGAGTATACCTGACACAACGGTCTCGGTATTCTGTACATCTCCCGGTATGAGGGCGAACACTCGGCCTTGCCTCATAGGCTCTTTTCCAGTGGCTTTAGGATTAGGTTTTGGTGCAATAGCTGATGCTGCGGTGCTGGCTACAGCTTTACTATTGCCCTGAGGACCAGAAGGGCAATCTTTGACCATGTGGCCCACCTTGCCACACCTGTAACAAGCACCTGAAATTTTATAACAAACCCTTTTATGTTTCTTACCACATTCAGAACAGGGCGGTGTGGAACCACTTCCCTGACTGGAACTGGTTGTTGACCCTGTATTTTACTTTTTATTCAATGAACTGTTCCGACATTTCTTAAACTTGAAGCCTCGTCTCTTACCACGCCACTCGGTCGCTGGTGTTTCAGTCTGTTTCAATGCCTTGATGTTCGACTCAGCCATTATTGCTCGGTCAAGAACATCTGCATATTTCAGTAGTTTCAGAACATTGATTCTGTCAAGGATTTCAACATTAAGGCCGCCTTCAAACTTCTTGGTCTTTTTGTAATCGGTATCCACCATGTGTGGTGCATATCTGGCGAGTTCAGTGAATTTTGATTTGTACTCAGCTACGGACATAGTGCCTTGTTTTAGTTGTTCAAATTCAGTCACCTTTCGGTCCCTGACACACTGTGGAAAGTATTTCTCAAAGAAGGCTCCCTTAAACTGAGCCCAAGTCAGTATTGGTGCCACGGACAAGCATCCACCACCTTCTGACCTCTGCTTGTAAGGTGAAGGTAGCCAGTAGCACTTTGTGTGCTTCGAAACACGGAAAGACTTCAAATAATTTCTCGGTCTCTAGGACCCATGCTTCGGCCTTTAGCGGTTCGAGGCCTCCTTAGAATGACGGCGGTTTCATTTTACTAAACTTCTGTGTTAGAGCAATTATGTCATCATTCACATTCGGTTCCGACTGTACCGGAGAAGGTGGGGGCTATTGGTTCTGTTGTTGCCTTAGGGCCTCAGTTAGCAGTTCGACTGTTCTTTCTAGCCTTGCCATTCTGGCCTCAGATGATTTAGGTTCATTAGCATTTCTTGCGTTATCCATGTCACTATAGACAATTATGGCAATTATAAACATAGACAGTTGCATACTTAACATATTAACACATTAGCACATATATTCATGTCATGGCCACACACACTTTTTCAATGCTCATGCAATGCCCTATTCACTTTTCTAGGACATCCTACAGCTCATTTGGACACGTGTGTGCGGTATAACTCGTGGTTTAGTATCGCTCTGATACCACTCTATCACGACCCAAACCCGCCCCTATGGGTTTAGCACCGTAACTGGCCAGTAATCCGTGATTACCGAAGGCCTGCTTAATAGTAAAGATAGTAATACAGAGTACAGGGACTGGCGAAAGCCAAAACAGTAATTAAAAGATGTCCAATGAGCTGTGACAGTCTGTATACAAAAAAAAGACTTTTCATACATATGCACATTCTGAACCAAAACAGTATGTACATACATATACAATCATCCAGGACAGGGACCTAATCCTTATTAGAACAGTATAGTACAGGTACAGTCAGTCTATACAAAAACAGAGACAGAAAGGATGAATCTAAAACACCCCAAAAAGCCCTAGCTTGAAGGACATGGAACCTCTTAGTGAGGCATAGTGGTTGGCTTGACAAAAAAGGAGTTAAACCTAACGCTCCTAGCTCCGATTCGGTGCCTGGACACCTACATATATATATAAACAGTGAGCTAAAACCCAGTGAATAACAGTTGTGTAAAGAGGTTAAGAATGAATGTCCTTTCAGTAATTAAACAGTCATATCGGTCATTTAGAAACCATAGCAGTTATAAGTGGTATATCCAATAGCAAAACAGTACAGTAGGTCTTAACAGACCGAACAGTCAGTTGATGGCCATCGTAACAGTAAACAGCAGTGGTTCCAAACATGGAAACCGACAGAGATCTCTGTGACAGTAGCAGTACAGTACCGTAACAGTAAATTGCTATGGATGCCACGAATACAGTTCGCAAATAGGACAAGCATTCATTCAGTAAGAAATATCATTTTAGAAAGCAGTACAGCTGATTATTCAGAAAATATTCATGATTGAATATATCTTTACAACATTATTACTCACAGAGTTCTGGGCTATAGATAGGCTAGTGAGCGTCCTCGGATGCCAACCCTGCACAGTTACAGGCTGAACACACACTAAGTTGCACGTTTGGGAAACAATGACTTAGTCCCTATCTTGACTTGGTGTGGTTCTATAGCATTATCCTCATTAAGATGCCTTAAACATGGCCTAGGAATTCCTAGGATGGAATGAGGATGCAAAGATGCACTTTAAAACACTTTTCGAATTTTTCAGAAAATAGGGGTCTCACTCGAGCGTGGCTTTCTACCCCCGAGTGGACATGGAGACAAAGGATCTCCGCTCGAGCGTAAGTTTCCTCGCTCGAGTGGACTGCAAAAGTACTGGATGCATGAAATTCACGCTCGACGGGTGCTCGACCTCCGCTCGAGCATGAGACACAAGTCCTCACTCGAGCGTGCATTCCCTCGCTCGAGCGGACTGTAAACACATGCAAAGTACTGGATACACGCATTTGACGCTCGAGCGTCACTTTATTCGCTCGAGTGGACTGCATGAACTCAGAGTGTACGCTCGAGCGTAAAGTTCCTCGCTCGAGCGTGGATCCAAAATTTGGAATTTCCAGATTTGTCTCCAAGCATGAAACTCAACATTTAAAGCATCAAATTCGATCCTTTTGGGCCCATTTTCTGGAAAACACTTTAAAACTCATAATATGACATGCTTCAAAGATCAATTTGCAAAATCAAAGCCCAAAGGTAGTTCAATTGAACCCATTTCCAAACAAAACTTCAAGAACATGATGTACATGCAACGTGCAAGTGTTCAATTGAAATCAAAGCTTCAAATACTTGATCAAATGAGTCAATCCTTCCAAAACATGATGAATTCATGAACTATAACCCAAATATGGACATGCATGTGAGGATTCTATGAAAACAACCTCAAAACTTAACAATGTGTACATGCATGCATGATTTAAGCTTCAATTCCACATTTTGAACCAATTCTAGACTCTAATCACCAAACTTCCGTGAAACATGCAAGATACAACTTAAATACAAGTTCAAGAAGATGATTCTCCTACCTTAGGTCCTCAATTTCAAGAATGGAAGCTCAATTTGAAATCTGCTCTTCAATTCTTCTAATTTTCCTAGCCAAAACTTGTTGAAAACAATTCTCCTACTCTCCCCCTCTCACTCACTCGGTTTTGGACTTGAGGAAAATGGCTGAAGAGTTATGATAATGCTAACATATATAAATCAAATAAATGGCTCATGAAATAGTCCACTAAGTGGCATTTTGGTAAATAACTCAAGTTGATGCATTTTAACTTCATTTAATCTAATTTAATCATACCAAACAAATTTCAATTAAACATACCATAAAATCACATAAATTCTAATAATCATGAAACACTAATCAATTTCAGATTCGACCGTCGATAAGGCATTCAATTCACAGTTCGACACTTAAAACATGAACAGATCAATTAACAGTCAAACAGATAGAAATGCGTTTAAACTAATGCACTCAATCAATCAATTCAGAATGTCAGTCAAATCACTTAACTATGTTCAGTCACAATTTAGCAGTAATCAGTAGTATTATCAGTAAATAGTGGTGAGGGTTGTCACATCGTGGGTGTCTAATTGTGTTAGCTAAACGCTAACTTCCTTTTAATCTCGTGTTAATAGAAATGTCAAGTTTCGATGTCATTCTTGGTATGGACTAGTTGTTCACTTACTGTACTTTAATAGACTGTTACCATGGAAGGGTTACGATGTATACCGCGGGAGGGGACTATTTTCACTTTTTGGGAGATAGAGCTAGTAGAGGGTTGTTACCCCTGTATGACCTCCGAAATCGAGGCAAGCTTAGCTTCCTTCTCGCAACAATCGTAGATGATGAGAATAATGGAATTCGAGGAATGTTTCCTGAGGTAGTCTGTGAGTATCCCGATGTCTTCCCTGAAGACCTCACTACATTACTGCCTCACCGTGAGGTAGAATTTTCTATAGACTTAGTGCTCAGAACAACGCCCATTTCTATGCCTCCCTACGTTTTCAAAATTGGATATCATGGTTAGTAGAGGCCGGTCTTCGGACCGGGCGAAAGGGGGTGCTCATAGCTGACCTTCCCCGATCGTACCCAAGCTCCCGAGCCGAGACAACTCCGGTGATGACGGACATGTGGCCTTCGGCACCGAGTCAGGGTTTCCTAAATTTCCCCATTTAAAAAATATTTAGGTGGCGACTCTGTATCTGGCAAAGCAGTCCATGTTTGGCACTACTTTTTCAAAAATCTGTTTCTCAAAACGATTTGCCAGATTTGGACTCTTTGGTTCAGACTTAGAACCGTGACACAAATCGAGTCCGAACTGTAGCACGAGGCTCCACGCGGGCGCCGTCTACACCCATGTTCGTCTTCTTCTTGGTGCCCAGATGTCCTCGGCGGTTGTCATAGTTCTGTCTCTTTCGGTGGTTCTCTCCCGAGCTCTGGTATCGATTTAGGTTAGCTTCAGCCTGAATGGCTTTGTCCAATACTTCGGCATAAGTCGGCATATTGTGTAAATTTACTCGGTCTTGAATCGGTCCACGAAGCCCACACTCGAACTTCCTGGCCTTCATGTATTCATCGTTGGCCATGTGAGGCACAAACCTCACCAATTCAGTAAAAGCGCGGTCGTATTCCGCCACTGTTCGGTTGCCTTGCGTCAAAGTATGAAATTCGGTAGCTTTCCGGTTTCGAACACTTAAGGGGAAATGTTTGTTGTAGAATAACTCTAAGAATCGAGTCCAGGTCAGATTTGGATTGCTCTCTCTCACCATCATCCACCACCTGCGAGCGTCATCATCTAATGTGAATGCTGCCAACGTCACTTTCTGAACGTCGGTGCTAGGGAAGACCTCGAACAATTTTTCCATTTCTAAAATCCATGCCTCAGCCTTCATCGGTTCTATATCCCCAGAGAATCTCGGTGGTTTCATTTTCTTGAACTCCCGGATCAAAGCTATCGTGCCATCCCCATATAAGGCTGGCTGCGGGGGAACTTGCGGCACTGGAGGAGGTGGAGGCGGAACTACATTTCGGTCGTTGGTCTGCTCGGCCTGAGTCGACGTGGCACTGGCGAACTGCTGTCTTGTTTGCCTCAATTCGCGGGCCAAACCTTCAACTAATCTTTCCAGTCTGTCCATTCTGTCTTCGGGCTGATCCCGGCCAATTGGAGGTCTACCTCTCCTCATGATGCTATGAGCATGCAAAGTATGACTTTAAAACAAGTAAGCAAATAACCCCGTAGGCAAGCAACTAATAAGTATATCAAGACAATGCACACCTCATTCAAATAACAAATACCATGATGCAACCCTAACATCTTTCTAAGGGAAATCCTATGCTCTTAGGACTCAAAGTGTGTGAATAACGTATACCGAGGAACTTGTGCTCTGATACCATTCTGTCACGACCCCAAACCGCCCCTAGTAGTTTGCTGCCGTGATGGCCAGTAATCCAGGATTACCGAAGGCCAACTTTCAAAAAACACATTCTAGGCGTCGCCGACGTCCTGCTCATCACCTACATATATATAGAGAGGGTGAGCTTGGATACTCAGTGAATGGTACTAAAAATAAAGGTTTTGCATGAACATAGCCGAAGTCTTTCGAAACAAACACGCCAAAACTATACAGATATTAGCCGAGATTCCTTCGAAGCAAAACACATCAAACTCTATCAAAACAAGGGATGAATCGTATTCATCAATCAAATCTCACAAGTCTCAAGGGATGCTTACTTACATCGGCAAAACAAGGGATGAACCGTATTGATCAATCAAATCTCACAAGTCTCAAGTGATGCTTACTTACATCGGCAAAACAAGGGATGAACCGTATTCATCAATCAAATCTCACAAGTCTCAAGGGATGCTTACTTACATCGGCAAAACAAGGGATGAACCGTATTCATCAATCAAATCTTACAAGTCTCAAGGGATGCTTATTTACATCGGCAAAACAAGAATCAAGCTTATCAAACAAGCAAGTCCACGCAGTAAATCGCCAGTGGAAAAACAAGGACTGTACGATCCGTAATCGTTGAGTCAAAGGTACTGCGAAAGTTTATAGTCCTCCAGCACAAGGGACTTGTGTTACTTAAGCCCGTAGCTCCTTTTAACATGATGATCTGGTGTTACTTAGGCCCGTAGCCCGATTTAACATAATTGCACTTGTTACTTAGGCCCGTAGCCCGATTTAACATTTTAGTGCTCCCAAGAAAGGACCGTATCCTTTTATACTTAGTGCTGCGAAAGTTTAGAGTCCTCCAGCACGAGGGACTTTTGCACTTGGTACTGCGAAAGTTTAGAGTCCTCCAGTACAAGGGACTTTTCAAGGATGACATCAAAACAAAGCTTATACTGACACATCAAAACAGGGCTATTCATTCATGCTTAGCAAATACTTTCATCAAAACAAGCAAAGCAAGACTTATCAAAACAGTGTAACATAGCTTTATTAAAAGCACCACTCACATAGTTTTCCTCGGATGTAGGCTCAAAGCAAAGATCAAGGACCTACAATCACATGGCAATCACATTCTCAAACCAACTGTATATATATATACGAATATCCGCATTCTTGCGATCCAAGCAATAACAAAGCAACACAAGCTGGAGTTTAACATTGCCTCCCTCTCATGAAAAACACACTGGTACTAAACCATCTTTGCAGGTCCCACACATCCCTCCCTTGCCGAGGTGTCCCGCTAGCCTCATCAAAGCAAAGTGGAAAACCAGGGTTCCCTTTGAAGAATATGAAGAACATGATCATTTGGAAGATGGATGCAAGTTCACAACTTGTTAAAAAAATCCGAGTTTTCAAGTCAAGAGTTCAAAACATGGACTTGGGTACCCATACAAGAAGGTCATGCAAGAACAAACACAAAAACATGATTTCGGTTCCAACTTTTGGATCAAAACGAGACTTTCTTCAAGAACATATGAACACTATCTTTTTCTTCCGAAACCAACTTCAAATCGATGCATGACATACAAAACAGATCCGATCATGCAATGTAGCTAGATGATCAATATCAACAATCAAAGTAGATCAAGGTTCTTACCTCAAAACTCGGATCCAACGGATCAAACCACGAAAATCAAGCTTGGAAGACTTACTCTCACTCAAGAACTTCTCTTCCTTCTCTTTAGAGCCTCTCTCTCTAAAGGCAAAGATTTGAGATAAAGAAAATGATTGTTTCTAGGTCTGCCGGCTGTCTTAACAATCAGCTCGGACACGTGGCGCTATCGGGTTGGTTCAACTCAAAAGGTGATTGATAGATAAGACAAGTCTCTGACAAAGCGTATGCAGCAAGCTAGGTAAGACACATCGGCAAGTAACAACATCGGCTAAGGTCAAAGCTTCGGCAACAGGGTGACAAAGACATCGGCTAGGGAGGACGACGCTTGACTAAGCTGTGCCACACCTTGGCCGGGGTGTGCCACATCTCGGCCTAGGCCATACCTGCCTGCGGAAAAGGTTCACTAAGTGCAAGATACCTCGGCAACACGCCCGAGGTGAAGATGGGGATCGACCAAGGTCTCAAAACAGTTCTAAGTACAAAGGCTCAGGGTTGGTCAAATCTCAAGATGACCTCGGCTACACGCCGAACAAAGAACAAAATCATGCAAGCAATACTTAGTCAAAACGAGGCAAGGCAAAACTAGCAAAATAACATATCAAGACAAGATCATGCATGATATATGCAAGTATGACAAGAGTAAGGTGAGGGTTGTTACAATAGCAGTATTGGTGTCACGGACAAGCATCCACGACCTTCTGACCTCTTCTTGTAAGGTGAAGGTAGCCAGTAGCACTTTGTGTGCTTCAGAACACGGAAAGACTTCAAATAATTTCTTGGTCTCTAGGACCCATGCTTCGGCCTTTAGCGGTTCGAGGCCTCCTTAGAATGACGGTGGTTTCATTTTACTAAACTTCTGTGTTAGAGCAATTATGTCATCATTCACATTCGGTTCCGACTGTACCGGAGGAGGTGGGGGCTGTTGGTTCTGTTGTTGCCTTAGGGCCTCAGTTAGCAGTTCGACTATTCATTCTAGCCTTGCCATTCTGGCCTCAGATGATTTAGGTTCATTAGCATTTCTTGCGTTATCCATGTCACTATAGACAATTATGGCAATTATAAACATAGACAGTTGCATACTTAACATATTAACACATTAGCACATATATTCATGTCATGGCTACACACACTTTTTCAATGCTCATGCAATGCCCTATTCACTTTTCTAGGACATCCTACAGCTCATTTGGACACGTGTGTGCGGTATAACTCGTGGTTTAGTATCGCTCTGATACCACTCTGTCACGACCCAAACCCGCCCCTATGGGTTTAGCACCGTAACCGGCCAGTAATCCGTGGTTACCGAAGGCCTGCTTAATAGTAAAGATAGTAATATAAAGTACAAGGGCTGGCGGAAGCCAAAACAGTAATTAAAAGATGTCCAATGAGCTGTGACAGTCTGTATGCAAAAAAAAAGACTTTTCATACATATACACATTCTGAACCAAAACAGTATGTACATACATATAGAATCATCCAGGACAGGGACCTAATCCTTATTAGAACAGTATAGTACAGGTACAGTCAGTCTATACAAAAATAGAGACAGAAAGGATGAATCTAAAACACCCCAAAAAGCCCTAGCTTGAAGGACTTGGAACCTCTCAGTGAGGCACATTGGTTGGCTTGACAAAAAGGGTGTTAAA
Organism: Camellia sinensis; assembly: GCF_004153795.1. Taxonomy (NCBI): domain Eukaryota; kingdom Viridiplantae; phylum Streptophyta; class Magnoliopsida; order Ericales; family Theaceae; genus Camellia; species Camellia sinensis. The sequence continues at coordinate 655,285 of NW_021024526.1, read as the reverse complement.
CCCAACACTCCTAGCTCCGATCCGGTGCCTGGACACCTACATATATATATAAACAGTGAGCTAAAACCCAGTGAATAACAGTTGTGTAAAGAGGTTAAGAATGAATGTCTTTTCAGTCATTAAACAGTAATATCAGTCATTTAGAAACCATAGCAGTTATAAGTGGTATATCCAATAGCAAAATAGTACAGTAGGTCTTAACTGACCAAACAGTCAGTTGATGGCCATTGTAACAGTAAACAGTAGTGATTCCAAACATGGGAACCGACAAAGATCTCTTTGACAGTAACAGTAAATTGCTATGGATGCCACGAATACAGTTCACAAATAGGACAAGCATTCATTCAGTAAGAAATATCATTTCAGAAAGCAGTACAGTTGATCATTCAGAAAATATTCATGATTGAATATATCTTTACAACATTGTTACTCACAGAGTTCTGGGCTATAGATAGGCTAGTGAGCGTCCTCGGATGCCAACCCTACATAGTTACAGGATGAACACACACTAAGTTGCACGTTTGGGAAACAATGACTTAGTCCTTATCTTGACTTGGTGTGGTTCTATAGCATTATCCTCATTAAGATGCCTTAAACATGACCTAGGAATGCCTATGATGGAATGAGGATGCAAAGATGCACTTTAAAACACTTTTCGAATTTTTCAGAAAACAGGGGTCTCGCTCGAGCGTGGCTTTCTACGTTCGAGCGGACATGCAGACAAAGGATCTCCGCTCGAGCGTGACTTTCCTCGCTCGAGTGGACTGCAAAAGTACTGGATGCATGAAATTCACGCTCGACGGGTGCTCGACCTCCGCTCGAGCGTGAAACACAAGTCCTCGCTCGAGCGTGCATTCCCTCACTCGAGTAGACTGTAAACACATGCAAAGTACTGGATACACGCATTTCACGCTCGAGCGTCACTTTATTCGCTCGAGCGGACTGCATGAACTTAGAGTGTACGCTCGAGCGTGAAGTTCCTCGCTCGAGCATGGATCCAAAATTTGGAATTTCCAGATTTGTCTCCAAGCATGAAACTCAACATTTAAAGCATCAAATTCGATCCTTTTGGGCCCATTTTCTGGAAAACACTTTAAAACTCATAATATGACATGTTTCAAAGATCAATTTACAAAATCAAAGCCCAAAGGTAGTTCAATTGAACCCATTTCCAAACAAAACTTCAAGAACATGATGTACATGCAACGTTCAAGTGTTCAATTGAAATCAAAGCTTCAAATACTTGATCAAATGAGTCAATCCTTCCAAAACATGATGAATTCATGAACTATAACCCAAATATGGACATGCATGTGAGGATTCTATGAAAACAACCTCAAAACTTAACAATGTGTACATGCATGCATGATTTAAGCTTCAATTCCACATTTTGAACCAATTCTAGACTCTAATCACCAAACTTCGATGAAACATGCAAGATACAACTTAAATACAAGTTCAAAAAGATGATTCTCCTACCTTAGGTCCTCAAATTCAAGAATGGAAGCTCAATTTGCAATCTGCTCTTCAATTCTTCTAATTTTCCTAGCCAAAACTTATTGAAAACAATTCTCCTACTCTCCCCCTCTCACTCACTCGATTTTGGACTTGAGGAAAATGGCTGAAGAGTTATGATAATGCTAACATATATAAATCAAATAAATGGCTCATGAAATAGTCCACTAAGTGGCATTTTGGTAAATAACTCAAGTTGATGCATTTTAACTTCATTTAATCTAATTTAATCATACCAAACAAATTTCAATTAAACATACCATAAAATCACATAAATTCTAATAATCATGAAACACTAATCAATTTCAGATTCGACCGTCGATAAGGCCTTCAATTCACAGTTCGACACTTAAAACATGAACAGATCAATTAACAGTCAAACAGATAGAAATGCGTTTAAACTAATACACTCAATCAATCAATTTAGAATGTCAGTCAAATCACTTAATTATGTTCAGTCACAGTTTAGCAGTAATCAGTAGTATTATTAGTAAACAGTGGTGAGGGTTGTCACATTGTGGGTGTCTAATTGTGTTAGCTAAACGCTAACTTCCTTTTAATCTCGTGTTGATAGAAATGTCAAGTTTCGATGTCATTCTTGGTATGGACTAGTTGTTCACTTACCGTACTTTAATAGACTATTACCATGGAAGGGTTACGATGTATACCGCGGGAGGGGACTATTTTCACTTTTTGGGAGATAGAGCTAGTAGAGGGTTGTTACCCCTATATGACCTGCGAAATCGAGGCAAGCTTAGCTTCCTTCTCGCAACAATCGTAGATGATGAGAATAATGGAATTCGAGGAATGTTTCCTGAGGTAGTCTGTGAGTATCCCGATGTCTTCCCTGAAGACCTCACTACATTACTGCCTCACCGTGAGGTAGAATTTTCTATAGACTTAGTGCTCAGAACAACGCCCATTTCTATGCCTCCCTACAGATTTGCCTCGGCGGAGTTACTTGTCTTAAAGGAGCAGTTGCAAGAATTGTTAGACAAAGGTTGTATATGCCCTAGTACCTTGCCATGGGGAGCACCGACCCTATTTGTAAAGAAGAAAGATGGTTTGTTGCGGCTATGCATCGACTATCGCAAACTCAATAGAGCCATAGTCAAGAATAAATACCATTTACCTCAGATAGATGACCTTTTTGACCAACTTAAGGGTTCTCGAAGATAGACTTAAGATCGGGCTATCATCAATTATGAGTGAAGGAGGAGGACATTTCTAAGATGGCTTTCCGTACCCGATATGGTCACTATGAATTTCTAGTAATGTTGTTTGTCTTAACCAATGCTCTTGCAACTTTTATGGACTTGATAAATCGGATTTTTCAAGATTTCCTTGATAAGTTTGTGGTAGTTTTTGTAGATGACATACTTATGTACTTTCCCTCTGAAGAGGAGCATGAGAAACATCTTCGCATTGTCTTACAACTTCTTAGAGAACACCGACTTTATGCTAAATATGAGAAGTGTGAGTTTTGTCTCTCAGAGGTGAAGTTTTTGGGTAATGTGGTCTCAAAGAAGGGAGTGACAGTAGACTCATCGAAAATTGAAGCCGTGTAGAAGTGGGAACAACCTAAAAATGTGTTTGAGATCCACAGCTTTTTGGGGCTTGCTGGGTATTATAGGCGTTTTGTGAAGGATTTTTCTTCATTAGCAGCACCATTGACCAAACTAACTAGGAAGGGGGTGAAATTCATATGGAACGATGCCTGTGGGAAATATTTTCTAGAATTAAAGGCTGGATTAACCACCGCGCCTATTCTGATTATTCTTGAGAGAGGAAGAGGTTACACAGTCTATTATGATGCATCAAGAGAAAGGCTACGGTGTGTCTTAATGTAAGAGGGCAAAGTTGCATGGTTCCCGCCAACTGAAAACTCATGAGAGAAACTATTCTACTCATGATCTTGAATTAGCTACGGTCATTTTTGCTTTAAAAACTTGGAGACATTACCTATGCGGAGAGAGATTTGATGTCTTTTCTAATTATAAGAGCCTCAAATACTTGTTTTCTCAGAAAGATTTGAATTTACATCAGAGAAGACAGATGGAATACACGGAGGACTTCAATTTTGAATTACACTACCACCCAGGAAAGGCGAATGTTGTCGCAGATGCTTTAAGTAGAAAATCTATGAGCACAGTTGCTAGCCTTGCCATGAGAGAATGGAAGATGTTAGGGGACTTAAACGAATTTGAGGTATAACTTGGTGAATCACCTAATCAAGCTACATTGTCTTCGATTTGAGTTCAACCATCGTTAGTCACTCAAGTTTTGGAGGCACAATAGAATGATCCAGAAGTGGAGGCTATGAGAGAAAAGATCTTACAAGGAAATGAGGAGAAGGGGTTTAAGGTGCATTCTGATTCAAGCATTCGATATGTAAATCGTCTTTTTGTTCCCCAATCTTGTAGAGATGATGTATTACAAGAATTCCACCACTCTCGTCTAGCCGTTCATCCCAGAGGTACAAAAATGTATCACGACTTGTATTGTCAATTTTGGTGGAAAGGTATGAAGAGGGATATAGCTCTATTTGTGTCTAAATGCTTAACGTGCCAACAAGTCAAAGTGGAGCACCAAAAACCAATCGGGTTGTTACAACCCTTGTTGGTAGCTGAATAGAAGTGGGAGTACATCACCATGGATTTTGTTTCCGGCCTCCCTAGAACTCAAAGGGGTAACGACGCTATTTGGGTCGTAGTGGACCAACTAACTAAATCGACACATTTTCTTGTGATGTGTATAGGTCACTCTATCGACTACCTAGCGGAGTTGTATGTTAAGGAAGTTGTTCGATTCCATGGGGTTCCTATAAGTATAGTTTCGGATAGAGATCCTCACTTCAGCGCACGATTGTGGCAAAGCTTACAAACTACCATGGGGACTCAATTGAATTTTAATACCTCTTATTACCCCCAAACCGATGGCTAATCTAATCGTACAATCCAAATTCTAGAAGACATGTTAAGGGCTTGTGTACTAGATTTCAAGGGGACGTGGGAGAAATATCTGTCGTTGTCCAAGTTTGCCTATAACAATAGTTTTTAGGCTAACATCGGGATGGCACCTTTTGAGGCATTATATGGACGTCCATGTAGGTCTCCTATATGTTGGATTGAAGTGAGAGATTCATCCATGCTTGGCCTAGACTTAGTTTACAAAACTATAGAAAAGGTAGCTGTTATTCGAAAGAGATTAATCACGGTGCAAAGTCGACAAAAGAGTTGCACAGATCAAAGAAGGCGACCATTAAATTCTGAAGTGGGCGACCATGTATTTTTGAAAGTATCGCCAAAGAAGGGTTTGATGAGATTTGTCCGAAGTGGAAAGTTATCACCGAGATACATTGGCCCATTTGATGTCATTGAACGAGGTGGGAGAAGCCGATTACCGTCTCGCCCTTCTTCCATAGTTGTCCAAAATTCATGATGTGTTTCATGTCTCCATGCTTCGCAAATATGAACCCGATCCCTCACATGTATTAGATTGGGCCGACATAGAGATGGATAAGAATGTTACTTATAAAGAAAGACCCGTAAAGATTTTAGACACCGAATAGCAAGTACTAAGGAGCAAAACCATCCCCCTAGTTAAGGTACTTTGGCATCACCATGGCGTGGAAGAAGCTACTTGGGAAAGGGAAGTAGAAGTTTGAGAAAAATACCCTGAACTATTTAGAGACATGTAATAGTATAGGCTTTTGTGATGTTAGTGCTTGTATTATGGCTAATTAAATGGGAATGAGTCTTTGGTGAATGTCTTATATCGAAATTGTGTAAGGCTTATGACCTTTAATCATTGAAAAGGCCAAGTTTTGGTATATTATACAGATGTTGTGATGATCGGGAGCATTATAGAATTGATATTAATCTTCTTGGGAGTTGTTTAATTTGCTTTTGGCAGGGATTACCGAAATTTTGGGGATGAAATTGTTTAAAGAGGGTCGGTTGTGACACCCGAGTTTTTTTCACTCTGCTCGAGCGAAGCTTTTCTCACTGAAGCGTAGATCTTTAACTTCTAGTAATTATCAATTTTTCAAGCGGGTCACTCGAGTGAAGAAGTTGTCACTCGAGCATAGATTGCAAGCTCCCAGTAGTTTCACTATAGCTCTGCAAAACTTTTGGGACATGTTCTTTTCCACTTGAGCGAAGGAAGTTACGTTCGAGTGAGATCACTTAGTTGTGCCTTACGCTCAAGCGACAGAACTTGCGCTTAAGCGACCTGTTGGGGACAGCATATTTTAAAAAGTGATTCCAAGTTGCTTTCTTTACACTTTTCCATCCTCTCTCTCTCTCTCTAACTCTAATTTTTCTCAAACCCTAGCTCACAAAACCATAGATTTCTCCAATCTTGACTCAAGATCCACCCAAGATCCCCCAAGATTAGTTGAAAGAAGAGCTAGATCGACACTTTCACCTATTGTTTCGCTAGATCATTATAGTACAAGCATTTATTGCAACCCTAGCCTACCAACTCAAGGTAGGGGTGTCTTTAACTCTTTATATCTTCCATTTGAGTAGCTCATATGGTGATTTCATTAGCTATATATATGTGTGTTTGTGTATATACGTATGTATTGGTTTTAGCTTGTTGATTAAAGATTGAGAACAATAAGGGTGAGATTTTGTGATTGTTGAAAGAGTTACAATTATTATAATAGAATATCATTGTTTATGATTGATGATTGCCTCAATTTCATAAAGGAGAGAAAAACCCCAATTCTTCTCAATCATCAGTCATAAACAATGATATTCTATTATAATAATTGTAAACGGTCTATGAGTCTGGGTAGTGAGTCGGGTTGGTTTTGAGTTGCGTATTGTAATTGGTACCCACGCGGGGAGTCAGGGTGCCACCGGATGAATACGGGAAAATGTTTTGGGGTGTCCACAAGGCCACCATTTTTGGAGTCGGCAAATGTGGAAAAACGGATGGTTTTGGATGTCCACGTCCCCGCTGTTTATGGAGCCGGCAAATGTGGAAGGCTGTGATGTTTTGGGTGCCCATCGCCCCGCCGTTTCTGGAGTCGGCAAATGTGGGATTATTTTCGATAGATAACTATAATGGTCTAGGTATGTTTTGATGTTGGACTCTTATCTGTGGATGTCATGGTTGAGTACCGCCCAATAAGAAGAGGGGAAAGATGAAACATGTTCAAAGCATTGCATCCTATCAATAGCATACTCAGGCATGGTTTTACTTTCTTTTCATACATTCTCATGAATTGCATTGGATGAGCGTAGGTCTTTCAAATGATTATATAATTTGTTAAATGCATCACCTACTGAGCTTATGCTCATCCCACAAACTAACCAATTTTCAGGAATTAAGGACGAGATATCTCTCAAGTGATGATACCAATTGAGCTAGCATGTTTTGTTGAAGTTTCTTGGGGCGTGGTGATGATAATTGTATTTTAGAAGCTGATTTTTGAAAAATAGTGTTTTGAAGAACATTTTGTTAAGGAAGATGCCCTGGCAAATTAAATTGTTGACTACTTACTTCTTTTCTTTTGAACTGTTTTAATGTTTTGGGGAATGTAATGGAACAACTATGTAACTTTCATTTTGGGAATTGTTCAAAGGGAAAGAAAGCCATGAGTGAGTGGCTGTATTATTTTATTTTGTTCAGATCTTATATGTTGATAATGCTTAATGCTTGGAAGAACAAGTTTATGGAACGGGTCTTTTAGGGCATTACATTGCTCTTCGCTATGATAGTGTGCTACAAAAAAAAAGAAAAAAAAAAGAAGAATCAAGGCTACTTATTTATTGGGTTTCTGCAACACTGGACAGTTATCAATGATGTACACTAGGGATTACAATAGAATGGTCACCGCTATGATAGTGTGCTACAAAAAAAAAGAAAAAAAAAAGAAGAATCAAGGCTACTTATTTATTGGGTTTCTGCAACACTGGACAGTTATCAATGATGTACACTAGGGATTACAATAGAATGGTCACCGCTATGATAGTGTGCTCATGTAAATCAAGGCATGCTCATACAAGTCTATTAACGCCACAAAGGTAGTCCTGGTTCAGTTCAACTGTAATCCTTTCTCCACTCGCGCGCCGCGTTTGGATGTAATTCCCTTCTCCACTCGCGTGCCGCGTTTGGACGTATCTTTTCTCCACTCGCGTGCCGTGTTTGGACGTATCATTTCTCCACTCGCGTGCCGTGTTTGGACGTAACCTCTTTCTCCACTCGCGTGCCGCGTTTGGACGTAACTCCCTTCTCCACTCGCGTGCCATGTTTGGACGTAACCCCTTTCTCCACTCACGCATGGCGTTTGGACGTATCCTTTCTCCACTCGCGTGTCGCGTTTGGACGTATCCATTTCTCCACTCGCGTGCCGCATTTGGATGTATCCCTTTCTCCACTTACATGCTGTGTTTGGACGTCTCCCTTCTCCACTCGCGTGCCGCGTTTGGAGGTAACCCCTTTCTCCACTCGCGTGCCGCATTTGGACGTATCCCTTCTCCGCTCGCGTGCTACGTTTGGACGTAACCCCTTTCTCCACTCGCGTGCCGCGTTTGGACGTATCCCTTCTCCACTCGCGTGCTGTGTTTGGACGTATCCTTTCTCCACTCGCGTGTCGCGTTTGGACGTATCCATTTCTCGTGCTGCATTTAGACATATCCTTTGTCCACTCGCGTGCCGCATTTGGACGTATCCCTTTTTCACTCACGTGCCGCGTTTGGACGTAACCCCTTTCCCCACTCGCGTACCGCATTTGGACGTATCCTTTCTCCACTTGCGTGCCACATTTAGACGTATCCCTTTCTCCGCTCGCGTGCCGCGTTTGGATGTATCCCTTCTCCACTCGCGTGCCGCGTTTGGACGTAACCCTTTTCTCCACTCGCGTGCCACGTTTGGACGTATCCCTTCTCCACTTGCGTGCCGCGTTTGGACGTAACCCCTTTCTCCACTCGCGTGCCGTGGTTGGACGTAACTCCCTTCTCCACTCGCATGCCGTGTTTGGACGTATCCTTTCTCCACTCGCGTGCCGCGTTTGGACGTATCCCTTCTCCACTCGCGTGCTGTGTTTGGACGTATCCTTTCTCCACTCGCGTGTCGCGTTTGGACGTATCCCTTCTTCGCTCGCGTACCGTGTTTGGACGTAACCCCTTTCTCAACTCGCGTGCCGCGTTTGGACGTATCCCTTCTCAACTCGCAGGTCCCGTTTGGACGTAACCCCTTTCTCTACTCGCGTGCCGCGTTTGGACGTATCCTTTCTCCACTCGCGTGTTGCGTTTGGACGTATCCCTTCTCCCTTCGCGTGCCGCGTTTGGACGTATCCTTTCTCCACTCGCGTGCCACATTTGAACGTAACTCCCTTCTCCACTCGCGAGCCGCGTTTGGACGTAACCCTTTTCTCCACTCGCGTACCGCGTTTGGACGTATCCTTTCTCCACTCGCGTGCCTTGTTTAGACGTATCCCTTTCTCCACTCGCTTGCCGCATTTGGACGTATCCCTTCTCCACTCGCGTGCCGTGTTTGGACGTAACCCCTTTCTCCACTCGCGTGCCGCGTTTGGATGTATCCCTTCTCCACTCGTGTGCCACGTTTGGACGCAACCCCTTTCTCTACTCGCGTGCCGTGTTTGGACGTATCCTTTCTTCACTCGCGTGCCACGTTTGGACGTATCCCTTCTCTACTCGCGTGCCGCGTTTGGACGTATCCTTTTTTCACTCGCGTGCCGCGTTGGACGTATCCCTTCTCCACTCGCGTGCCGCATTTGGACGTAACCCCTTTCTCCACTCGCGTGCCGCATTTGGACGTATCCCTTCTCCACTGGCGTGCCGCGTTTGGACGTAACTCCTTTCTCCACTCGCGTGCCACGTTTGGACGTATTCTTTCTCCACTCGCGTGCCACTTTTGGATGTAACCCCTTTCTCCACTCGCGTGCCACGTTTGGACGTATCCCTTCTCCACTCGCGTGCCGCGTTTGGACGTAACCCCTTTCTCCACTCGTGTGCCACATTTGGACGTATCCCTTCTCCACTTGCGTGCCGCGTTTGGACGTAACCCCTTTCTTCACTCGCGTGCCGCGTTTGGACGTATCCTTTCTCCACTCGCGTGCCGCGTTTGGACGTATCCCTTTCTCCACTCCCTTGTCGCGTTTGGACGTATCCTTTCTCCACTCGTGTGCCGTGTTTGGACGTATCCTTTCTCCATTCGCATACCGCGTTTGGACATAACTCCCTTCTCCACTCACGTGCCGCGTTTGGACGTAACTCCCTTCTCTACTCACGTGCCGCGTTTGGACGTAACCCCGTTCTCCACTCGCGTGCCGCGTTTGGACGTAACTCCCTTCTCCACTCGTGTGCCATGTTTGGACGTATCCCTTCGCCACTCACGTGCCGTGTTTGGACGTAACCCCTTTCTCCACTCGCGTGCCGTGTTGGACGTAACTCCCTTCTCCACTCGCGTGTTGCATTTGGACGTAACCCCTTTCTCCACTTGTGTGCCATGTTTGGACGTAACCCTTTTCTCCACTCGCGTGCTGCATTTAGACGTAACCCTTTTCTCCACTTGTGTACCGCGTTTGGACATACCCGCACTGTTATGTGCATCGCGCTTTCTTGCGCAGTCCTGTCCTCTCATGCGTGTGCCACGCTGAGTGATGCTTCCTTTCCTCTCATGCGTGTGCCACGCCGAGAGATGTTTCATTTCCTCTCTTGCGTGTGCTATGCTGAGAGATGTTGTGTTTGGGACTCCGGGGGTCCTCGGTAGTCGCTTTTAGTCTTCTCCGTGAGAGACGTAACGAGAATTGTATAATTCTCTTACTTCCTTTCTGCATGTAATGTAGTTAGATTTGTATATGCCTACTTAAAACTGTTGCATGTTTTGCCTCGTTATAGCTTTCTTTACATGATCATAAGTTATGCTCGGCTTTGTGCATTGTTCTTGTATCTTGCCCCTGCCTTCGGGCGCATATCTTTATCTGTATTTTTTACGCTTTGTCTAAGTCTTCGGCCTTGTCAAAAATGGGTCGTCTCTGGGCTTCAACATTCACTCCCGTCATTGTTATGACTTTCGAGTTTTGTCAAAGTGGGGCAACTGTAGACACCCCATTTTTGACCGTCCTCAAGACTTGGACGTCATCATTTGAACACTCGATGATCATCCATGCTCGTGTTTGTTTTGAGTTCTCGGAGGTCTCGGCTACGCGCCTTGCCTTAGGATCTCTCAACTTGACTATTTTGTGCTTGGTTATGGACCAAGGACCTGTGGTTTTTGCACCTAAGGGTAGGAAGTGGCCTGTTAGCCATCCCTTCAACCCACCGGCCACGGCCTGAGGCCACCGGTCTTGCTTTCTTGCCATCGGCCAAATATATTGGTCGATCGGCACTGTATTTGGTCAGCCGGCCATTGTTTTGGTCGATTGGCCACATTTTCTGGCCGAGGCCTTTTCTTTGCCTTTTTCAGGCATTGTGCATGCCAACTGGTGAGCACAGACTCTGCCCTCCATACACATGTATGAAGGGATTTCATCCTTACACTTAGCTTCTCTAAGAAGCTTAGAAGTTGATTTTCTATAAGAGGAGGGCCTCTCCTCCCTTTCCAGAGGTGGAGCAATCTGAGATAGAGGATATATATCACTCTCTCTCTATAGCTCCTCTCTCTAGATAGTTGTGTGTGTAACAGTGTTCTAAAGGGTTTTTTGGTTCATATTTTTGCACTAAGGCACCTAGTGTTACACTATCCTTTAGTTACTGAGGTGCTAAGGAGTTGTTTTCAGAGTTTTTGAGTTAGTTTTGATCAAAAGGAGATGCTAGAGTTGGTGTTCTTGAGGTGTTCTTCAAGGGTGAGAAACTACTCTTTTATTCTCCATTTTTGCTTAAGCCTTTAGCAATACTTGCATGCTGTTTTAAGCTTAGTGTCCTACACAAAAAAGTTCTGCATTTTCATGCTTGAGATGTTTCATTAAGGTCACTTTTGTGTTGGGAGTCGTCTACCCCCTCCCCCCTTAGGCCTTGTTTGGCCTCATTTTGTGCCTCTTCCTTTTGACTTTGGAACCTTTCTTGTTTCAAACTTCTCACCACTGAAATCCAGAGGATTTTCAGTGGTGGAGAAGTGGTTTTGAGGTCTTGTATAGGGGAGGGATACCCCTCTCTCCTTTTGTCTCATTTGCTTGCATTAAGGGCTCATAAGGGTAGTGTGTTTGCTTAGCTTTATTTAGCTCCATTTCAGAGGATATTTGGTGTTATTTGGTCTTGCTACACCTCTGTTTTGGGTTGGTTTGCTGGTCTTTTGCATGCACCACACGCTTGCCTTGCAATCCCCCTATTTACCTAAATATGTATCATGCATTTAGACCATCATGCTTACATGTTTTGACTTAACTTTGAGAAGTTTTTAGCCTTGTCTCACCCTGTATAAGCTCTGTTTGGTGTTGTCTTTATCATGCTTGCCATGTTTTGTATAGTCACCATGCATTCTAGTTTGTTAGCTTTGGGTGTATGAGTTGTGAGCATGCTTTACTTGGACTGTTTCAGTGATTTGGCATCATTTATCATGTTATTTCAGTCTATATTTCACGTTTGTATGCTTGCCATTTACCATCCTTTAAATGCTTTAAAGAGTGGGTGTCTTATGCTCCATGTTTGGGTCATTTGTGCATGCCCTTAGGTGTAGGTCATTTAGATGCCATCTAAGTGGGTTTTTGAGTTTGTTTCAACATGCCATGACTCTGTTTTCCATTGCTAAAATCATGCCATGTTAGGTTGTGTTAGACGTAGTATAATACCTCTTTGATAGCGTTGCATGCCCCTTTGTTTTGGAATTGTATTCTAGCTTGTTTTGGCTAGCTTTGAGCTCACTTTTGGTCTTGCTTGGACCTGCTTCAGGACTATTTTAGGTCCCCTTGGCCCTTTGGGGCTTGCTTCACATAGCCATGGCTTGAGCCCCTTGGCTAGTCTCAAGTTTTAGGCTCCTTTGTATGCTTTACTTGCATGGCTTGGTTGATTTGACATCATCCCTTGCATATTTTCAAAGCTTATCATGCTTGTTACTTGTCCATATTTGTCTTTTTTAAATGCGCTTAAGAGCCGACCTTTTTGTGCCTAAGTGTTGGACTTTTACATGCGCATGTCTGGGTGTGTTTTGTCCACAATTTCTTGGCACTTTGGCCACTATTTTGGCACGGCTGAGGTGTACCCATTTCAATTTAAGTCCATTGAGCATGTTTGCTTCCATGGTATTTGCATGCTTGTATTGTATCATGTTTGCATGTTTGGTATATCGCATGATATTTAGCTAATTGCATTAGATAGCGTTGTTGCATACTTGGCGTGCCCATGTTACATTAGCTTAACTTGCATGCTTAGGTTGCATTGCATTTGGCATGCTTGCTACCTTTAGTCTTGTGTGCATACTTGAGTCCTATTGCATTTGGCATGCTTAGGTTGCATAACATTGCTTTTCCATATTGCATTGCATTTGGCATACATACATTGCATTTTGTTTGGTTTGGGGTGTCAAACCAAACACGAGGAGCAAGGAACGTTCGTACTTGAATTGACGAAACGTTCCTCACTCCTTAGTCGCCAACGCTCTTGATCCAACATGATAGAGTGCAAGGCATTCATGTGTTTTGTGCATTCACTTCACATTGATTTGCACACTTGGCACCTTTGACCATCATGCATTGAAATGCGTGATTGGTGGTCCGAGGGTCGAGAACCATACTCCCTTGAGCTCATGACATGATAGGGAGGGTGGTTGTGCACACATTGTCTTGAAAATGCATTACCACGCTATGTTTGTCCTCTGCTGCAGCAAAACAACATTTTACAGGAAGGTATGGTCGACCGACCATGTTCAGTGCCAATCAGCAACAAACATTTGGCCGAGAGCCTTATCATTGGTCGATGGAACCATTCCCTTGGCCGATGGCCCTATCTCTTGGCCGATAGACTCTCAGCATGTCCCCAAGGTGGTTCAAAAGTGTCACAGAAGTTGGCACAGTTTTCAGAGGTGTAAAACATTGCAAACAGAGGTAACATGTGGCATGGCAACGGGTTTCCGAGGATAGCCGTCCGAGCATGCATGCATCCCTTTTCTCGAGGCCTCTTTACTGCTTTTGTAATTTAATTAATTTGTTTAATTAGTTAAAGTCTTTGTAATAATTAATTAGCTTGTTAGTTAGCTAATTTAGTGGCTTGTATTATTTATTTGGACCCTCCGTCGAGAGGGCGAATTTTGTAATAAGTGTGCGTGAGTGTGTGAATGTCTTCCAACCCCACGTCTTTATCCCTTTTACTTACCTGCTTTTAGTGGTTAGTTCTAGGTCATTTTCAATTAGCATTCTTATGCTACGCATGTTTGCATCCATTCATCTGTATTGCATGCACCGGGCTCAGCGCATCATACAAACTGCATTGTATTTCAATTCCTATTTGAATACATGTATCAAGTGTTGCATTTCACATGACATTTTAGAATAGCCGAGCCTATCTCTATTTGCATTTTGCATGTGTTGCATTAGCCATCTTAACATGAGCTAGGATCATGCATTGATTACTAACTAGCTTTTGTTTTGGCTCGGAGTACACTGTGAGTGTTTATGCTTTAGCATCTTGCATGTATGTGAGTGTTAACATGAAAGCATGCTTGCCATGAGGCTATTTGCTTATGTGATATAACTGTCTGAATGCCTGTGGGTGAAGGTTGGATTGTTTGAATTGGGACAATTCATTGAAATCTGCATTTTAGCTTACTTGCGAGTAGCAAACTTCAAACCATTTCCAAACAAACGGATATGCAATGCTTTGTTCCAAATTAGGCGATCTAGTCTATACTTGTGTGTTGTGCGTATCACTTAGTAAATTCTAGCTAATTAACCAGAATAAGAACACATGTTCTTTCAAAAACTAGATATCATGCTTAGTACAGGCCGATCTTTGATCGGGCGAGCGGGGGTGCTCATAGATGACCTTCCCCAATCGTACCCAAGTTCCCGAGCTGAGGCAACTTTGGTGATGACGGACACGTGGCCTTAGGCAACGAGTCAGGGTTTCCTAAATTTCCCAAAATAAAATATTTAGGTGGCGACTCTGTATCTGGCAAAGCAATCCATGTTTGGCACTTCTTTCTCAAAAATCAGTTTTCCAAAACGTTTTGCCGGATTTGGACTCTTTGGTGATTTATCGGTCTCGCATTGCACTTTGCAGAATTAGGTTCAGAACCGTGACATTTGAGTCCGAACTTTAGCATGAAGCCCACAGCGCGCGTCTACAATACTACGCTCTCGTCATGCAGAATGGTAGTGGTGCTGACGCGACTATTCTCAGCCGAAACATCATTAGGATTTAGCAATGCATTGGAAATCACTAGTGGAGGAGGAAAGTGAGCAGTGGCTTGCCACCACTAGGTCTTGGCATAGAGTGGTGGCTGCTGGAGTCGAACCTCATTGGGATTGAGTAGGTAGTTATCTTGGCTTTTGATGAGTACCGTATTGAGGTTGGCGAAAGGGAGAGCCCATGTAGATCTCCCTTGAGTGTTACGCAATTTGACCCCATTCAATATGCAGGCCATCTGGTTGAAGATCAAAGTGGGAAGGTCCACCCAAAACACAAAGTCAAAGTAGTGTAAGGCTCGGAGGAAGTCCTCTCGTCGCTCCTCCTTGTGGCCTAGCGGTATGACATTTTTTAAAAAACCACATCAAGGAAAAGGAGTCGGTGTGGTAGGTTGGTCCAGTTGATACTTGTATGCTTGTCATCATCCTACTACCCCTTGTAGAACTCGGTAATCAACTCCGGGACTGTGAGTTCCCGAGTGAACTCTGGGAATTGTTGTTCATTAAGAGTGTCAATCGAGCAAGTGATAGTCTTTGTAATGGACGCTGGTGTGACTATCAACTCAATCCCATCAATGAGGGAAAGAAGGGCTCTTGGTACCTCATCACTGATGTATATGTTTTGGTAAAACACTCATACAATACGGGGATATGTTGGTTCCGTGACTTGGCAGACGCCAAGTAGGCCCCGGTCCTCACATTATTGCACACTCCACATAGTTGATTGATCTCGCTGGAAGAAATCCATATCAAATGGTGTGTCACAAGCAACTTGTGTGTCAACCTAGATAGCAACTGAGACATCCCGACATCATATGTTGGCATTGCAAGGGCGCTTAGGCGCCTAGTGGGAGGATGAAGCCATACCTACACATAACAACATAACAAAAAACGTGGAGCAATTATATTAGACAATCATGATATATCGCATACATGCACAAAGCCACTAAAATCCTCATTGCCCTTACACCACCGGATTTCTTTCATATTTTTCCTTTTTTTTTTCTTTTTTCTTTCTTTTTTTTTTCTTTTTTTTTATAAAAAAAAACTTCATGAGTACTGCACTAAACTAACTAGACTAAAGTAAATTAGATAAGTAATAAACTAAAGTAAAAGTAAATAAAGAAACAAATGAAATAAAAAGAAAAATAAATAATAATAATAATAATAATAATAACAGATCTACCAAAATCTATACAATACGCAGTCCAATTAGATGAAAATGACATCCCAATCTTTGATGAAGATATAGGATCAAGTAAACCTGATGGTATTAATACTTTAATATTTACTATAGTCAAACATTTTATTGGCACACCTACTAATGTCCATTCCCGAATGCATGATCAACTTAGTAATTTAACTCGTCCGACTTTAAGTGATTTTCGTTGGTATAAAGATGTTTTACTTCTCGAGTCATGCTTAGAGATGATTGCACTAAATCTTTTTGGAAAGAAAAATTTATTAATAGATTACCCAACCTTTTTGCTCATAAAATTAGAGATGTTCTTAGTCAACCTACCGGTATAATTGAATATGACAATTTAACCTATGGCGATATAATTAGTACAATTCAAAAACAAGGATTAAAAATGTGCATAGATATGAAACTTATTCAAAACGTTGCTAAAGATAAACATAAAGTTAAATATGAATTAGATAATTTCTGTGAGCAATATGTTCACGACGCAAACATAATAAAAAAGAAATCTCCACATAAATACCATGCTAACTACAAAAAGAAATATTTACCTTCTAAATCATCTGATAAATATTATACTAAACCCAAAAAGAAATATCACAAGAAATCAAAATCTACCCAAGATATCACTTGTTACAATTGTGGAAAAAATGGTCATTATTCTAATAAATGTAAAGATAAAGAACAACTTAAAGATAAGCTTAATCAATTACAGATTACTAAGGAACATCAACACCAAATATTTGAAATATTTAAACTAACCAATACCCCAAATCAATCTCCTGCTAGTTCTAGTCATTCATCTAGCATCACTGCTCCCTCCGATGATACTTTTACTTATTACTCCCCCAGTGATAATACTGATCATGAGATTGAATTAGGATTTAATGATACTTGTTGTAAACAAGTCCATGTTCTTAGTAAATCCCAACACGAAGAAGATTTCTTAATCAAACTAATTAGTAAATTAGAAAATCCTGAATTAAAAAGAAAATATACTAATCAGTTAAAATCTTTACTAATGAATAAAGATAAAAAACCTCATAAGGATAAACCAATAATTAGTCTAACCACAACTTTGGAAAGATTCCGAAAAGATAAACATAAAGAATTCACTTTACAAGATTTACAAAATGAAATCAATCAAATCAAAGTAACTATTAAAGAATTAAAGGTCAAAGACAAATCACTAGAAAATGAATTAGCAATATTAAATATTAATAAAAGCCTTAATGATTTTCAAAATAATACCTCTTCTGATGAATCTAGTTCTAGTTCTGAACAACATCCTAAAAATGTTATCTTTGATAATAGGTCAACTAAATCCTCTAATGACACAAACAATCATGATAGTAATGGATTGAACATAATTAGTCAAATCAATATTCAAAAATGGCATTCGAAAGTTAAATTAGTTATTTATGTTTTTGAAATCGAAGTTATTGCCCTAATTGACACCGGTGCTGATTTAAACTATATTCAAGAAGGTTTAATCCCCACAAAATACTATCATTAAACTAGCGAACAATTAAGTTCTTCTAATGGAAGTCAAATGCATATTAAATATAAATTACCCAAAGTGCTTTGCCGATCAAAAAATAAATAAAAATAAATAAATAAATAAATAAATTACCCAAAGTATATATTTGTCAAAATAATGTTTGTTTTAAAACATCATTTGCTTTAGTTCGAAATATGACAGACGAAGTCATTTTAGGAACCCCTTTTATCTTTCTACTGTATCCATTCACTACTATTAATCATGGAATAACAACGCAAGCTTTTGGTCGCACTGTCACATTTAAATTTCTATCTCCTCCTGAAATCAATGAGTTAAATCAATTAAAAGAATGTTCTATATTCCAATCTATTAATCGATTAACCAAGAAACTTAAATTTCTCAAAGAAGATGTAAAATATAAAAGAATTGAAACTCAATTAACTAACCCTATTCTTATATCTAAAATTGAACAATTCAAAACACAGTTAGAAACAACGGTTTGTTTTACTTCACCCAGTGCATTTTGGCATCGGAAAAAACATATAGTCACACTTTCTTATATTAAAAATTTTAATGAAAGAAAAATTCCTACTAAATCTCAACCAATTCAAATGAATAATGAATTAGTAAAAATGTGTAAAAAAGAAATTAATGAATTACTCCAAAATAATATTATTAGTAAAAGTAAATCACCTTGGTCTTGTCCTACCTTTTATGTTAATAAAAATGCTGAACTTGAACATGGCATTCCCTGATTGGTCACTAATTATAAACCATTAAACAAAGTCTTGGAATGGATTCATTATCAAATCCCTAATAAAAAAGACTTAATTAAAAAACTTAGCCAAACTGTTATTTTTAGTAAGTTTGATCTTAAAAGTGGATTTTGGTAAATACAAATTCACCCTAATGATCGTTACAAAACTGCTTTTACTACCCCTTTCGGTCATTATTAATGGAATGTCATGCCTTTTGGATTAAAAAATGCCCCTAGTGAATTTCAAAATATCATAAATGAAATATTCAACCCTTTTAGTCATTTCTCTATTGTCTAAATAGATGACATTCTAATCTTTTCCAAATCAATTGAAGAACATTGGAAACATCTTCATTCCTTTTTACAGATTATTAAACATAATGGATTCGTCATCTCTGCCCCTAAAATTAAGTTATTTCAATCCAAAGTCCAATTTTTAGGTTATGATATTTACCAAAGTACTATTCTTCCTATTAGTCGTTCTATTGAATTTGCTTCTAAGTTTCCTGATGAAATCTTAGACAAAACCTAGTTACAAGGTTCTTAGGATCCCTTAATTATATTGCTAAATTCTACCAAGACCTTAGGAAAACTTGTCAGCCTCTTTTTGATCGGTTGAAAGATAATCCTTATCCATGGTCTTTCCACTCATACATCTATTATTCAACAAGTCAAAAAATATGTCAAGACATTGCGTTGTCTTGGTATTCCTATTGAAAATTCTTTTAAGATTATTCAAATTGATGCCTCTGATGTTGGTTACGGTGGCATCCTCCTTCAGAAAGTCACTCCCAATGTCATGACCCAAACCCACCCCTATGGGTTAAGGACATAACCGGCCAGTAATCCTGAGATTACCTACAGCCTCAAACCAAAACAGACATAACTCATCAGAGTAAAGGGGCCAAACAGAAGCAAAATTTAAAACTTTGTCCATAGAGCTGTGCTTACATGGCACATCACATAAACCAAACATATGTACATTAATAACTCACAATAGAAATACAGTACCATAAAATTATGTACAGACAGGATCATCCAAAACTAAGTCAACCCATGAAAACTATATACAGACATGTTCAAAGACTTTGTCATCATGACAACATAACACAAAATGACAAAAAGGCGAAGACGGGTCTCGTGCGTGAGACGCATGGGCTGACTCTCCAAAAACTTGGGTTGTTCCACACATACTTCACTGAGGCTGGGTCTGGACCTCTCTTGGCTCACCTACAAATACATGAATGAGCATGAGCGATAGCCCAGTGAATAATATCAAGTACAGAAGTTACACAAACGATATGTAGAACAACAAGCTTCGAATGGTCTTGGCCCAAATTCATATTTTTATTTAGCATATATACACAATCTAAGTCGTGCGACTGTGATTCCTAACGAACTGGCCTTTGGCCCATTCAAACTTTTATTTGTGTCAAAAGGGCCTTCGACCCATTCATTCATGTGGAAACGGCCTTCGGCCCATCCATTCATGCCGAAACGGCCTTCGGCCCATCCATTCTTGTCGAAACGGCCTTCGGCCCATTCATTCATGTCAAAACGGCCTTCGGCCCATCCATTCATGTTAAAAGGGCCGTCGGCCCATTCATTCATGTCAAAACGGCCTTCGGCCCATCCATTCATGTCAAAACGGCCTTCGGCCCATTCATTCGTGTCAAAACGGCCTTCGGCCCAATCATTTGGGATAGCAAACATTGTCCACCAATCGAATCAATGAACTTGTAAAACTTACATAGAAGTAAGCAATTGGACAACAATATATTTCAAATATCTCGATTAAGATATCACTCACAGTGATTGGTTGGTTGGTTTGCCCTGGAGCTTGACCCTACACAATCCATGAACACAAAAGGGTCACAAACAATTTAATCCGTTCTTAAACCCACATATTCCTCTTTAGGCTTCATTCTTATCTCTTTAACTCATTTATAATGCTCAATGTATGCCTAAGAGTGCTTACAAGCGAAAGAGAATGAAAAACGGAACACAGAATGCATTTTCAAAATTTCAAAAAATAGGATACCCGCTCGAGCGTGGACTTCCCTGCTCGAGCGGACCTAAGAGGCCTGCAAAAGTACTGGTTAGGTCGAATTAACACTCGATCGTGCACTCTGGCGCTTGAGCGAAAGGCCTTTCTACATGGCTCCTCGCTCGAGCATCAACTTCCCCGCTCGAGCGGACACCATGTCTACAGAAAATGCTAGGAACCCGTTTTTCACACTCGAGCGGCAGTTTCCCCGCTCGAGCGGGCACCAAATTTTCTAGGTTTTCCAGCTAAGTTCTTGAGCTCAAATCCGGCATTCAAACCAATCCAAATTACATTTTATGGTTCAAACTTCAAATATATTTATGCTATCATGATACAAGCACCCATTTACATCAATATGGAGCTCAATTTCATAAATCAAACACATGCATGTCCCAATTGACACCAAACCCATTTTCAACATGCAAATTCATGCATTCAAAGTTCCTATTCTTATATTTTGTACATGCATGTGATGTATTACCCTTATTCACAACCTAGATGATGCAAATGGTGTTCACTCTCATGAAACTCAACAAAACATACTTGCATGTATGATTTTACACTCATTTTTCCATATTCAACTTAATACATGCTTGGTTATGCAAAATCATGGTGATCCTATACATGCATGTGCATTTTAACTTCAAATTCATCAATTAAAGCACAACTCTTGTCCTTGATCACCAATTAATCTTTAATTCACAAATTACAAGTTCAAATTCATGAATTTACTCACCTAGGAGCTTCAAACACCCAAGCTCTAGTCAATTCTTGAGTTAAATCTTCAAATCCCCAAGCTTGAGCCAAAAATTTCACAAATCTCTCCATTTCGCTCTCTATAGCCAGCCCTCTCTCTCTCTCAAGGCACCAAATCAGATTTTTGTGCTCAAGTGTAACAATTAAATGTATAGTGCCTCTTTACATAAGTTCCCACTAGCACCAAATTAATAATAATAAATAATTGGGCACTAAATCATCAACTTAATCAATTTAATCTGATCCGAATCAATTTTCAATTAAATTTCACCGTAGGCACTAAAAATTATGCCAATCACAATGGCGTAATCAATTTCGGGTTCTGTGGCCGATAAGGCCTTCAATTTAGTTCCCAAAGCAAATAGTCAAACAGATATTCCTACGGTGAACAGATAAAAATTCAAAACCACATATTTTCACATAATGGCACACAAAATCATATTAAACACATAATCATACGCATATTAAGGACTAAATAACATATTACGGAACAGGGATACCAAAGTCTTCCCCCCTTTAGGAAGTTTGGTCCTCCAAACTTAATTTACCTTTGTCGGGAAACAAATGTGGATAGCGTAATCGCATTTCCTCTTCTTTTTCCCATGTAGCATCCATCCCATAGTGTTCTTTCCATTCCACTTTCACCATTAGGATGGACTTGCTTCTCAATTGTTTCACTTGCCGATCAACAATTCGTTCTGGCCATTCGGCGTATTCCATATTTTCATCAACAGCTACCCGGTGATAATCAATCACATGAAACGAGTCTCGGAGGTAACCCCTCAACATCGACACACGAAACACATTATGGATTTGTTCGAATCCCAGTGGCAAAGCAACTCTATAAACAACAGGCCAAGCCTTTCTAGAATCTGAAATGGCCCAATGTAACGAGGAAACAACTTGCCCTTCTTTCCAAACCTGACTTGGCCTTTCATTGGGGACACACGAATAAACACATGGTCACCGACCTCGTACTCGAGAGGTCTTATTCGAACATCTGCATAGTTCTTTTGTCGGTCCTAAGCTGTTTTGAGCCTTTGCCGAATAGTTTTGATTTTCTCAGAAGTGTCTTGCACAATTTCAGG
Organism: Camellia sinensis; assembly: GCF_004153795.1. Classification (NCBI taxonomy): domain Eukaryota; kingdom Viridiplantae; phylum Streptophyta; class Magnoliopsida; order Ericales; family Theaceae; genus Camellia; species Camellia sinensis. The sequence continues at coordinate 633,105 of NW_021024526.1, read as the reverse complement.
CCCAAGTAAAGCTCTATCCCCGACTTCTGTCCAACAATTTGGTGATCTACACTTCTACCATACAAAGCCTCGTATGGTGTCATACCGATGCTGGAGTGGAAGCTGTTATTGTATGCAAATTCCACAAGTGCAAATAGTCTTCCCAACTCCCCTGAAAATCTAAAGCACACATTCGAAGCATATCTTCCAAAGTCTGTATTGTTCATTCTGATTGCCCATCTGTCTGTGGGGGGAATGTAGTACTGAACCTTAGTTCTGTTCCAATAGCTTCCTGCAAACTCTTTCACAATCTAGATACAAATTTTGGATCTCTATCCGACACAATAGATACCGGGACTCCGTGTAAACGGACAATCTCATCAACATATATAGTAGCCAATCTATAAGCATTAAATGTAGTTTTGACAGGCAGAAAATGTACAGATTTAGTCAGTCTATCAACTACAACCCAAATAGAATCCATACCTTGAGAAGTCTGAGGTAGGCCAACAACGAAATCCATAGTCACATGCTCCCACTTCCATTCAGGAATAGGGAGAGGTTGAAGTAGACCGCCTGGTTTCTGATGTTCAGCTTTGACTTGGTGACATTGAAGACACTTGGACACATATTCTGCAATCTCTTTCTTCATTTTAGGCCACCAATAGGTTTATTTCAAATCCTGATACATTTTATTATTGCCCGGATGCATAGCAAATACAGATCTGTGGGCTTCATCTAAAACCCTCTTCTTTAATTTTGGGATATCTAGGACGCACATTCGGTTTTGAAATTTCAACACTTCATTTTCAATATTGAACTCTGCTTTAGGACTTGTCTCGAATTCATTAATCACCTTCTTGAGGAATTCATCCTCTTTCTGTTTCTACTTGATTTCATCAATGATTGCCGACTCGGCTGTAATAGCGGTAATCAATCCGCCCTGTTCACACATTACCACTTTAATTTCAGACTTCTCAAAATCTTGCAAGATCTCTTTCTGTTCAATAAGTAAGCAAGCCATACTCCCCGTTGATTTTTTGCTCAAGGCATCAGCAACTGTGTTAGCTTTCCCAGGGTGATACTGAATCTTTAAATCATAGTCCTTTATCAGTTCCAGCCATCTCCTCTGTCGCATATTCAACTCCTTCTGCGTGAAGAAGTATTTCAGGCTTTTGTGATCCGTGTAGACTTCACACTTTGCTCCATAAAGATAATGCCGCTAGATTTTCAAAGCAAAAACAACTGCGGCCAATTCTAGGTCATGCGTTGGATAATTCTTCTCATGTGGCCTCAACTGTCGGGAGGCGTAAGCAATAACCTTTCCATTCTGCATTAACACATAACCCAAACCTTTATAAGACGCATCACTGAAAATTACAAAATTCTCCGTACCTGAAGGTAGTGTCAAAATTGGTGCAGTGGTCAATCTTGTTTTCAATTCCTGGAAGGCAGATTCTCTTTTGTCATTTCATTCAAACGGTTGCCCTTTTCGTGTCAATTGGGTAAGAGGTACAACTAATTTTGAAAAATCTTTCACAAACCTTCTGTAACAACCAGTTAAGCCCATGAAACTGTGAACTTCTGTCACATTTGTCGGTATAGGCCAATTCACAATTGCCTCTATTTTCTGTGGGTCCACTAAAATTCCTTCGTTGTTGATCACATGCCCTAAGAAAACAACTTCATCCAACCAAAACTCACATTTCTTCAATTTAGCAAATAATTTCTTTTCTCAAAGTATTTGTAGGACAGTTCTCAAATGATATTCATGTTCAAGTCTATCTTTAGAATATATCAAAATATCATCTATAAAAACCACAACAAATTCATCAAGGTAGGTTTTGAAAATTCGGTTCATTAAGTCCATAAATGCTACCGGAGCATTAGTCACTCCAAATGGCATAACAAGAAACTCAAAATGTCCATACCTCGTTCTGAATGCAGTTTTCTCAACATCCTCTACCTTAACTTTCAGCTAATGATACCCGGATCTCAAATCAATCTTAGAAAACACTTGTGATCCCTGCAACTGGTCAAATAAGTCATCAATACGGGGTAGGGGATATTTGTTCTTTATTGTCACCTTGTTCAATTCCCAATAATCGATGCACAAACGCAAGGTTCCATCCTTCTTTTTCACAAACAATACTGGTGCACCCCAAGGCGAAGTGCTAGGTCGAATAAACCCCTTGTTAAGTAGGTCTTGCAACTGTTCCTTCAATTCTTTCATTTCGGCAGTAGCCATTCTGTAGGGAGTTTTAGAAATGGGCTGGGTGCCTGGCACAGTTTCAATGGTAAACTCTATCTCTTTATCTACCCATTCCCCTGGTAATTCATTTGGAAACACATCTGGAAATTCTCTAACAATAGGGATATCATTCAATTCAACATTCACAGATTGTTCAGACAACACATAGCACAAATAACCCTGGCACCCTTTCCTGATCAGTTTACATTCATTGCAGATATCAAATAAGGTGGAGGCACTACCCTATTACCCACAAACACAATCTCCTTATGTTCTGGTGGTTTAAACACAACCCGTTTTGTCACACAATCAATGGTGGCACAATACTTGGTCAACCAATCCATGCCCAAAATTACATCAAAATGCCTAAAGTTTAAGGGCAACAAATCTACATATAGGATAGCATCCTCAACACGCATATCACAAAACCGGTATATAGATTCACACAATACAGATTCCCCAGATAGAGCAGACACACATAGCAGATATGGCAGTAATTCTAAGGGTCTATTCAATCTAGATGCAAATGCATATGTCACAAAAGAGTGTGTGGAACCGGAGTCAATTGACACAAAAGTATCCTAATTACATATAGAAATAGTACCTGAGACAACTGCATTGGCATTCCGTGTATCGCCCGGAACAAGCGCAAAAACTCTCCCCTGTCTCACGATATCCTCGGTGGTAGCAGATCTCAAAGTATTTCCCGGCTTTGGGATTGATGCAGTGGAAGTATAAGCTATCTTTCCACCATTCTGATTACAATCTCGGGCCATATGCCCTCGTTTCCCACACTTGAAACAGGCTCTTGACACACGGTAACAGACTCCACGGTGCCTTTTGCTACAAATATTGCACATGGGAGCTGTGTCTTGGGAAGAATTTGAAGTATTTGAGGAGCCCATATTTTGCTTTTTCGAAAATTTCTTCTTTGAGAAGAAGCCTTGCCTTTTGTTACACTTCCAGTCAGGTGTTGACTTAGTCTATCTAGCTATGTTAGCCTCTGATATGATGGCCCTGTCTAGGACCCCAATGTAGGTCTCCAACTTCAAGACATTCACTCTTTCTAAAATGTCACTTCGGAGTCCACCTTCAAAATGTCTCGCTTTCTTATAGTCAGTTTCAATCACATGTGGTGCAAACCTGGCCAATTCAGTGAATTTGGCCTCATACTCGGCTACAGTCATGCTGTCTTGCCTAAGTTCCATGAATTGTGCTACTTTCGTGTCCCGGACACACTGCGAGAAGTACTTGTCATAGAAAATTTCCAGAAATTTTTCCCAATTAGCATCTTTGTAATTCTCACGCATTAACATCCACCATCTTCTTGCTTCGTCTTCTAGCATAAAGGTGGCTAGAAGCACTCTCTGTGTCTCCGAACACGGGAACACTTCAAACAGTTTTTCGATGCCGAGGACCTATGCTTTAGCTTTCAAAGGATCCAATCCCCCGTCGAACTATGGTGGTTTCATTTTCTTGAACTCTTTGGTGAGAGCTATGATTCGGTCATCATTCTGATTATCTGGCACAGGAGGTACTGGAGGCGAAGGTGGCGGATGTGGTTGCTGCCACTGTTGTTGCCACTCCTGTTGCTGTCTCAAAGTTTCTACCATTTCCTGTATCATTCTTTCCATTCTATCTATTCTGGCAGTAGAGGATTCCTCTATCTCATCACCTCTTGTTCTCACTATCTGATTAAACTTGCATTATATTTCACACAAAAGATTCACAAGTATGCATATACTAAAGAGCATACATATTCAGATAATTTGCAATGCAGCAAATCACAACTTATAATACATAATTGTTCATATCAAAATATTTAAGCATATACTCGATGCTTCCAAGTTCATACTTATCACATGAATGCATCCTAGTTCTTTTCTAAACGCTTATTGCTCTTTTGGACAAGTGTGTGACTTATTAACTCGTGCTTTGATACCACTCTGTCATGACCCGAACCCGTCCCTATGGGTTAAGGACATAACCGGCCAGTAATCCTAAGATTACCTACGGCCTCAAACCAAAACAGGCATAACTCATCAGAGTAAAGGGGCCAAACGGAAGCAAAATTTAAAACTTTGCCCATAGAGCTGTGCTTACATGGCACATCACATAAACCAAACATATGTACATTAATAACTCACAACAGAAATACAGTACCATAAAGTTCTGTACAGACAGAATCATCCAAAACTAAGTCAACTCATGAAAACTATATACAGACACGTTCAAAGCCTTCATCATCATGACAACATAAAACAAAATGACAAAAAGGCGAAGACGGGTCTCGTGCGTGAGACGCAAGGGCTGACTCTCTAAAAACTTGGGTTGTTCCACACATACTTCACTGAGGCTGGGTCTGGACCTCTCCTGGCTCACCTACGAATACATGAATGAGCATGAGCGATAGCCCAGTGAATAATATCAAATACAGAAGTTATACAAACGATATGTAGAACAACAAGCTTCGAACGGCCTTGGGCCCAAATTCATATTTTTATTTAGCATATATACACAATTTAAGTCGTGTGACTGCAATTCCTAACGAACTGGCCTTTGGCCCATTCAAACTTTGATTTGTGTCAAAACGGCCTTCGGCCCATTCATTCATATCGAACGGCCTTCGTCCCATCCATTCATGTCAAAACGGCCTTCGGCCCATCTATTCATGTCAAAATGGCCTTCGGCCCATTCATTCGTGTCAAAACGACCTTCGGCCCAATCATTTGGTATAGAAAACATTGTCCACCAATCAAATCAATGAAATTATAAAACTTACATAGAAGTAAGCAATTGGACAACAATATATTTCAGATATCTCGGTTAAGATATTACTCACAGTGATCGGTTGGTTGGTTTGCCCTAGAGCTCGACCCTGCACATTCCATGAACACAAAAAGGTCACAAACAATTCAATCCGTTCTTAAACCCACATATTCCTCTTTAGGCTTCATTCTTATCTCTTTAACTCGTTTATAATGCTCAATGTATGCCTAAGAGTGCTTACAAGCGAAAGAGAACGGAAAACGGAACACAGAATGCATTTTCAAAATTGCAGAAAATAGGATACCCACTCGAGCGTGGACTTCCCTGCTCGAGCGGACCCAAGAAGCCTGCAAAAGTACTGGTTAGGTCGAATTTACGCTCGATCGTGCACTCTGGCGCTCGAGCGGAAGGCCTCTCTACATGGCTCCCCGCTCGAGCATCAACTTCCCTGCTCGAGCGGACACCATGTCTATAGAAAATGCTGGGAACCTATTTTTCACACTCGAGCGGCGGTTTCCCCGCTTGAGCGGGCACCAAATTTTCTGGGTTTTTCAACTAAGTTCTTGAGCTCAAATCCGACATTCAAACCAATCCAACTTACATTTTATGGTTCAAACTTCAAATATATTTATGCTATCATGATACAAACACCTATTTACATCAATATGGAGCTCAATTTCATAAATCAAACACATGCATGTCCCAATTGACACCAAACCCATTTTCAACATGCAAATTCATGCATTCAAAGCTCTTATTCTTATATTTTGTACATGCATGTGATGTATTACCCTTATTCACAACCTAGATGATGCAAATGGTGTGCACTCTCATGAAACTCAACAAAACATACTTGCATGTATGATTTTACACTCATTTTTCCATATTCAACTTAATACATGCTTGGTTATGCAAAATCATGGTGATCCTATACATGCATGTGCATTTTAACTTCAAATTCATCAATTAAAGCACAACTCTTGTCCTTGATCACCAATTAATCTTTAATTCACAAATTACAAGTTCAAATTCATGAATTTACTCACCTAGGAGCTTCAAACACCCAAGCTCTAGTCAATTCTTGAGTTAAATCTTCAAATCCCCAAGCTTGAGCCAAAAATTTCACAAATCTCTCCCTTTCTCTCTCTATAGCCGGCCCTCTCTCTCTCTCAAGGCACCGAATCAGATTTTTGAGCTCAAGTGTAACAATTAAATGTATAGTGCCTTTTTACATAAGTTCCCACTAGCACCAAATTAATAATAATAAATAATTGGGCACTAAATCATCAACTTAATCAATTTAATTTGATCCGAATCAATTTTCAATTAAATTTCACCGTAGGCTCTAAAAATTTTGCCAATCACAATGGCGTAATCAATTTCGGGTTCTGTGGCCGATAAGGCCTTCAATTTAATTCCCAAAGCAAATAGTCAAACAGATATTCCTACGGTGAACAGATAGAAATTCAAAACCACATATTTTCACATAATGGCACACAAAATCATATTAAACACATAATCATACGTATATTAAGGACTAAATATTAAACACATAGTCATTCATTTTGGTTACCATAGCCTCAACCCACTTTGAGCATACTCCATCACCACTAAAATGTATTCAAACCCAAAAGATGATAGAAATGGACCCATAAAGTCAATGTCCCAAACATAAAAAATTTCAACAATCAAAATAGGGGTCATTGGCGCCATGTCTCTGTGAGACATAGAACCCATTTTCTAACATTGCAAACAAGCTTTACAGAAATTGTGGGCATCCTTAAAGATAGAGGGCCAGTAGAATCCACATTGTAAAATCTTGGCAATTATTTTTTGCCTACTGAAATGGCCGCCACACGTATAAGAGTGACAAAAGGTAATGATGCTACGTGTCTCTGTCTCGGGCACACATCATTGAATCACTTGATCTGGACAATACTTGAACAATTCTCGGTCTTTCCAGAAATAGTGCTTAACTTGTGAGAAAAATCGGTCTTTGTCTTACTTAGACCAATTTCTAAGGAATATGTCCAAGTGCCAAATAATTCGCAATGTTAGCAAACCAAGGGGGGTTTTCTTGCGACACCACAAAAAGTTGCTCGTCTAAAAATGAATCATGCAAAGCTAAGGGGTCATTAGTATCCTCAACAAGGATTCGAGAAAGATGATCTGCAACGACATTCTTTGATCCCTTTTTATCTTGGATTTCTACGTCAAACTCCGGAAGGAGTAGAATCTATCTAATCAACCTAGGTTTGGTCTCATTTTTAGATAATAAGTACTGCAAAGCAGCATGATCTATGAACACTATGACCTTAGAACCTAGGAGATACAATCGAATTTTGTCCAATGCAAACACTACGGCTAGCAACTCTTTCTCGGTGGTAGTATAGTTCAATTGCATATCCGAGAGAGTGCTGCTAGCATAATAAATAACATAGGGTGCTCAATTCACTCTTTGGCTTGACACAACCCGATAGCATAATCTGAGGCATCACACGTGATCTCAAATAGAGGAGACTAATCCGGTGATTGCATGATTAAAGCGGAAGTAAGAGTTGCCCAAAGTGTTTCAAAAGCCCCCAAACATGAATCATTAAAGACAAAAGGTATGTCATTGACAAGTAAACTATACAAGGGACGTGATATTTTGCTAAAGTCTTTGATAAATCGGCGGTAAAACTCCGTGTGCCCTAAGAGAGATCACACTTCGCGCATAGAAATCGGTGGAGAAAGGCCTGAAATGAGGTCAACTTTAGCTTTGTCAACCTCTATACCACGTGGGGACATAGTTGTAACAAGTCCGCGGGGGGGACCTCGCTGCTACAGTTCGGACTCGATCTGTGTCATGGTTCTTAATCTGAACCAAAGAGTCCAAATCTGGCAAATCGTTTTGAGAAACAGATTTTTGAAAAAGTAGTGCCAAACATGGACTGCTTTGCCAGATACAGAGTCGCCACCTAAATATTTTAAAATGGGAGAATTTAGGAAACCCTGACTCGGTGCCAAAGGCCACGTGTCCGTCATCAAAACACCAAGAAGTCATCCATGAAGACCTCTAAGAATTTCTCCACCATATCAGAGAAATAGACATCATACATCGTTGAAAAGTCACTGGTGCATTACATAACCCAAAGGGCATGTACCTATAAGCAAAAGTGCAAAGGTCTTTTTTTGGTCAGCTGGGTGCACTAGAACTTGATTATAGCTCAAGTAACCATCAAGGGGAAAAAAAAAAAAAAAAACCTGCCCCACTAACCACTCAAGGATTTGATCAATAAATGGCAATGGGAAATGATCCTTCCTTGTCATAGAATTGAGTATCCTATAGTCAATGTACACATGCCACCCAGTAGTGGTATGTGTGGGAACTAACTCTCCTTGCTTATTCTCGACAACAGTGATACCCGATTTTTTAGGCACTACTTGTGTTGGGCTTACCCATTTACTATCCGAGATGAGGTATATAATACATGCATCCAGAAACTTTAACACCTCCTTTTTTAAAACCTGCTTCATGTTAGGATTTAGCCTTCGTTGCATCTCACGAGAAGGATTGGTGTCCTCCTCTAGATGTATACGATGATCTAGTTTCATATTACACTTATGAAACTAGATCAAGAGTCCGAACTATTGGGTGTACTCCGTAACCCTGAAAGGCATCCCACAACCTAGGAGATTTGGGCTTGACATGGTTTGAGAGGTTGCCTAAAAATAGCATAGCTTCCTAGGCTCAACTTGTGGAGGCGTTTGTTACCCGATTCAAAACAAACACCAAGACATCTATGGAGGTGTTTATTAACATGGGTGACCAGGATTCATTGAAGTCATGCAACAATAGATATTATGAGGCATTCAATGAAATTGGTGAATGTTCTACCAATCTGACAATTGCCTAATACAAGTGCGGTCCACTAGTTGGACATCGACTACAGGACTCGATGACCATGACGCCCCCTTGACCATGAAGGCTCCGATGGAAAGGGTCCACCAACATATAAAGATAGAGGAAGATGTTACCCGAGCAAAGATGAAGACCGGCACAATAGCGATGCCAGACAAAAAAGTTTCAGCTAAAGTTAACATGGTCTGCAATAATGGAAAATAAGGCTACATGAGCCGTAATAATAACTAGGGAACCCACTCCTGAGTAGCGAAGAGAACACGACAAGGAAATTGAAGGTTTGCACCTCCATTACTATAGTGTTCAAAAACCTATCTACTGCATCCTTAGCAAAATCTCTGATGAGCCATTTGTTCGGTGGCCAGCTAAGTTAGGCGCAGAGCAAAAGGGCTATGACGAAAGGTATTGCTGTAACTACTATGATGAGAAAGGGCACCGTACAGAGGATTGTTTTCTACTAAGCAGCACTTGGAGGAGTTAGTTTCGACAAGACATTTGGACCAGTATATTGAGGGTGGAGCTAGACCAGCTCCTCAAGACAAGGATATGTTGAACGGGAAGCTACCCGATGCCCCACTACAAGGAGTCATCAATGTAATTCATGGGATCATCAAGCATGTGCGAGTTTGTGAGCTTAGGGGAATGATAAAAAAAGGTTGAGCACATGAATGGGGTACTCAGTGTTCAGCCAACTTTCAAGAAGAGGAGGACAAAGGCTAGGAATGTGATTTCCTTCTCTAACAGAGTTTTGGCAAGACTACAGAATCCCCATAATGACATGCTAGTGCTTACTTTACACATCAAGAATTTTGACATTAAGAGGATCTTGATCGACCAGGGAAGCTCGGTCGAGATCCTGTACTATGACACATTCAAATAACTCAATCTTGATGAAAGAGACTTGGCACCGACAATGTCTTCATTAGTAGGCTTCAATTCAATGCCTGAATGACCAATTGGCAAAATCATACTGCTTGTCAAAGTAGGTTCAGTGGTCAAATATGTGGAGTTTTGGGTGTTAAAAGTCACATCCACTTACATCATCTTGGGGAGAGCATGGATACACACCATGTGAGCCGTAGCATCAACATATCACCAGGTAATGTGGTTCCCAAATGAGGCCAAAATAATTGAGGAGGCCTTGAGAGATCAAATCATGTCGAAGTGGTGCTTTGTCACAGTGAATGACAACTGCGCTACCAAGGGATTTGTTCAGATAATAAAAGAACCAAAGAACATGGTGATGTTTGAAGATGTCAGCAAGGAGGCTGTGGAAGGCTTTCGAAAGTAAGAATTGATAAAAATGACCCAGAAATTTTTTTTTTTGCTCGGTTCTTTATTGTCAAGCAACAAAAGGAATAAGATTATGGAGTTTTTGATCTTCAACATTGAAATGTTTTCTTGGACACCATATGACATGCATAGCATTGATCCGAGGTTTATTTTCCATCAACTCAAGGTTCAATCCATATGCCAAACCATATAAAGAACTCACTGGTCGGCTATGCACCATGCGAAAGTTATGGCCGAGGAAATGGGGAACCTATTAGAAGTAGGGGCAATTAGAGAAGTCCATTAGCCAAAGTGGATTTTAAATACTATTATTGTGCTGAAGAGAAATGGTGAGTGGCACGTTTGCGTTGATTACAAGATGGTTAACAAAGCGTACCCAAAGGATAACTTTCCTTTGCTAAGGAATGATCAGTTGGTGGATTTGACAACGAGGTATAACCAGCTTAGCTTTCTAGATGCATATTTTGGATTTCATCAGATCACTATGTATGAGCCTGACTAGGGGATCACTTCTTTTATAACTCCAAGAAGGTTGTATTGCCCATTCTTAGACTTGGTGAACTCCTATCACGATGAATTAAACTCAGTTCCATGCTTGTCAATCACATCTGAAAGTCATTGGGAGGTCATGCCCTTTGGCCTAAAGAATGCAGGGGCAACTTTTCAACGAATGATCACCAAAATTTTCATCCCATTGTTGGCCAAAACAATGGAGGCATACATTGATGATATGGTGATAAAGAGCACAAATAAGTCTCACCACATTGGAGACGTGGCAGAGATGTTTCAAATTTTGAAGACTCACAAGCTGTGTTTGAATGTATCTCAGTGTGCATTTGGTATGGGATTAGGCAAATTCTTAGGCTTCTTGGTAACCAACCATGGAATAGAAATAGATCCCTCCCAAATCAAAGCCATTCAAGAGTTGAAGAGACCAAATACAGTAAAGGAATTGTAACATATGATACGATTAGCAATCGTGCTAAATAAATTTATAAGTCAGTCTTCAGACCATTGCAGACCGTTCTTCCAGGCATTAAAATCTAAGTTCAGTTAGAATGAAGAATGCGACCGCACTTTAGAAGATTTGAAGGAATATTTATCCTCAGCTCCACTCTTTGCGATCCTAATACTTGGAGAAGAACTATACTTGTACGTTACAGTCTCTCAGCATGTCATTAGTGCAATATTGGTGTGCATAGAAGGAATGCAACACTTGCCAATTTTTTATGTAAGCAAGAGTATGCTTGGCGTTGAGATAAGGTATCTTCCATTGGAGAAGCTTTCTTTGGTTTTAATGATAGCATCCAAAAACCCACCACTCTACTTTTACGTGTATACAATTGTAGTTCTAACTAAGTTCCCATTAAAAGCTTTGTTTGAAAGGGTAGATTTTTCTGGGAGAATTTTAAAATAGGTAGTGGAGTTGGGACAATTTGACATTAAGTTCTAGCCTAGAATAGCTATAAAGGCCTAGGCATTGACAGATTTTGTCACATAGTTTTCTCTAGGAAGTCATTCTATTTGCCTAATGGATCTGACTAGGGAAACCGAATAAGGGATGTAAGTGTCGCGGGAATAGCACAACCTTCAACAACCTTACAACAAGAAGTTTCACCTCAGGTGGATGAACCGCGCATTACACCATTGAGTTTGGCCGTAGTGGCACCATCTACTGAATCCAATGATATACTGCAAAGGAGTAAAGAGGTAAACCGAACAACAGACAATGTGATTTACAATGACATGCCTGAAAGGAAAATTGTAGGGCGACCAATGAAAGAAATTAGTGAACAAACAACATTGCCACGATTAGACGACGTGGTTGAAAAAGTAATTGTAATACCAGATCCAAAAATATCTTCAAATCTATCTGTTTGTTGGAAATTATTTGTTGGAGAGATGCGAAAACTATTTGTGGATGAAGCTTCTAACAGACATGGAGCTGGGCTTAGAATTATCCTTATCTCGCCAGATGGTCTAACTATTGAGCAGGTGATCAGAGTTAGGTTTCAAGCATCCAATAACGATGCGAAGCACAAAGCACTCTTACGTAGTCTAAAATTTGTCTTCTACATGAAGGCTACCGAGCTAATGGGCTAATGGTGTACAGTGACTCCCAATTGGTGGTCAATCACATATCGGGTGAATACGAGACGAAAGACGACAGAATGGCCAAGTATCAAAAGTTGGTTAGAACAGAAATCAAGAAGTTTCACGTCGTAAGAATAAAATAAATTGGCAGAGAAGAAAAACAGCCATCTTAGACATATCCACTCCCAACCATTTGTTGATTGAATTTTTACCGAGGCCAAGCATTAAACAGCCTGAAACAGTAGAAATATTGTGTACCGAGCTAGGACCTTCATAGATGGACCCCATTATCATTTTTTTGAAGGACATAATTTTACCTGACGACAAGAAGGAAGCAAATAAAATTTGAGAAAAATCACAACAGTTTTGGCCTTTCCTATCAAGAGTGTTTTACAAGAAGTCTTTGATTGGTCCATAATTGAATTGTGTCCATCCTAGAAAGGTTGAAACCTTCTTGTTCAAAATTCATGAAGGAATGTGTATGAGCCATCAAGGTGGGAGATCATTGGCCTACAAACCTATCTCTCAAGGATATTAGTGGTTGTGCATGCAAGCAAATGCAAAAAATATGTCAGAAAATGTGAAGAATGTCAAAATTTTGCAAATCAATTCCACTAACTGGCCAGAGAACTTCTACTTTTAACTAGCTCTTGGTCTTTTGCCATGTGGGGTTTAGACATTGGGATTGCTTCCAATGACATTGGGTAATAGAAAGTACTTCATCGTAGTAACAGGCTATTTCACTAAATGGGTTGAAGTAAAAGCATTTGCATCCATCAAGGAGAAAGACATGAAGTGGTTTGTCTAGTAGAGCATAATCACTTGGCTTGGAATCTCTAAAGCTCTGATATCATACAATGGTATTTAGTTTGATGGGAGAATCTTTAGAGGTTTATGTAAAGAGCACAAGATTGAGTTTTACAACACCATGCCGGCCTATCCTCAGTCCAATGGTTAGGCAAAAGCTTTGAACAAAGTAATTCTGGATGGCCTGAAGAAAAGATTAGAGAAAGCAAAAGGAAAGTGGGTTGAAAAACTACCCTATGTTTTGTGGGCCTACCAAACATCCCGAAGACGATCGACCAAAGAAACGCCCTATGCCTTGGCTTATGGTATGGAGGCTGTCATTTCGTTAGAGATTGGCCTACCCACCATCAGAAGTAAGAATTTTAATCCAAACTTGAATGGAAAAGCAATAGCCTTGAAACTTGACCTTACAAAAGAAAAAAGGAAGAAAACACTGATTCACATTGCGGCATATCAACAAGAGTTATCTAGAAAGTATAACAAAACCGTGCATCCAAGGCAATTCAAGGTGGGAGATTAGGTTCTACGTAAAGCCATAGGCAACTCTCTAGTACCTGGTGATAGTAAGTAGGAACCCAACTGGAAAGGATCTTACAAGATTGTGGGGCTAGTTGGAAAAGGGGCATACAACTTAGAAGATATGGATAGCTGAGCTGTTCCAAGACCGTGGAATATTGCCATCTTAAAGTTATTATATTTCTAGTTTCAAGCCTTGTAATATTTATTTTTCATCAAGAAAACAAGTGGACAGATTTTCCTTTACTACTTTGTTGTTGTTAGCGTTTTAATGTACTTAGATTTCCCCAAGTAAACTTACCAAGCAATTTTAGCAAGGTCTAGGGGTAATTAATTTGGTATGGCAATCGAAAATCTTTGTTGGGTAGCATTTTGCTCGACAGAGTAGGTTGGAGGGTTTGTCTAACTTTGAAAATCTCTGCCGAGCGACATTTTGCTCGGCAAAGTAAGTTGGAAAGTTTGTCTAACTTTGCAAATCTTTGCCGAGCAACTTTTTCTCGTCAAAGTAAGTTGGGAGGTTTGTCCAACTTTGCAAATCTTTGCCAAGAGGCTTTTGCTTGGCAAAGTAGGTTAGGTTGGGAGGTTTGTCTAGCTTTGCAAATCTTTGTTTGCTATGGAAAGTCGGTGTCATGACCCAAACCCGCCCCTATAGGTTTCGCATCATAACTGGCTAGTAATCCTGGGATTATCGAAGGCTTCTAAATAGATTGAACAAAAGTAAAAGGGCTAGCGGAACAAATACAAACATATAATGTCCATAGAGCTATGCAGACATACATGGGACAGAAAGTTTAAAACTTTATATACATATAAGTGACGTCATATTTATGTTAGTCTTACGTCACCAAAACCCACATATACAGAATATACAAAAACTTATTCAGACAAAACATAAGAAATACAAAAGTCTCAAACATTAATCACAAACACTTGACCATTTCAAAACGGGAATCTCCTTGAGAGGCACAGTGGCTGGTTGACAGAACAGATCTCCAAGCAATCATCGCAAAGCTTGGTCACGCTCCTGGTCACCTACATACATAATAATACAATGAGCTAGAGCCTAGTAAATAATAATAGAGTAAAGGGTTTAATGAATGATGTCCATGACAGATACAAAAGTCAAAAACAGATTCTTAGACATATTCAGATTCAGAGTTCATAGATAATCATATATGGTACATCCATTAGGGCTAACAGACAGATGGCTCATGATTACATGAGATGATCATAAAGACCCATATACAAAGCCGATACATATAGATAATGGTTATACTTAACCAATTCCATGATAGAACCTCGGTACCAAATAACAGACATATATCACATTATACTAAGGATGTCATGATACATTTTAGAAAACTGGACAATCATTCATCTATACCGAAAGTAACATTTCAGAAAATTGATCATAATTTCAGTCAAAAAAATACTTATAATCAAACATATCTTTACAGAGTTATTACTCACAGATAGCTCCAGTGGCAAAACAGACAACACAGATAGATTAAACGAATTACGACGCGTGATCTACACAAACACATAATTGATATACACTAAAACACATGCTTAGAAAACTTATTTCTTTTCTATCCTGGTGTTTTTCTAATCCTTATCCTCATTATTATGTCTTAATTAGGGCTTAAGAATGCCTAAGATGCAGTGAAGATGCCAAAATGTAATTTGAAACACTTAGTCAAATTTGCTGAAAACATGGTCTTCACTCGAACGCAACTTTGGTCTTTCGAGCGGTCTGCAAAACTCTGGAAAACTTCTAGGAGCTCTCATTTTACGCTCAAGTGTAACTTCTTAC
The DNA here is from genome assembly GCF_004153795.1 of Camellia sinensis. NCBI lineage: Eukaryota > Viridiplantae > Streptophyta > Magnoliopsida > Ericales > Theaceae > Camellia > Camellia sinensis. The sequence goes on along the minus strand of NW_021024526.1, from coordinate 617,679 downwards.
GCTCGAGCTGAGGATCAAAAATAAGGGTGGTCGTTCGAGCTCAGGTTCTGTCGCTCGAGCCAAGACCCATGTCTACAAAAGTACTGGGAGCTTGAATTTTATGCTCGAGTCAACTTTGAGTTGCTTGAGCGAAGGTGAAAAACAAAGAGTGGTCGCTCGAGCATAGGTTTGTCGCTCAAGCGATGCTGTAGAATTATGGAATTTCTAGATTGTTATTCAAGATGCAAAACTCAAGTGGAAAGCTTTAAAACACATCATTTGGGCCCAAAACTTGAGAAAACATGTCTAAACTTGTAAAACATTATGAATTGAAGATCATTTCACAAAATCAAGCCCAAAGGTAAGTTAATTGTGCAAAACCAAACTTGAAACTTGAGTTAAAACACATGCAAGAATTGACATGATTTCATTCGTCCCAAAACATTATCAATTGAGATAGAATGTCATGAAATGTGGTGAATACACAAAACAAAGTCAAGATAAACATATACAAGTGAGAATTCTTTGAGAACAACTTCAAAACTTCATGAAATGCACATGTATGTATGGTTAACCCTTCTTTCCTACTTCCTTTAGCTCATTTCATGCATTAACCAATTCAATTACAAAACTAAAGGCTTGAATTCTTACCATAAATGCTTAATTGTGTTCTAGATGTTCAATTGCTTGAGTTTCCAAGCCAAATGTTTCAATTCTCTACAATTCTTCTTCCTTTCCTTAAATCCAAACTCTTTCTAGGCTTCTCTCCCTCTCTCTCACGTTTTGTTGAGCTCAAAGAAGATGAGAGAGTGTAAAATATGAGTGAGTTCTAAAATCAATTAGCCTTATATAGGCTCAATTAGTGGAGTTTAATTAGACTTAGCTTAAGACTAGTCAATTACAATTAGTTTATTCTAATTATTTGGTTCCGAATCAGATTTCAATTAAACCGACCATAAAATTCTAAAAATTCTAATTAAAACTTAAACGTAGTCAATTTCGTGTTCAGATGTCGATAAGGCCCTTAATTCACATACCGAAATAGAAATTCAAGTAGATTTTCCTATGACAAACAGATATAAACGCAAATAATATATATAATACACAATTAACACATGATTTCATCTTAATTGCCCATTAAGTATCCTTAATTACGGATTATAAGCTAATTATAGATCGGGGTTGTTACCGTCTTCCCCCTTAAAGAGTTTGGTCCTCCAAACTTGAATTACCTTCGTTTTGGAAGAATATCGAGTCCATAGGGAACAAATCAGCGTATCTTTTCATCATATCCTTTTCGGTCTCCTAAGTCGCGTATGTCCCTCCATGATTTTGCCAATCTACTTTCGCCAATTGAATTTTTTTGTTCCTCAGTCTTTTGATCCAATGATTCATAATTTGAATTGGCCTCTCTTCATACGTATAGCCATTCTTCAAAAGCACATGTGTTGGTTCAATAACATAATGCGGATCTCATAAACATTCCTGAAGCATCGAAACATGAAAAATATTATCCATGTTCTCCATAACCGGGGGTAAAGCCACTTGGTGTGTCGCAAGATTGATCCTCTCAATAATTTCATACAGCCCAATGTATCGTGGTACCAACTTTCCTTTAACCCCAAATCGAGTTTTCCTTTTTATTGGAGTCACTTTGATAAACACATGGTCACTGACGTCATATTCTCTATCCCTCCTTCGAACATCTGCATAACTATTTTGCCAACTTTGAGCGATTTTTAACCATTGTTGAATCAACGTGACTTTTTTAGTCGTCTCTTATACAAGTTCCGATCCCAACAAAGGTCTATTGCCTACTTCAGCCCAACAAATTAGAGATCCACACTTCCTACCATACAGAGCTTCATAAGGAGCCATTCCAATACTTGAATAATAACTGTTGTTGTACACAAATTCAGCCAAAGGCATGTAAGTTTCCCAATTTCCTGGGAAATCCAACACACACATTCATAACATATCTTCCAACTTCTGAATAGTTCATTCCAACTGACCATCTGTTTGTGGATGATATGCACTATTGAGTCTCAGTTCGGTTCCCAAAGCTTGCTGTAGACTCTGCCAAAATCTTAAAGTAAACTTAGGATCTTTGTCAAACACAATAGAAACTGGCACTCTGTGCAATCTCACAATCTCATTCACATAAATGTTAGCTAATTTATCTGCATTATAAAAAGTTTTGACAGGTAAGAAATGTGCGGACTTAGTCAGACGATCAACAATTACCGAGATAGAGTCCATACGTCGAGAGGAGTGAGGCAATCCAACAATGAAGTCTATCGTGATATGCTCTCATTTTCATTCCAGTATTGGAAGCGACTGAAGTAATCCAACTGGTCGTTGATGTTCGGCTTTCACTTGTTGGCAATGTAAATAGTTAGTTATAAAATCAGCAATACATTTCTTCATTCTAGGCCACTAGAAATTCTAATTTAAATCTTTGTACATTTTTTTGTTTCTCGGATGCATAGCAAATTTAGAATTGTGTGACTTAGTCATGACACATTTCTTCAGTTCTGAATAACCCGGTACACAAAGCCTACCCTAAAATTTTAACACATTATTTTCATACACAAATCCCAATCTTGGTTTTGAATCAATTTCGTCTACAATCTTCTTCAGAAACTCATCTTGTAGTTGCTTTTCTTTAACTTCTTCAAGTATAGCTGGTTGTGCAGAAATGGCAGCTAGAACTCCACCTTGTTCATGTAAAACAACTTCAATTTCATTTCTTTCTAGATCGCAGAATAATTCTTTTTGGCCAGTGAGCAAACATGACAAATTTCGAATAGATTTTGACTTAAAGCATCTGCAACTGTATTTGCTTTTCTCGGATGGTACAAAATTTGTAAATCATAATCCTTTATCAACTTGAGCCATCTCTACTGTCTCATGTTCAATTCTTTCTGAGTAAAGAAATATTTTAGACTTTTGTAGTTCGTATACACTTCACAAGTCATTCCATACGGATAATGACGCCAGATTTTTAAAGCAAAAACCACAGCTGCGAGTTCAAGGTCATGGGTCGGATAATTCTTTTCATGTGGTCGGAGTTTTCGCGAAGCATATGCAATTACCTTCCTATTCTGCATTAATACACACCATAGGCCTTTGTATGAAGTGTCACTGTATATCTGAAACCCATTTATACCATTAGGTAGAATCAGAATTGGTGCAGTCACTAATCTAGTTTTCAACTCTTGAAAGGCGGACTCTCTTTGATCATCCCAATCAAACGGTACATTTTTCTGTGTCAACTGTGTCAATGGCATGGCAAGTTTGGAGAAGTCTTTTACAAACCTCCTGTAATAACCAGCAAGCCCAGAAAACTTCTAACCTCAGATACATTTGTTGGTCTTGACCAGTTCACAATGGCTTCAATTTTCTATGGGTCAACTGATATGCCATCCTTGTTGATTACATGGCCCAGAAAGGTCATACTGTCAAGCCAGAATTCACATTTGGAGAATTTTGCATATAGCTTCTTCTCCCTCAAGGTTTGTAGTACAATTTTCTAGTGATTCTCATGATCTTCCCTGCTTTTAGAATAAATTAGAATGTCATCAATAAATACAACAATAAATTCATCCAAATACGATTTGAAAACCCTATTCATTAGATCCATAAAGGCAGTAGGTGCATTGATTACCCCAAATGACATCACGAAAAACTCATAGTGCCCATATCTTATTCGAAAAGTTATTTTCTCAATGTCTTCTATCTTAACTTTTAATTGGTGGAAACCAGATCTAAGGTGTATTTTTTAAAACACTTTGGCTCCTTGAAGTTGGTCAAATAGATCATCTATTCGGGGCAGTGGATATTTGTTCTTGACAGTTACTTTGTTCAATTCTCGGTAGTCAATACACAACCTCAAAGTCCCATCTTTCCTTTTAACAAACAGAACTGGAGCACCCTAAGGTAAAGTACTCGAACGGATAAATTTCTTGTCTAAGAGTTCTTGTAGTTAGGTTTTCAATTCTTTCAATTCAGAAGTTGAAATTATGTAAGGGGTTTTGGAGATAGGTTATGTTCCAGGTAATACCTCAATGGTAAGTTTGATTTCTCTATCAATCAAATCACCGTGTAGTTCATTTGGAAATACATCGAGAAATTCATTGACTATAGGGATGTTTTCTACATTAGTGCTATCTGTGGGCATAGTCAATACACAACACAAATAACCCCGACACCCTTTCCTCAATAGTTTATTGGCTTTCATTGTAGAGATCAAATATGGGGGAAGAACTACCCCTTTCTTGATAAACACAAATTTAGGCAACCCAAGTGGCCGAAACACAACAGATTTATTTACATAATCTATAGTGGCATGATACTTGGTCAACCAATCCATTCCCAATATACAGTCAAAATGATCAAGACTCGAGTGTAGTAAGTCAACATAAAATATCACATCACCAATCACAATATCACATGCTAGATAAAAGTAAGCACGTACCATAGGACCGCAATATGGTGTAGATACAGATAACAAATAGTTCACAGATTCTAATGGTCTAGTCAACTTCCATGAAAAACATGCGACACAAAGAATGTTTAGAACCAGAATCTATCAACACATATGCATTCTGAACACAAATAGGGAGTATACTTGACACCACAGACTCAATGTTCTAGACGTCCCCGGGTACAAGTACAAATGCTCTCCCTCGCCTCAAAGTTTCATTGCCGGTGTTGGTCCTGATATTTGTTCTTGATGCAAAAGCGGACCCGGCTGAACTTGCCGTAGGATGATTGGCATTGTCGGACCCGAGCGGACAATCATTTACTATATGGCCAATGTTGCCGCATCAAAAACAAGCACCAGATGCACGATAACAGACACCCTTATGTTTTTTTTCCACATTCAGAACAAACAAGTGTGGACCCACTACTCTGACTTGAGTTACTAGTAGACCTTGTGTTTTGCTTCTTGTTCATTACAAATGAACGTCCCCTTCTGAAATTAGATCTCGATCTCTTACCTCTCCATTCAGTTGTTGAAGCCTTGGCCGATTTCATAGCAGCTAGGTTGGCTTCAGTCATTAGGGCTCTATCAAGTACATCCACATATTTGGGCAATTTCAATACACTAATTCGATAAAAACACATCCACATTCCATCCTCCTTCAAATTTTCGAGATTTATTATAATCCGTGTCCACCATATGAGGAGCAAATCAGGCTAACTCAATGAATTTAGCCTCATACTCGGCTACAGACATGTTGCCTTGCTTCAATTGTTCAAATTCAAAAACCTTGCGATCTCTGAAACACTGAGGGAGGTATTTTTCATAGAAGATTTCCATAAATTAACTCCATGTCATGGTCACATTATAATTTCTGATCAACACCCACCAATGTTGGGCTTCCTCTTTTAAAGTATAGGTGGCCAATAGAACTTTTTGAGTTTCTGAACACGAGAACACTTCAAATATCTGTCGGGATGTGTCGTGGGGAAGATTTTTTTCCTCTGTCATGGCTTTGGTTAAGTGGCTAGGATGTCACGGCTGTGAGGAGTGAAAGGCTTACTGGATTCTATGTGCTAATCTTCGGTAGAGACTGGTGGCTTGTGGGGGTGGCTATCCTTTTGGATCGGGCTTATGGGTTGCAGCTTTGTGTGTTTGTCTATTATCTTTAAATAGCTTTGTGGTGTTTATTTGTATCTTTGCCCATATATCCACCCCAAGTTTCCATCTATTATCTCTGATGGTAGGGGTTACTTGGGAACAAAAGGATATATGGGCAAAGTTGGGTTATTTTGTTTTTCTGTTGTTCTTGTGTTTCTCCCCCCATCTTTAGGGGTGCTTTAGTAGTTTATGTTGGCTTGTAATCTTTTATTTATTTGTTGTTGGGTGTACCTGGGGTATGCCCCTTGTAAACTTGTATATTTCATTGTCTTTATTTTATGACTTACTTACCCACAAAAAAAACACTTCAAATATTTTTTCCATTTCTAGCATCCATGTCTTGGCTTTTAATGGCTCAAAACCACCTAGAAAGGTGCTTCATTTTAGTAATTTCTGAGTCAATGAGATATTGTCGGTGTTACCGGTTCTACTTGGACTGGAGGGGACGGAGGAGGAAAAGGTTGCTATCTTTGTTACTGTATCATTGATTCTGTTAAGGCTTCAAGCATTCGTTCCATTCGGCTCATTCGGGTCTCAGAAGATTCAGCTGTACCATCACTTCTTATATTTTCCATTTGCTATAGGTAAACAACGCACTGATAAACACAGGAATAATCTTCATAGTTCCACAATGGTCATACTCAGTTCAGATATATTCATGTATTTCACACACACTCACACATGTAGATGTAATGTCCCTAATTCTTTTCTAAGGAATCCTATAGCTCATATGGACTCATGTGTGCGGTATAACCTGACTTTGATACCACTCTGTCACGACTGAAACTCGTCCCTATAGGTTTAACATCATAGCCGGCCAGTAATCCTGAGATTATCGAAGGCCTCTGAATAGATTAAACAAAAGTGAAGGAGCTAGCAGAAGCAAATACAAACATACAATGCCCCTAGAGTTGTGCGGACATACATGGGATAGAAAGTTTAAAACTTTATATACATATAAATGATGTCATATTTACGTTAGTCTTACCTCACCAAAACCCACATATACAGAACATACAAAAACTTGTTCAGACAAAATATAAGAAATACAAAAGTCTCAAACATTGATCACAAACACTTGACCACTTCAAAACGGGAACCTCCTTAGGAGGCACAATGGCTGGTTGACAGAACAGATCTCCAACCAATCATCTCAGAGCCTAGTCACGTGCCTGGTTACCTATATACATAATAATACAATGAGTTAGAGCCCAGTGAGCAAAAATAGAGTAAAGGGTTTAATGAATGATGTCCATGACAAATATAGAAGTCAGAAATAGATTCTTATACATATTCAGATTTAGAGTTCACAGATAATCATACGTGGTACATCCATTAGCCCTAATAGACAGATGGCTCATGATTACATGAGACAGACATAAAGAACCATATACAGAACAGATACAAACAAATAATGGTTATGCATAACCAGTTCCATGATGGAACCTCTAGTACCAGGTAACAAACATATATCACATGATGCTAAGGTTGCCACGATACATTTTAGAAAACCAAACAGTCATTCATCTATATAGAAAGTAACATTTTAGAAAATTCATAATAATTTCAATCAGAAAATACTTATAATCAAACATAGCTGTACAGAATTATTACTCACAGACAGCTCCAGTGACAGAATAGATAGAGTAGATAGATCAGACAGATTACGAAACGTGACCTACACAAACACATAATGGATATACACTAAAACACCTGCTCAGAAAACTTATTTCTTTTCTATCCTAGTGTCTTTGAATCCTTATCCTCATTATTATGTCTTAATTAGGGCTTAGGAATGCCTAAGTTGCAATGAGGATGCCAAAATGTAATTTGAAACACTTAGCCAAATTTGCTAAAAACAGGGTCTTTGCCTGTTCTTGAGGGTCCCTTCGAGGTAGAGGGAGATTGGGCTGTTCTAGTTCCTGTTATCAGGGGAAGAAGAGAGTTCTTCGTCAGTATATAAATCGTTGATATTATTTTTGTGTATCCCTAATCTAAGGAAGTCGTCTTCCCTCCAAACGGAGAGACAACAATTTTGACATAACTCGTATTGGACGAAATTTCAACTTACAAACAAAATATTATTTTCTATCCATTTTTTTTATTTCTTCATTTAAGAAAGGAAATGAATTAAAGGGGCTAGTACATTGGGGCCTCTCTCTTTTGTAATGATCCCTCGAAAATGTTTTTAATTGGGGGTATTTTGTGACGTAATCGGTGGGACATCTTTCTTTACAGAGTGCAAAGAATTGTTCCTCCGTTTCTGCTTCTGCAAGTATTTCCCTCCAGAGTTCGACTCTGTTTTTTGAAGGATTTTTCCCCTTAGATGAAAATTCTCCCCATTCGACGAACTCGCCTCCTTTCTGTATATATTGTCGACTTGCTGTTGGCGAGTGGAGTTTTTCTATATTTGGATGATAGATTTTGCCGTTGGTTCCAGTGAGATCGAAAAATCTCAGGTTGGAGATTTGGATCTTCTTTGTGCATTGAACCATGGCATGAACGTGAGGGTTTCCATCTTCGTGGAGCTCCCTTGTGACAAGTATATAGTATGGCTGACAAGCTAGTTGGAGAAAGGATTGGAGGAGTTCTAAGAGTTGTTCTTTTGGGCATGGGCATTGTGGGTAGGTGAGGAAAACATTCTTGGCATAAAAATGGAAAGAGGCTTGGCAAGGCATTTTGTAGTGGTAAACAGTGAATTTACACCAGTCGTACAAGGCCTCCCTATTAGTTAAAAAACCTCGTGTGAATGGTGTGAGTAGTGTGACTGGGGGGGTGCTGTATTAATATTACCAGCGCCCCCCTCCCGTTGATCTGGGCCGTCCATTGTTGTACTTATGGACACGTGTATGGATGAGGTTAAAAAGAAGTCACACCTGGGCCCAGGTGTGAGTAGTGTGAGTACTTTTGATTCCTTGCCAAATAGTGATATTTACTTGTCGCTTTTATAATGGTTTGCGTGGTTGTAAAGTAAATATTTTTGCACAATGATAGACATAAAGCAAAAGCGGGAAAATAAATGTGCTTGAATTATTTTGAATGGGGAATCTTCGTCCTTACATGCGGGCCACTTTTGTTATATATCTGGTACCAAAAAACATTTTATGGCAGGGAGGAATATACTTTTGCAGTGGGAAAGCTATTATGGTGAAGTTATTTTCTGGTACCTTGTTTCATACCTCATTTTCAGTCTTTTTTTGTTGTTGATTGTTTTGGTATACAACGTTGTACTCCTTAGAAGAGTATCTCAAGAATTACGGGCAGTTCACTCAAATGTGTGTAGATCGTTTTTTGACGTGGCAAATAGGACTGTGGGAAGAGAGGTAGCGGTCAGCTCCGGCGAAGTTTGTTCGTGGCTACGAGGAGCAGAGGGAAAAAATATCAAAGTTAATGTGTCTAAACAGAAGGGTTAGTAGACGTAAGAGAATCTGCAGAATTTCTAGGATAAAAGATATGGAGTGTTTTATAAAAAATGAAATGAGGTATAAACAGCTAGTATCAGACTCCCTTTTTGTATCGAAGGTCAAGGACACCGGCAGCCAGTGGATATAAGCGGAGTTACCATGGTCGTGCACCTTTTAAGGCGGCGTACATTCACAGACGGCATGTTCAAAATATTCCCTGATATATTAAGAAGACTAAGAGGGGAGTAAGGAAGTTACAACTATACGATGAACAATTAAGGGACGTTAAATTTGATAATAAAGGTGTGGCGAGATTGCTTAACGGTATTGAGTTGGGTAATAAGAGATGTGACCGTCAATCAGACAAGATCGTGGTTAAGGGTATAAAATTAATTGGGAATATTCAATTAGGACAAGATGCTAAAGACGAAGCTGTGGTCCACCACATTTTGTTTTTCGTCATAAGTGATAATAGTCCGTCAGATTTTGTCTCCACACCTGACAAGATATTTGTTGTAGTTGGCGAGGGTAATCTTGAGACCTGGATTGTTGATCTTGATCAGTCTGACCAGTTTTCGATGCTAAATAAAATGAGATTCAAGCTAGTTGGTGGCAAGGACAAAGCGTACGTTCATCACGGGATAGAAGTTGTGGACCAGTTCTTCCCAGTTGATATTTGGATGGACTACAAAGATACGCTGTTGGGAAATGTTGGAAGTATTCAAAAGGGTGCCATATATTTAGTGGCTGCTACTGTTAGTGAAAAAGAATGCAAAGTTATTTTAAGGAGTCAAATGTACTTTAAAACTGTTTAGAATTGTAATTTTATGTATTTTTATTTGTAATGTTTAGGTTGATGGAGGTGGACGATATAAAAACTGGTGTTGTTAAAGGTGTTTCAACAAATGATTTCAGTTGTATTGAACTTTCTTTGCCTAATTTATTTTCTCAGTTGAGGTTGAGATACAAACAAAATAGTATTAAGGTTGATAAAATATTGATGAAATATTCCCCCATTTGCGCACCCAATGCTAGTAGGTTGGTCAGAGTAAATGTTTATGATCGGAGGTTGGATGGTAATGACAGTCTGCAGGCGTGGTTTCTTTTCCCTGTAGATTGTCAATGTGAGTTAGTCTATTATGGGAATGGTTATTGTTCAATTAACGACAAACAAGTGCCATGGATGGTGAAGTATCGACTTGAAAATTTGAATATTAAAAGGGGGGATTACGTGTTGTAAAATGAAGGGGTATCTGAAGTATTCTACGAGTAACATGCCAGAAGATTCGCAAATGAGGGCCCCCTCTATTGTAGTGTTATCTAAAAAATATACTAATGAAAATGTTGATGTTTGGCATTGTCCTCCAACGAAGGTCATTTCGATTCTGACACGGACTAAGTTTGTGGGTTTACCGGATAGGCAAAGAGATTTGTTGTTAGGAGGTTTTGGGGAAAGTGGTTCAGTTATTCATGAACGTAGAGGTCGTCTGAGTTTGTCAGAGATTGATGTACGCAGAGGTGGTGATGACACTAGTGATGTTGATCCTGGTCCGTCGAATTCGGTGGTTGGTGTTAGCAAATAGGAAGTTGATCGTAGAGGATCAGTTATTATGGATCCAGTAGAATTTTCTAATGTTTTACGAAATGTAAACATCAGTGTAAAAAATAGTGATGTGACTCAAGATGTAATAGTTGATGATAAGGGAAATGTAGTAAGTAAATAAAACTTTGAGTGATTTCATAAATAAAATTAATAAAAATTTTTATTAATCATGACAGTGGTTACATTAACATCAAACCATTATCTTATTTTTGGGGACATTGCATCTAATCAACTACTGTCCCCATTAGTTAATATAATACAAGGAATTCCTCCTCTAATGGTATAATACATAGAAATCTCTCTGGCAGCCTACTAAATTTTTCATTAATTCGATAGGGACTATTGAGTATTTGATGTTGTCTATGACGTTGTTGATGGCGTCTTGGTCGTAGTCCTTGAAGCTTATTCTGCCAAGGAAGTAATTGTGTCGTCCGAGACTTCTGGCCCATGCGGTTTTGCCTATTCTTGAGGGTCCTTCGAGGTAGAGGGAGATTGGGTGTATGGCCGCTATTCAGGTTCCTGTTATTAGAGGAGAAGGAGAGTTCTTCGTCAGCATATAAATTGTTGATATTATTTTTGTGTATCCCTAATCTAAGGAAGTCGTCTTTTCTCCAAACAGAGAGACAACAATTTTGACATAACTCATATTGGACAAAATTTCGACTTACAAACAAAATATTATTTTCTGCCCATTTTTTTACTTCTTCATTTAAGAAAGGAAATGAATTAAAGGGGCTAGTATATGGGGCCCTCTCTCTTTTGTAAAAATCCCTCGAAAATGTTTTTAATTGGGGGAATTTTGTGACGTAATCAGTGGGACATCATCTTTCTTTACAGAGTGCAAGAATTGTTTCTCCTTTTCTGTTTTGCAAGTATTCCCCTCCAGAGTTCGACTCTGTTTATCGAAGGACTTTTCCCCTTAGATGAAAATTCTCCCCATTCGACGAACTCTTCTCCTTTCTGTACATATTGTCGACTTATTGTTGGCAAGTGGAGTTTTTCTATATTTAGATGATAGATTATGTCGTTGGTTCTAATGAGATCGAAAAATCTCGGGTTGGAGGTTTGCATCTTCTTTGTGCATTGAACCATGGCATGAAGGTGAGGGTTTCCATCTTCATGAAGCTCCCTTGCGACAAGTATGTAGTATGGCTGGCAAGCTAGTTAGAGAAAGGATTGGAGGAGTTCTAAGAGTTGTTCTTTTGGACATGGGTATTGTGGGTAGGTGAGGAAAAACAGTCTTGGCATAAAAACAAAAAGAAGCTTGGCGAGGGATTTTGTAGTGGTAAATAGTGAAATCACACCAGTCGTACAAGGCCTCTCTATTAGTTAAAAAACCTGGTGTGAATGGTGTGAGTGGTGTGACTGGGGGGGCGTTGTATTAATATTACCAGCACCCCCTTCTCCCGCTAATCTGGGCCGTCCATTGTTGTACTTATGGACACGTGTATGGATGAGGTTAAAAGGAAGTCATACCCGGGCCCAGGTGTGAGTGCTGTGAGTACTTTTGATTCCTTTGCCGGATAGTGCCATACATGTGTCGCTTTGCTGGTGGTTTGCATGGTTGTAAAGTAAATATTCCTGCAGAATGATAGGCATAAAACAAAGGTGGGAAAATAAATGTGTTTGAATTATTAATGTGAGTTAGTCTATTATGGGCCCTACACGCAGGCCACTTTTGCTATATATTTGGTACCATAAAACATTTTATGGCAGAGAGGAATATGCCTTTGCAGTGGGATAGCTATTGTGGTGAAGTTGTTTTCTGGTACCTTGTTTCATCCCTCATTTTCAGCCTTTTTTTGTTCTTGATTGTTTTGGTATACTGATGAAGAACTCTCCCCTTCCTCTAATAACAGGAACCAGAACAGCGGCCCATACGCCGAATCTCCCTCTACCTCGAAGGACCCTCAAGAATAGGCAAAACCGCCTCGGCCAGAAGCCTCGGATAACACAATTACTTATCCGACAGAATAAGCTTCAAGGACTACGACCAAGACGTCATCTACAACGTCATAGATGACATCAAATACTCGACAGTCCCTACCGAATTAATGAAAAATTTAGTAGGCTGCCAGAGAGATTTCTATGTATTTGTTAAATTTCAACCAGATCTCACTATAGAGGAGGAATTCCTTGTATTATATTATCTAATGGGGACAGTAGTTGGTTAGATGCAATGTCCCAAAAATGAGATAATGGTTTGATGTTAATGTAACCACTGTCATAATTAATGAAAAAATTTATTAATTTTATTTATGAAACCACTCAAAGTTTTATTTACTTACTACATTTCCCTTATCATCAACTATTACATCTTAAGTCACATCACTATTTTTTATACTGATGATTACATTTCGTAAAACATTAGACAATTATGTTGGATCCATAACAACTGATCCTCTACGATCAACGTCCTATTTGCTAACACCAACCTCTGAAATCGACGAACCAGGATCAACATCACTAGCGTCATCACCACCTCTGCATACATCAATCTCTGACAAACTCAGACAACCTCTACGTTCATGAATAACTGAACCACTTTCCCCAAAACCTCCTAACAACAAATCTCTTCACCTCTCCGGTAAACCCACAAACTTAGTCCGTGTCAGAATCAAAATGACCTTCGTTGGAGGACAATGCCAAACATCAACATTTTCATTAGTAGATTTTTTAGATAACACTACAATAGAGGGGGCCCTCATTTGTGAATCTTCTGGCATGTCACTCGTAGAATACTTCAGATACCCCTTCATTTTACAACACGTATTCCCCCCTTTTAATATTCAAATTTTCAATTCGATACTTCACCATCCATAGCACTTGTTTGTCGTTAATTGAACAATAACTATTCCCATAATAGACTAACTCGCATTGACAATCTACAGGAAAAAGAAACCACGCCTGCAGACTGTCATTACCATCCAACCTCCGATCATAAACATTTACTCTGACCAACCCACTGGCATTAGGTGCACAAATGAGGAAATATTTTATCAACCTTAATACTATTTTGTTTGTATCTCAACCTCAATTGAGAAAATAGATTAGGCAAGTAAGTTCAATACAACTGAAATCACTTGCTGAAACACTTTTAACAACACCAGTTTTTATATTGTCCACCTCCATTAACCTGAACATTACAAATAAAAATACATAAAATTACAATTGTAAACAGTTTTAAAGTGCATTTGACTCTTTAAAATAATTTTGCATTCTTTTCCACTAACAATAGCAGCCACTAAATATATAGCACCCTTTTAAATACTTCCAACATTTCCCAACAACGTATCTCTGTAGTCTGTCCAAACATCAACTGGGAAGAACCGGTTCATAACTTTTATCCCGTGATGAACATACTCTTTGTCCTTGTCACCAACTAGCCTGAATCTCATTTTATTTAGCATCCAAAACCGATCGGATTGATCAAGATCAACAATCCAGGTCTTAGGATTACCCTCGCCAACTCCAACAAATATCTTGTCAGGTGTGGGGACGGAATCTGACGGACTATTATCACTTATGACGAAAAACAAAATGTGGTGGGCCACAGCTTCGTCTTTAGCATTTTGTCCCAATTAAACATTCTCAATTAATTTTATACCCTTAACCACGATCTTGCCTGATTGACGATCACATCTCTTATTACCCAACTCAATACCGTTAAGCAATCTCGCCACACATTTATTATCAAATTTAATGTCCCTTAATTGTTTATCATATAGTTGTCACTTCCTTACTCTCCTCTTAGTCTTCTTAATATATCGGAGAATATTTTGAACATACTGTCTACGAATGTACACCGCCTTGAAAGGTGCACGACCACAGTAACTCCGCTTATATCCACTGGCCGTCAGTGTCCTTGACCTCTGGTACGCAAGGGGAGTCTGATACTAGTTGTTCCTACAAATTCTGCAGATTCTCTTACCTTTGCTAACCCTTCTGTTCAAACACCTTAGCTTTGAAATTTTTTCCCCCTGCTCCTCGTACCCACAAACAAACTTCGCCGGAGTTGACCGCTGCCTCACTCAAGCACAACTTTGGTCACTTGAGCAATCTGCAAAACTCTGCAAAACTTCTGGGAGCTCTAGCTCAAGCTCAGGTTCTGTCGCTTGAGCCAAGACCCATGTTTGAAAAAGTATTGGGAGCTCGAATTTTAAGCTTGAGCTAACTTTGAGGAGCTCGAGCAAAGGTGTAAAATAAAGATTAGTCGCTCGAGCACATGTTCTGTCGCTCAAGCGATGCTGCAGAATTCTGGAATTTCTAGATTGTTGTTCAAGATGCAAAACTCAAGTGCAAAGCTTCAAAACACATCTTTTGGGCCCAAAACTTGAGAAAACATGTTGTAGTTTGTTTTTCGTGCTCCTTGGAGGGGTTTAGTCTCCTCGACTATGATAGCCCTACAGTTCGGACTCTCGTGCTTCTGAATCTGGTTTCACAAGTGCAATGTGAAATAGAAAACACAAATGAGAGTCCAAATCCGATAAATCTTAGAAAATCCATTTATCATCAGTGATGCCAAAAATGGACTGCATTGCCAATTTCAGAGTCGCCGCCTAAATATTTTTGAAAAATTTAGGAAACCTGTGACTCGTGCCAAAGGCCACTTGTCCGTCATAACCAAACTGTCTTGGCTCGAGAACTTAGGTATGAGAGGGGAAGGTCATGAATTGAACACCTCACTCACCCGATCAAAGATCGACCTCTACTAATCATGATGTGATTTTTATGTACATTATATGCTGTTGTTCCGAATATTATGCTAACATTATTATGTGAGGCACACAAGTATAGACTAAGTCACCCACCTTAGAATGCTTTGATTTCGTGTTTGTTTGAAAAGAGTTTTGAATATGTACCATTTGAAAAAGCGATCTCATATATACATTAATCAAATCATCCCAATTTAAGCGAAATAGCCTTCATCCACTTGCATTCAAAGAGGTATATCAAATAAGCACTTAGCCTTATGGGAATATGCTTGATATGACAATACAAACACACATGCAATATGCTAAAGCAAGAAATGCTCACCTAGTACTCAACCAAGGCAAGCCAAAATAGAAGAAAATAATTAGAAAAATGCATGCTCTAATATGCAAATGACTACTGCAACACATACGAAATGCAATTATGAGGTTCGATTTATTTTAACATGTTATTGGATTAACTCAAAGCATGTGGTAGCACACGTATTCAAGTAAATAGGAAATGACAACAATGTTAGAATGATAAACCGAACCCTATGCATACAAAAATGGATACAAGTCATGGTAATGATATGAAACGAAAAACACGATGCAACCACGATAAACATATAAATAAAAGAGAGAAAGAAATAGGGGTTGGACGACATACACAAATATTGTAAGTGTTACAAATTTGCCATCGCACAAGAGGGTTTGAATGAATGTCCGAATTAAACTAATTATTACAACACCAAATGAATTAACAAAATTAACTAACTATTACAAATCCGAATGAATCTAACTAATTAATTACACATACTAATAATAAAGCACTAATTTAAAGGACTTGAACGGGAAGCGAGGACCCGCACGCACGCACACAACCGAGAACATCCTCTAGAAAACCTCTCTGTTTGCTGCCAGAATTTGTTCTGTTTGCAGTCAGAAAATTATTTTGTTTTGGCCTCAGGTTCTGCTTTGTTCTACCACCAAAATGTCACTGTCTATACAAAATGGTAGCCGACCGACCTTGAAAAGTGGTCAGCTGTACGGAATGGTGGCCAGCCGGCCATTGTTTTTGAGGGATACCTTGTTGCCACAGAACTGAAATAGAGCAAAAACAGAGTGTTTCCAAGAGATATTTATCCTCTCTTCCGCTCCCTATCATGAAGATGATCAAGGGAGGAGTAGATTCGGTTCACAAATCATCAATTGTCGCAAGTTTGTTGCGTGATAATCTTAGAACCGATAAGACAAATGATCAATAAAAGGAAATGAAAGACCGACAACACCTCCTCTCTATCATGGAGTTACCTCAAGGGAAGGGGCAGACATTGATTCTTGAATCACTAAACATCACTAAAAAGTATGTAATGATTCAAGATACAATAGGTTCAATATAACGTCCGATTGAACCCAACTCAATTTTATTACCTTTTTTTACTCCAATTTTATTAGCCCTTTTACATTACATTTCCATTTCTTATCTTTTATTCATTTTTGTCCAAAAGTGTAGATTACGTCCACTAAGTCCAAAAGTGATAAAGATAAAAAGTACAACGTGACCTGAGAAATGAGCATGTCACGCCCTTTTCTATAGGGAAAATTACAATGGAAGAGTCAAACTCATTTACAAGCGATAATGAATTCTAAGTCAAACCCAAAATGAGCGATAATGACTAGTCAAACTCAAAGAGAGCGATAATGACTGTAAATCCAAACTTGATAATAAGCTATAATGATGCTTTCGTTGGTGATTTCCAAGGGTCTAACTAGAAAGTTAGTCCCATAGAAGTAATGCACTGGCGATAAAGAGAGGTATCAAACAAGGGATTATGCTTAGCATAAGAGAGCTGTAATGCCTTGGTAATGACCTCCGAAGAGATTAGACCATTTAGCATGGGAGGTCTCTTTCTTATGCTTGAACAACAATATTTTGTTAAATACAACTCTTTAATCAAAATAAACAAATAATGGAGGGAGGTTGTAGAGATGATTATGCAAAGGTGATTACAATAGTATGAACATATATGAAAGCTATAAAAAAAAAATGCAAGAAAAGACTATTAACTCAAATTGATTGAAAGTTATATCCATGAAGACTTACAACAACACATCTACAATATTCATAGCATAATTTAACACACAAAACAACAATGAAATAGTGCTGACAATCAGGTTTCTGAGGTGCAAAAAGTGAGGAAAAATAGGCTAAAGCCAAGAGGTTTCAAACAACCAATAAGCCTAAGGAAGGGTGGCTAACCCCTCCTTCTCTTTGTGACTTAAAATCACATTTTTTAGCTAAAATATACCCTGAAAAATAGTGTGAAAAGGAAAAGAAAAGAGATAGGCAAGATAGTTTAAAAGCTCTAAGTATACCTCTTTCAAAGAGAGGATGCTCTTGTAGTTCATAAACCACAAGCTGAACACTCTCAAGAGCAGAAATTTGTGCTCAAAAATCTCAGCAAGAGGCCTCTAGTTTTGGCTAAGGAGGTGTATGTATGGTGTATATATATTGCAAGAGAGAGAGGCACTGTGTTGGACAAGTTTTGGCATTTGGAGAACTTTTCTAACCCGAAACCATGAGGGGAGGGATTATATTTATAGAAAAACAATATCTCATGTTGAAAATATCTGTAATAAGACAGCTGGTGCAAGGCATGCACATGGGGATAGCTGGCTATCTCAAAATATCTGTTGTCGCTGAACATGGCTGGTCGGCCATGGAGGGGGACGGCCGGCCAACCAAAAATGGCCTGCCAGCCACTTGTTGGCCAACAGGTCTCTGAGTGGTCAAGCTAGAAAAAATTAGGTTTTGGCCTAAAGGGGGTGCAAGGTTTAGGCCCTGAAACTTAAAAACCAAACCCTTTTGCTGAAGAAATTGAACAATTGTACAGCGTAATATTATTTCATCATCAAATGTTCAACATGAGGGGCCCAAGTCTTAATGACGGTCAAAATGGGGTGTCTACAATTGCCCCTCTTTGACAAAACTCGGAGTCATGCAATGGCGTGAGTGGATGTCAAAGCCCGAAGATGACCTATTTGACAAGGCCGTAAGACTTGGGCAAGCAATCAAAATATAAATGCAATTGGTTAAACTCGAAAGCTACCTACGTATCCCTTTGCAAGGAATCAAACCAACATAGTTCAAGGGCAAGATGCAAATGATATGCAATGAAATGTATTTGGAAGCTGGACTTACATGCTTCGCGAAGCCGATTATTTTGAAAATCCATGATCATGCAAGACAATGCGATGACTAATAACAAGATGAGAGCATATGAACTAAAATCTTAAATAAACAAATATAACCGTGCCTCACATGGAAATGAGTAAGCAAACAACAATCCCAAGCACGTTTCACGTGAAAGGAGGAAAGACAGTACAACTAACAGACGCATCTCACCGAACTTCAAACGAAGAGAGGGAAGGTTTTAAACAGGGAAGGTTTTAAACGGGTAAAAGATGCGATCCAACTACGTATTACATAGAAGGGACAAAAGGTACAAGCCAAATCACACTCAAGTGATCAGGGTAAAGGGATGCAAACCAAACTACGCTTCGTGCAGAAAAGTGTAAAAGCTCCATGCCAAACTATGCTTCGTGCAAAAAGGAGGAAAAGCTCCATGCCAAACTACGCTTTGCACAAAAAGAGGGAAAATTCCATGCCAAACTACGCTTCGCATAGAGAAGGGAAAAAGCTCCATAACAAACTATGCTTCGTGCAGAAAGGGTAAAGGGTGCAAGCCAAACTATGCTTCACACAAAAAGGGTAAAAGCTCCATGCCAAACTACGCTTTGCGTAGAAAGGGTGAAGGTTGCAAGCCAAATTACACTTCGTGCAAAAAGGGTAAAAGCTCCTTGCCAAACTACACTTTGCACAGAAAGGGTAAAAGCTCCATGGCAAACTACGTTTCGCGCGGAGAGGGTGGAGGGTGCAAGCCAAACTACACTTTGCGTAGAAAGAGTAAAAGCTCCATGCCAAACTACGGTTCGCGCAGAAAGGATGGAGGCTGTAAGCCAAATCACACTCACGTGATAAGTGGAGGGGGACAAGCCAAATCACACTCACGTGATAAGGGTGAGCACAAAAGGTATGATGCACATAGATGCAACATAATTGCTATGAAATATGATACGATGCATGCTCTATGCAACATAAGAGACAACAGAATTGAAAAGATAAACAGGAAGCAGCGTTTTCAAAAATACCTCATAAAGATCTCTGACTTATCATTCGGAGGTCCTTAAAAGCTCAAAAAAATGATGCAACTTGTTCAAGCTTGAGATTGGGGCACTTTACCTCTTCAGAAAAATGGCGGGAATGGGAACGGCGCATCCGTAATCACATTTCGGAATTGTCTGAAGTTGAAACAAACCCAAATTCTTTAATTTTCCATTTTAGGATGAACACGAGACCCTCTATGCACAGAATATACAAGATCTTAGCAAACAAAACACACCTAGACCACTCGGGGAGTCGGCCGGACACAACAAGGGAACGGTCGGTCAGCCGGTCACCCGTATTGAAATCGGGGACAGTTTTGGGTTTTCAACCCGTAGCCTACTTAAAACATGTTTTGACTCACTTTTGTCACACACATCATTCGAAAACACTCCCCCTCTCTCTCTAGGTGTTCTCTCTCTCTCTCTAGATTTTCACCCTACACGCGTTACCTAACAACCCACGTGAGTTTTTTTTTCGTAAAACCCTCTTGGCCCTATAATTTTGAACCGATTGGATTTTGATTTGGTTGAGTTTTGGGGATTTTCATTGTTTTGGGCTCATTTTCTCTCTCCTAGGGTTTTGACTTTTTTTTTTCATACTCTCTCTCCTAGGGTTTTGACTTTGGGATTTTCTATCTATTTCTCTCATTTTCTCTCACCACCCACTACTCTCTCCATGGAAAATGATATTACAAATGATGGTGCCCCTCCCGAGGTACCAGTGCTTCCACTTGCTGCAGAGGTTGAGGAGCCGATGATTAACGAGGCTGACGGAGCGGTAGAGGACATTACCATCGATATTACTACGGAGGACATCTACCCTCTGAGGCCTGAGCCCAAGCTGCCATCTTTGAGGGTAAGGCCATTCGACCTGGCCACCTACCATCCACACACGCATGCGATGGCCCCTAGAGGCATGCTGCGTTTCAAGGACTTCGTCCAGGGCGCACCCGAGGACTTTCTTTTGAGGGAGCATGACTCTTATCTCTCCCATGATGCTGATGAGGAAAGAACCTTGCTTTCATGTATTTTGCTTGTTTTCCCATTTCATTACAGTCTTTCATTTTGTTATGCACTTAACACATTTCTCTTTCAACATAGGGTGATACTCTTGCTTGGAGAGGCTACGGAGCAGTGACTGCTAGAGATTGGTACTAGGAGCTTCCTGCTCGAGTTAGAGAGCTAGTGGACGAGGCAGGCTTCGACCTATTCTGCTCAGGGCTCGCACAACTATAGGCCAGTCAAGCCTTACTCGGTGCTTTGGTGGAGAGGCGGTGGAACACCACCAACTCCTTTCACTTCTCCTCTAGGAGGGAGATAACGATGATCCTATATGACTTCTCCATGATCATGGGGCTGAGAGTAGAGTGTGATCCGATCCCCTTCGATATCGACATAGGCCAGTGGGAAGTAGCCTGGATATATCTGTTCGGAACACGCCCTTCCCTAGGTCTATGCGTATTTCCCTACCCTTGCCCTCATGCCGAGAGATGAGGTACAGCACAATAACCCTACTCCAAGTGGTACGATGACAGGTGCCATTTTCGGCATCGCAATGTTACTGTCTTCGCCCATTACCGTCGTTTCTTCGATACGGTGACCGCACGAGAGGTAGTCTGAAACTCATACTCATACTCATTTCTAATTCATTTCCATTTTCAATTCTATTGTCGCGGCCCATACTCTAACAACTGAGACAATTGACAACAACTGACAATTGTGAATTCTCTGTTCGTAGGTGACTTGATAGTAATGGGTGATTATGCCAGCAGGGACGAGGGATGATTATGCTAGGTCTTGGGACACCTCCAGGTTGCGGATCTTGCTGGAGGGTCCTTTCTGCAGGACCTGGTATCTGGGGGAACGGTTTGTACGCCAGACCCTGGGGCCTACCTGCCTCTGTTGTTCCTACTCCTCTCCCTGTATCGATAAAGACAGCCGATGGTTTACCAGTTGAGGCCACCATGCAGTTATGGCAGGACAAGATGCTGATCTTTTCTGAGGGATTGGAGACTACACTGAGTTCATCCGAACCCACTTGATGCCACCTCTAACCGGAGCTCGCGCGAGAGGCGCTGTAGATGCACCCACTGCTAGATATGTTGCTCATGCAACCGAGCCTGATGTTGAAGGGACTGCCCTACTGTCCATGTAACAGGTCTTCCTTTGATCCCGACCACGATCACATATTGGCGGACGAGTAGGATAGCCTACCAGATTCCAATTAAGCACCCGGAGGAGGAGCATAAGTACGTCAAGGACCCTAACGTGCAACAGGTATGCATTTTGTCTTGCAGTTTGTATTTCACATGTATATGTTCAAACTGACTTGTAGGTGCCGATGAGTTACATGGATGACCTCCTTCAGTTGGTTGGCTCTTTAATCCACATGGTGCGGAGGAGAGAGGATGTGAGACCCCTAACTTTTGTAAACCCTATTACGTCCTTAAATTTTGAGTTATTATAATAAAGCCCTTAGTTCTTCGTTTATTCACAAATTTAACCCTAGAATCGAAGACGCATCATGAATAAACTGTACAAAACCAAATTGACCCCGATAGCTCGGTACTCATTTTTACACGCTAATATTAATTATTTAACTATAAGGCCCTTGACCTTGTAATTTTATTTACACCCTTACTTTTGAACTATTTTAATAAAGACCCACATTCCCTTATTTATTTTAGTTGTAAAGTCGAAAACGCGCGCCAATCAAAAACTCACAAATCTAATTGAACTCGGGAACTTAGGAAGCATTCCAAAGCCTTAATAATAATCAAATTAATTCCCTAACTAAATTTGCCGATCAAAAACCCTAGGCTTTCGGTTCTCATTACAACTTGTCGTTTAATTCGAAATAAAGAAACTTTAACCGAATTGAATTCCCAAATCCTAATTAAATACTACATAAATGTTCCAATTCATAAATTAAGGCCCTAGCCCTCATATTTTACTTGAATCACAAATTGACCCCAAATTAGTACAATTATATATATATATATATATATTTGTACTTTATATTCATCAAATCTTTTTGTACACAATATCTATGGAATTTGTACACAAAACAAATAGGAAAATTCTCCAAATCTTGAGCACATGGCTAGCCATCATACCTCTTAGGCTATAATCATTGTACTTTAAAGGAAAATCCCTTGAATCATGGAAATAATTATGACTTTGGTACCAATTATATATATATACATGTATATATCTAATGTACTTGTAACTAGAATGGATTAAATTAGACTTTAGCCAAACTAGATCATAATTAAATACATAATTAGGTTCCTAATTATCTACTATTCCATTTCATTTCAACCAAAGGACATTTTAGACAATTCACACCATTTTTCCTATAAATACACCACCATCCTCCATCTATTTGAACATCAAACACCACACCCACACACCCACACAGCATAGAAAGAGGGATAGAAGTGGAGAGTGAGCTTGTGGGAGGGAGAAAGAAGAGAAAGAGAGCAAGTCTTGCAAAACTAGTTCCATAAGCATTTAACTAAGCCACCACACAACTCTTTCTTTTATTTTCCTTTTTCAAATACATGTTATGGGATGTTTTATATAATATTTTAAGATGTGTTTTAATGGTGTTCATGTGTTCAAAGTGGATGAATTGGGCTTCAATCATTCTTCAACTCATATTTCCTCTTACTAGATGCAAAACTACATTTTCTTCTCATGTCTCACATTTTTTTAAAAAGCATACCATCACTCTAAAAATCTAAGTTATTGATACATTATTTAGTATGTTTTCATCACAAAAGAAGTGAAAATTTTCCCTTTGTTGGCCTCTTTCTCACAAATCTTCTTATTTTGAGTATAGTGCATGAAAAATCTATTTTACAGCCAACTTTCAAAAATTCTAGAAAAATGTAGAAAAATCTTCTAGACCTTATTTTTACATCAAAATCTTCCTTAAAGATTTATCTTTCAAGTAAAATTGGTTGATTGAAAAAGAGTGAGCAGTTTGAAAGAAAATTCGATTTTTGTAACGGTCGATGTATCTGGACAGTGCTGGAGTGTTTCTTAAATAACTAAAAATCTAGAAAATCTATTCCATTTCTGAAACATGTTCTAAAAACTAAATTAAATTCTCTACAAACTATAGGAAGGCTGAGTTCGGGAAAAATCTGAAATAGCCCTTTTGATTTTATCTTTAATTGGTACTAATCTGGAAATTTAGTTTTTGCATGGGTGTTTTATGCACTTGTGTTCATGAATATGCTTATTAGTACATGAATGTGTTGTGGTTATGTTCCTTTTCTTCTTCAATTGATGATGCTCATGCTTATATGGATATTACTATCTTGTTAAGTTATTCTAACTTTAATTTAAGACATCTAACTCAACGGAAACCTTAATTGGGGTGGTATTGAGTTTTCGATCACTTGAATAATGAAGAGATGATAATGTGTTTTATGTATGGATTGATGGGATATGCTCCCTAATTGAAGGTTAAGTCTTGCGCAAGCGGTTTTGCGCAAACCCTAGAATGGAACGAACGTATTCAAACTCTTTGCGATGGTTTGATTGGTGAGATAAGGTTGGGTCCAAATGGGACATTCAGGAGGATAAAACTTTTTTTGGAAGGATAAGGTTGGATTCAGGGTGATAAAACCTTTTCTTTTCACCATCCCTTTTGAGGCCTTATGGCTAGCGCTACGCAGTATTTAACCATTGGTAGGCATCCGAGGTAAGTTCTGTAACAAAGTAGCAACAGGGGAAGTTCCGAATAGTCCGGTGTCCAATTCTTATGGTTGGGAGGATGAAATCTCTTTGAGAGATTTCTAGATTACTAACATCTAACCTTGTAATCCTTTATTATTGAATGATTATCATGCTTCATTACTTGCTTGTTATAATTGGGATGGTGTATTGGATTGGAAAAAAAGGACGGGGTGTGTGTGCATTTACTGGGCATTCAAAGCTCATGGAATTTCATGCCAGGTATCGAAGACTATTAGACTGGTCGAAGGAAGAGTTGAAGTATTTGAAGACGTATGGCTATCCTATTAGAGTTAGGAACTAGTTATGTATACATGTTTTGAGTTTGTAAGTGATAAATCCTTGTTGTAATTAAGACTTGTTTTGTAACTATTATCTATATCACTTGTAACCTATCCGTATACTTCGTTAACTCATGTAGGCCTTGTGTTAATACTTTGTTAAGATCTGTCAAAACGGTAGCTTGCTATCTAAGGTGGTTGGACTTAGAAGGGAGGCTATATTGACTCCTCTGACCTTCTTGGAATCTTGCTTGGTTATTAACCAATGGACACATCAGTGACATTTTCTACTCTTGTAACCTTAGATAAACCTTGTATTTATTTGTTAATATATTATCTGATGCTCCCGATTTTTTGGGGCATCACAGAGGAATTACTTACTTTACATAGTTATCAAGTACTCCTACTTTTCTCATTCATCTAACTGCTTTGATTCTCTTTTTGCCATACTCATACTGATTCTGCACTGATACTGTTCTGATTTGCCATACTCATACTAATCCTGCACTGATATTATTTTGATACTCTGTTTCTTGTTTTCAGCCTCCAACTACACCTACGACACCAGCAGCACCTCCTTCGCCTACAAGGAGGATAGGTAGACAGGCTCCTATACGCGGGAGGAATGAGGGTACGGGTTGGGGCAGAAATAGGGGTGCCCAAAGTCAAAGCAAAGAGTCCAAGCGTAGGAGACTTCCTCATTCTCGGAGCCCATTTTAAGCAGAGATGATGTCGAGACCAGCGGCACTGAGAAGATAGTAAGCGGGCGCTCTGAGTTTGGGAGTAAGGAGGATGAGGCTAGTTTTGGGTCAGGGAGCGAAGATAATGCTGACTCTAAGTCCTACTTCTCTGGTGACAACGGTGCTGATAATGACAGTGCTCCTGAGTCCCTTCCTCGGAAGAGGATAAAAGGGGCCTTTCGACGAACCTGATACGACCGACGCTGATTTTTGCATTCTTTTTGCTCTTTTCTTTTGTTTTGGTAGTTTAGAAGTTTGTATAGCTTCAGACATGTCTTACTTTTGTTTTGAAAACTTGTATTTTCTCTTTGGTAAAAACTATGATCGGGGTTGAACCCTGTAGTTTTATAAAAGAAAGAACTTGTTTTGTACAGCATCTCAAAAATGGCACCACACTTGCATAAAATTGACTATATTTGAATTTAAAACTGAGAATGATCACATTCGAACAAGTTCATAACCGGATATTGAGCCTTCAACCGACTAAAATCCAAAATAAAACTCAATAAAAGAAAAACAAAGCAAAAAAACCTAAACACAACTATTCACACCTTCTTGAAACAAAAGACTCAAAACAAGACTTAAAACCAAAAAGGGCCAACATAACACTACTGCCTAGTTGCTTGGCCAAAACACTTGGTTGGCCAGCCAGTAGAACGGTCGGTCGGCTGGGAAAGGTGGTCGGCTGACCAAGGCATGCGACTAGACAGCTGGCAACAGTTGTCAACCACTCACACAACCTCATCCTTTATAAAGGTCTTCTCTTGCTCTCTCCTTCGACAAAACATCAACTTTTCTGTAGTTTTCTCTAAGAATGAAGATTTTTCTTATTGAGAGGCTCAAGGATTGCATAGCCACTTTAGACAGCACGAAAAAGGTAAATTTTAGCAGTTTTGGCATAAACACTCTTCTTTCGTTGAGTCGTACTCCACTTTGTTTTTTGTTCCTTCATGCTGC
This sequence comes from Camellia sinensis, assembly GCF_004153795.1. Lineage (NCBI taxonomy): Eukaryota > Viridiplantae > Streptophyta > Magnoliopsida > Ericales > Theaceae > Camellia > Camellia sinensis. The sequence continues at coordinate 591,401 of NW_021024526.1, read as the reverse complement.
TACTCGATGTTGGAATCTACTCACTCATGCGTTTCGCTTTGGATCACAAGGAATATGTCTGACTCTTGAAGAGTTTCAAGCCTTAATGGAGTCCTGCCGAAATGAGAAGATAATATCTCAACCCTGTTTTGGCCATGCACAGGTGCTTGAACGGATGTGTGGGCTTACTTTACATGAAGCTCGGTCCTTGGCTCATGACGGGGAGTTGGATATACCTGGTATGATTCATCGATTTTCCGACATTGGAGACAGAGGTGACCTTCTTTGGCAAGGTTACCGTTAACATGCCCTCTTCTTATGTTTACTTGCACACTCCTTATTTGCCCCTAGTTGCAACAGAGTCAGCATTAGGTTGATCGAAGTGACCCAACGCCTTAAGGAGGGTCAGCATTGCATAGGTTTGGCATTGGCCAAGATTTTGATGGGTTTGGATACCTTCCATCGACAGTGTCACGACCCGAACCCCCCCCGGTGAGTTAAGGACATAACCGGCCAGTAATCATGAGATTACCTACGGCCTCAAACCAAACCAGACGTATTTCAATAGAGTTAACAAGGGTCGTATATGCACATCATAACATTCCATACATACGTATGTTAATAACTCACAACAGAAAGTATAGTAACATAAAGTTCTATACAGACAGGATCATTCAAATCTAAATCAGCCAAAACAAAGCTATACACAAACGTACACCAAAGTCCTCGCCAACATGACAAAATAACATAGAATGGCAGAAGGGCGAAGACGTGTCTCGTGCGTGAGACGCAAGGGCTGACTCTTCAAAACCTTAGTTATTCTATACAAACTTCACTGGAGCTGGGTTTGGACTTCTCCTGGCTCACCTACAAACACATGAATGAGCGTGAGCGATAGCCTAGTGAATAATATCAAATGAAGAATATACATTGGAACAATATACATCAAACGGCCTTGGGCCCAATTTATATTTCTAACTAATACATACATACATAGATATATGTAAGTTAAGTAACTGCGGTTCCAAACACATCATACGGCCTCGGGCCCAATCCATTCGTATCATTCGTGTCAAACTGGCCTTTGGCCCATTCATACTTTCAAGTCAAACTGTTACTCATGTCAAACTATCGTTCGTGTCAAACTGTTATTCATGACAAACTATCATTCGTGTCAAACTGTTAATCGTGTCAAACTGTTATTTGTGTCGAACTATCGTTCATGTCAAACTTGCCTCTGGCCCATTCATTTATGTCAGACTAGCCTCTGGCCTATTCATTCATGTCAAAACGGCCTCCGGCCCATTCATTCATGTCAAAACGGCCTCCGGCCCATTCATTCATGTCAAAACGGCCTTCGGCCCATCCATTCCGGTCAAAACGGCCTTCGGCCCATCCATTCCGGTCAAAACGGCCTTCGGCCCATCCATTCCTGTCAAAACGGCCTTCGGCCCATTCATTCCTATCAAAACGGCCTTCGGCCCATTCATTCATGTCAAAACGGCCTTCGGCCCATCCATTCGTTCTTGTCAAAACAGCCTCTGGCCCATTTATTTATTCTTATCAAAACGGCCTCTGGCCCTTCATTTAGTATAACAATCATTGTCCACCAATCAAATCAATGAACTTATAAAACTTACATAGAAGTAAGCAATTTGGACAACAACATATTTCAGGTATCTTCGTTAAGATATTACTCATAGTGATCGCTTGGTTGGTTTGCCCTGGAGCTCGACCCTACACATTCCATGAACACAAAAGGGTCACAAACAATTGAATCCGTTCTAAATTCACATTTTCCTCTTTAGGCTTCATTCTTATCTCTTTAATTCAATTACAATGTTGAATGCATGTCTAAGAGTACTTGGAAATGAAAGGGAACAGAAAATGAAACACAAAATGTCTTTTCAAAATTTCAGAAAACAGGGTCCCCGCTCGAGCATCAACTTCTCTGCTCGAGCGGACCCAATAGGTCTGCAAAATTTCTAGTTAGGTCAAATTTACGCTCGATCGTCCACTCTGGCGCTCGAGCGGAAGGCCTCTCTACATGGCTCTCCGCTCGAGCGTCAACTTCCCCCGCTCGAGCGGACACCATGTCTACAGAAAATACTGGGAGCCCATTTTTCACGCTCGAGCGGCGGTTTCCTCGCTCGAGCGGGCAACAAATTTTCTGGGTTTTCCAAAATGTGTTCTTGAGCTTCAACTTGACATTCAAAGGTTCAAAATGCATGTTTTTGGCTCAATCTTCACATATACATATACTAACATGGTATAAACACCCAATTACAACATTTTGAAGCTCAATTTCACGATATAATCACATGCATGTCCCAATCAACACCAAACTCATTTTCAACATAACAATTCCATGTATTTCAACTCATATTTCCATAAATTGTACATGCATGTGGAATATAACTCCCATTTCAACTTACATGGTGCAAATGGTGATTACAAACATGAGCTTTAACCAAAATCCTACATGGATTACAAACATTGTGCTCAATTATGGAAATTCATAGCAATTTTCTACATGCATGCATCAATTGACTTCAAATTCATCAAATACTACACAATTCCTTCACTTATGGCACAATTCTTGCTCTTGATCATTAATCAACTTTAATTTTACAAAATTACAAACTATAATCCATGAAATACTCACATATGAGCTTTAATTCTCACAATCTATAGCAAATTCTTGAGCAATCTTCAAGACTTCCAAGATTCAAGAGCAAAACTTAGATGATCTCCCTTTTCTCTCTCTAATTTCGGGTCTCTCTCTCTCTAGAGAGTTAAATCAGCCAAAATGGACAAAAAGAGGAATTGAGTGTGTATAATGGCCCTTTTTAAAAGCTCCCTCAAATACATTCTTTTAATATAAAAATAATGGGCACCATAACATTAATTTAATCCATTTAATCTGGTCCAAATCAATTTTCAATCAAATTTCACCGTAGGCTTTAAAAATTACGCCAATCACAATGGCACAGTCAATTTCGGTTTCTACGGCCGATAAGACCTTCAATTTAATTTCCAAAGCGGGTAATCAAGCAGATATTCCTACGGTGAACAGATAGAAATTCAAAACTACATATATTCACATGATTGGCACACAAAATCATATCAGTCACATAATCAAATTCATAATAAGGACCCATTAGCATAATATGGAACAGGGTTATCACAGACAGGAGACTTCTCGGTTTGCGGGGAGTCCACTGCTTCTTTAGGTATTGTTTCCCACCCTTTCACATTTATGATTTCTCACATCACTTGGCACTCACTCTCTATTTTCTCTCAAAACCCTTTCCTTACTTTTCCTCTCAACGTACATCTCTCTATTCTTTAATCTTTCTTATTTTTCATTCCTTCCCAGGTGGGGTTGATGGATAAGCTAAAACTGGTGGACCCTTGCCCCAAGTATTCGGTCAGATCTTACTTCTTTCCCCTGAGGCTAGTGGACTTTCCCACAGAGGGACTGTGGTGCTACTGTATGTGTAGCAGATCTGCGGCTGATATTGCTTGGTGCTGCCTCTGGCTTAATTTGGCTGAGATGAGCCATAGCATGTCTTGCCAGCCAGGCATATAGTTGATTAGCCTCACACACTGTGAATTCTACTTCTCTTTTCAGTTCAGACACCAGTTTGGACGTGATCAGACGTGTCCAGATGAGGGATGGAATGCCCTGCTCCATTTCCAGTTCGTGCTTTGCACTTGGCTTGATACCTCGCTGCTTAGAAGACAAGAGAGCTTCTGGTCCCTGCTGCTAGCTTCAATTACGCCTTTTCTAGTGAATGCTTGGCTTGGCTTGAGAACGAGGCACAGGTTAGGCCAACCTTGGCTGCAGAGACTTCCGATAGCACGATTAGAAGGCAAAGGATAGTCACCTGACTCATCTGTGCCCCTAGTTTATTGCTTTGACTTTTCTTTTCAAGTTTTTATGATGTAAAAGTAACTTTGATTTAACCTGAGAGTTAGAGAATATACTTGTGTTGAAATCATGTAATTAAAGTTGTGAGCACTGAAATTTTTCCTTTTTGGTCCGAATAATGGTCTGTGTTGTAAAAAGTGAAATTTTGAGAAAATCAACTTCATTAAAACTTTTCAAAATAATTTTCAGAAACGGTCACTACCTAACACACATGGAATCAATCCTCAAGACCTACAGCCCCGAATCAAGAAAGGCATAATTGCTTAGTTTATTGCTTTGACTTTTCTTTTCAAGTTTTTATGATGTAAAAGTAACTTTGATTTAACCTGAGAGTTAGAGAATATACTTGTGTTGAAATCATATAATTAAAGTTGTGAGCACTGAAATTTTTCCTTTTTGGTCTGAATAATGGTCTATGTTGTAAAAAGTGAAATTTTGAGAAAATCAACTTCATTAAAACTTTTCAAAATAATTTTCGGAAACGGTCACTACCTAACACACATGGAATCAATCCTCAAGACCTACAGCCCCGAATCAAGAAAGGCATAATTGCTCATAACTACATTCACCACAACTGCTCTATCTTGCAACCGCTTTTTTTTCCAAATGGAGATAACACAACCAAGCTAACGGACTATGGAAAAAGATGGGCCAATCAAACAAATGAACAGGATAATTGAGTTGAGAATGGTTATGGCCGAACTTCGAGATGAAGTTGTCTACATATCCTAAAGATGGGAATCAGGCCTTCCGTAGTTCAGTTAGGGTTCCTTCGAGTATTTACTCTCTCCTTTTGTGTTCTAACTTTTGCCAAAGCCGCCCTTTTGGGTTTTCAACCTTGCGAGCTCTATTTTTCTTAATTTCTAATTTTTCATGCTCTAACTTTTGCCTAGGTTATCCTTTTAGGTTTTCAGCTTAGTGAGCTCCCAAGGGTAATATTTTTTCAACTTGTCCGTGTTGATTGGTTGCGAGAACTCCAAGCCATGTAGATCAATGAGAATGATTACTTCCCCTGACTAGATAGATTTGATGATGTAGAGACTAGTCCAATTGGGTCAGAATTTACTCCTAGGGTCATAGATGGGAGCTTGGTTGTCTTTAAGCACCATATCTTCTTCTTTGAGGTTTCTAGACTTGACTTTCTTGTTGAAAACCCTAGCAATTCTGCGCTGATATCCCTGTATGTGATACAATGCCTTCAACCTCCTTTTGTCAAACAACATCAATTCTTCGAATCTATTCTGCTCTCAATCCGCCTCTGTTATCTAACACTCAGCCATGATTCTCAGCAACGGTACTTCAATCTCAATCGACAAAACAAATTCCATCTTATATACCAAGGAATAAGGGCTGGCTCCTGTAGATGTTCGAATTGACATTCTATAACCCCGAAGTGCAAAAGGCAGTTTATCTGGCTAGTCTTTGAAGGTTTCCACCATATTTCATAGGATGTTCTTGACATTCTTGTTGGCAGCCTCAATGGCTTCGTTAGATGTAGGGACCAGTCCAATTAGGTCGGAACTTGCCCTTAGGGTCATGGATGGGGGCTCAGTTATCCTTGAATACTATGTCTCCTTCTTTGAGATTCTCGGATTTGACTTTCTTATTGAAGGCCCTGGCGACTCTGCACTGATATCCCTGTATGTGATACAATGCCTTCAACCTCCTTTTGTCAAACAACATCAATTCTTCGAATCTATTCTGCTCTCAATCCGCCTCTGTTATCTAACACTCGGCCATGATTCTCAGCGACGGTACTTCAATCTCAATCGACAAAACAAATTCCATCCTATATACCAAGGAATAAGGGGTGGCTCCTGTAGATGTTCGAATTGACGTTCTATAACCCCGAAGTGCAAAAGGCAGTTTATCTAGCCAGTCTTTGAAGGTTTCCACCATCTTTCATAGGATGTTCTTGACATTCTTGTTGGCAGCCTCAATGGCTTCGTTGATCTGTGGTCTGTAAGTCGATGACTTATGAAAAGCCACATTGTATTTCTCAAGCAAATCCACCACCTCTTTCTTAAAGTGTAAGCCATTATCCGATATAATCTCATTTGGCACCCCATACCTACAGATGATGTTGTTCCTGATGAACTTGGCCACATGTGACACTTTCAACACTAAATACGACTGTGCTTCCACCTACTTAGTAAAATAGTCGATCGCTACCAAGATGAACTCATGTCCGTTTAAGCCCTTTGGCGAGACTGCCCCGATAATGTCAATTCCCCAGACTGAGAAAGGCCACGGTGAAGTCATGTTGTAGAGCTTTGACGGTGGGATATTCATGCGATTGGCATGGATTTGACATTTGTGGCATCGCCAAACAAAGTTGATGCAATCCTCCTCCATGATTGACCAATAATATCCTTACCTGAGGATCTTCCTAGCCAGTATCACACCACTCATGTGTGCTCCACTGTAGATGGCCTCCATGAGACGTTTTGATTCCTTTTTTCGACACTGAGCTTGTGCATTCCCAAACTCTCTTATACAACTTATTTCCGCAAATGATGAACTAGATGGCCAGATGCCCGATTCCCTGTTTATCCTTGGCATTTGCCCCTGGCAGATACATGTCCTTCTCTAGGAATTTCCAAATGTCATAATACCAGGGGTTCTTTTCTTGAACTTTTTCTATTGCGTCTATTATCTCATAAGCAAACGTATACTTCTGTTCAATAATGATCGGACGCATCTTCACCCCGAGCGGGATGTCTACTATGGAGGATAGAGTTGCCAACGCATCAACAAACCGATTGTTCTCTCTTAATAAATGTGTGAATGTTAGTTTTTCAAATCTTGGAATCAGAATGTCCAAGGTCTGATGATAAACTTTCATTTTCTCTTCCTTAACCTTCCAGTCTCCGTTGGCTTGAGAAATAACCAAGTTTGAATCTCCGATGACGTCTAACCTTATTGTCCCTAGTTCCAGAGCAGTTTCCAATCTAGTGATACACACCTCGTACTCTGCTTCATTGTTGGATATTTTGAACCGAAGTTTGAAAGCTAGGGGTATATGGGAATCATCGGGTGCTATCAGCAACATGGCTATCAAATAACTGTATTGATTAGCCGCTCCGTCAAAGTACATCGTCCACATCTCCTCTTCTACCTGCAAAATCTCCTCATCTGGGAACAAATACTCTATTGCTTCATCTCCTTCCACTAGGTGGTCTACCAGAAATTCAGCTACTGTTCTCCCTGTGATTGACTTGCGAGTAACGTACTTGAGGTCAAACTCGGAGAGAAGAAGCAACCAACGAGCTAGGATACCCGTAAGTGTTGGTTTCTCAAAGAGATATTTGATGGGATCTAATCTCGAAACCAGAATTACAGAGTGAGCTAACAGGTAGTGTCTCAACTTCTTAGTGGCCTAAACCAAAGCTAAACAAGCTTTCTCCAGAGGAATGTAGCGAGTCTCATAATCCAGTATATTTTGCTCAGGTAGTAGATGGCCTTCTCCACCTTGGCTTCTGTTTCTTGTGCTAGCATGCATCCCATAGTCGATTCTGTCACGAACAAATATATGATCAGTAGCTTTCCTAGTTCTAGTGGTGACAATATAGGTAGATTCTGAAGATATTGGTTGTCCTGTTCGAAAGCGAACTGACATCGATTATTCCATCGAAACTTCTTCCCTTTTTCAAGAGACCAAATAGCGGTTCACAAGTCAAGGTTAGTTTTGCGATAAACCGTCTTATGAATTGCACTTTTCCCAAAAAGTTGTGCACCTCATTTTCAGTCCTTGGTGGTGGCATTTCTAAGATGGCCTTGATCTTAGATGGATCTTCTTAATTAGAAATCCTAGCATTTCCCCTCTAGTCACCCCAAAAGTGCATTTTTTAGGGTTCAACCTCAGTTTGTACTCCCTGATTCGTTTGAAGAATTTTTCCAGCGCGATGTAGTAGCCTTCTCGCTCTTTGGATTTTACAATCATATCATCCACATATACCTTGACTTATGAGGCCCACGCAGGCGCGTCTACAGCAGGATTGTGGTTGCAGCTCTCTAATATGTAACCCCGGCTTTCTTCAACCCTAATGGCATAACCCTGTAGCAGTAGGTACCCTATAGCGTAGTGAAAGTAGTCGTCTCTCTGTCTTCACGTGCCATTAAGATTTGGTTATACCCAAAAAACCCATCCATGAACGATAGCCACGCATGGCCGACGGTGAAGTTTACCAATTTGTCGATGTGCGGGAATGGAAAATCATCCTTAAGACTAGCCTTATTCAGATCCCTGAAGTTGACACAAACTATGATTTTGCCGTCCTTCTTCGAAACCGAAACAATATTGGCCAACCAAGTCGGATATTCAGACACCATCAAAAACCCTACATCAATCTATTTGGTGATTTCCTCTTTAATTTTAGTGCCCAATTGGGATGAATCCTGCAGAGTTTCTGTTTGACAGGTCCGGTCTCATGGTCAAGAGAGATCTGATGCTGTACCATCTCAGGATCGATTCTAGGCATGTCTTCGTAGGACCACACGAAAACATCTTTGAAATCTTTTGATAAAGTGATTAAACGCTCACGTTCCTCCGATGACGACATGGACCTAGTCTGGACTAAGCGGTGATCCTTCTCAGTACCCATGTTAATTACAATGATCACATCTATGCAGGGTTTAGCACGCCTCTCCTCCTCTTGGTCAATCAAGTTTTTCAAAGCCTGAGGAATTTCCTCCTCTTCGTTTTCATTAAAATTTTGAAAATCTTGGTCAATGCAACAAATCAATGGCACAAAGAAGTAAACACAATCTGCAGCATTCTCATTTAGAAGTTCTAGCTCCTCGATTACAATTGACTCGAAAGAAAATACAAAAAGAGGACCTAGACAAGACCTTGGCCTTGGCACCTGGGTTACTACCCCCAGAAATGCTAGACTCAAACTTCTTAGGCAGACTCGAATCTGATTCCGACTCAACAGACTCGGTGGAATCAGATTCAGGCTCATCATCCGATTCAGAACTATCAATAGCGCCCTTCTCGAATTTCCAAACTAGGTGTGGAGCCTCAGCTATGTTCATAATGAGACCGAAGTAATCTGCTGCTGGTTCATCTCCTATCATGGAGATAGTAACACTATCACCCAAGTTAATGGGCTCAGCCTTAACGTTGGAATCTGTCAGTATGTTAGCCAGCGCCATCCTCAACAGTTCTTCTTCATCGCTATCTGAGCTTGCATTTCTGCCTTGCCCTATATCGATGCATAGGTCGATCATCTCCTCCTCACTGTCTGACAACTGGTGATTGAAGAAGATCTAAAACCCAGAGTTTCTCTTCTTTGTTTCTCAGTCAACCCACGGCTCCGAGAATCCACAAAAAGGGAATTCTTCTCATTCATGGACAAAGCGTCCATTTAGGGTCCCTTTGATCGGCTTGTGGACCAACTCAAATTGCCTTCTGGCTCTCTTTGTTTTAATTTCCTCATTCAATTCATTCTCATTTCTCTTCTAATCCTCTACATTTGGCTTGTACCCCAGCCCAAAAACATAGGGGTATGGCTTACTTCTTTGACAATAGTATTTCCCTACCTCTCACTTCTACCCACTCCTGATCCAGGAAGTGTCCTTACTTATTCATCATGTAGATGGATTGGGCACTTACATAGTTCCCCTCATCCTCTACTATGATAGACTATACCAGCTGGGCCTTTGCCAAGGAGAAGCCAGAGAGGAACACATCCTCTTTTCCATACATTATTTCTAACAAGGGTGTAGTGGTTCTCGGGGGAGGGTGGATAGAAAAATTGCCATAAATAGTAGCAATCACCCTGTTGAATGGATATTTCACTAGTTGGTGCACCGTTGATGAAACTACCTTCATTTGGTGCAATCAAGGTCTACCCAAGAGTAGATTGAAGGTTGCTGGCATGTCCATCACATTGAATTCAACCTCATGTTCGAATGGGCCAATCAATATCTAGCTCTTGAAGGTCCTCATGACATCACGGCAGGTATTGTCATATGCTCGAACAGCTTGAGTCGTAGGCATGAAGTCAACTGGCTTCAAGCCTATGGCATAAGCGGTCCTCGTTGGACATACGTTAATTGCCAAGCCGGTGTCCACCAACACTATCGGGATCCATTTTTTTCGGCTTTCCTGGGTTACATACAGAGGTTTGTTGTGCTTGGCCTCCTCAGACGACAGTTTTTTGTCTGTGAAAGAAAATAAGGGAGTAACATCTCTAGATGTGACCAAAGACACCAGTTGATCGGTCATGATATCTATAGGCAACTTGGTTTTGTTTAGTGCCTATAGCAATGCTTGCCTGTGTTCCCAAGAAGCCATCAACAGCCCCCAAATTGATATTTCTGCCCTGGATTTTCTTAAGCTGCCTTAACACCAGGTCTTCTTCTATATCCTTCTCTTTTAACTTCTCAGCTTCTTTCCCGGAGGGTTCTGCTTGATCTAAGGATGGGGGTTTGAAATAACAACCACTTCTTGTCATGTGGTGAATCTCATCTGTGTACCATGTATTGTTAAGAGTACTAGTCTTCCACCCTTTATCAGTGTAAGCAAGGCTTAGATCACTGTCCTCCCACCATTCTCCTGCAGTCATTGTTGGGCCATTGTAGGGCTCTACCCGAATCATGTTCACATTGCGCCTTTCATCGGCGCGTCACTCCTCCTCTATGGCTAATTAAATTTTTGCCTCTCAATACTGTCTGAGTTTCTTTGGCATCTTTTCTTTGTCACCGGATTTCCATTCAGGCTTTTCTGTAATTTGGACATCGTCCGCCCTTGACTCGACATCTTCTTTTCTTTTCCCTTTCTCCTGCTCCCAAGTTATTTTCCTCTATATTTCCTCTGTTCTCTCTCTTTGAAACTAGTCCAACGTTCACTCCCCTTTAGTGATGGTCAGACTTACTATTCTCGTCAATCTTCTCTCCTTTCAGATTCTTCTTCATCTGCTCTTCTATATCAGATTCCTCTTCGCTACTTAACCACCTGTGGCTAGATTCAAGTTGGCTCAAATCCCACCATCCAATCTGAACACTGCCCACATCTTCTTCCTCAAAGAAGTAGAGGTTCTCTAAGTCTTCCTCTATTTCTACCAAGTCATCAAGACCTTGTTCAGGCCAGTCACCTAGATTTTGTCAAGGCCCATTTTCTTCAATAGCGTTGATGTTGAACAAGTCTAGTAGTATGATTGCAGGCTTTGGTTAGTTAGAAGCCATAATATACCAACTGGGTTCAAACTCTTCCACGGGTGAGGGCCCCTTCTTCATAACTTGGGAATCAGGCAACCATTCTTTTGGTGAATTTCTCTTCTTTTCAACTACCGCCACCACAGGCTTCGATTGGGTTTTGGGTGTTATATCCATCATGTACAAATCCATGCTTTCAGGAATAACCACTTCAGGTTTAGGCAAATAGGATGGGGTGATATATATGCTGGGATTGAAAGTGGGTGGTAGTGTATGGATAAGGTTGATATTTCTGGATAGGGGAACTTGGCTGTGGTTGAGGAGTGGGTTGGTGGTCACATTTGGCTTTGAGGGTGGAGCTATGATCTTATTGTCGATGAGATCCTAGATCTCATGACGAAAGTGATAGCAATAATCAGTAAGGTGACCATGCTATCGGTGGAAGACACAGTATTGTGTGGGGTCGTGTTTGGCTGGGAGTGGGTTAGAGAGAGGTCGAGGGTCAAGGGGCTTAAGGTGCCCTTTTTCCATTAGAAGTTTGAGAGCACGGGTTGGACTCATGTGAAGAGGGGTAATGTTTAGATATTGGTTTCGGACTAGACCGGTAGGTTATGAGGTTGCACTAGCAAATGGATCGGCTATCTTGGCTGTTATGGTGATGGTACTGATCTCGGCAGGCCTAGAAATAGTGCTATTGCTAGCATTGGTACTCCTAGTAAATAGCCTCTTTGCTGGTTCACTTATTCTCTGATCGCTTATTCCCTAGATAATACCATTCTTAAACACACTCTTAATTTGAACTCCCAATTCATGCAAAGCAGCAAATGTAGATAATAGTGCAACTATCATCTTTTGTAACATGTCCGGTTCAAGGTTCTGAACTGCCAAGCAGACTCGTTCCCTTTCTGAGGGCCTGTTTGTCATTCTAGCTGCCTTTGCCCTCCCTCTTGTAACAAAGTCAATGAAGGGTTCCTTAGGAGTTTGAGTAGTTGCCTCTAATTCACTGATCGTTACCTCTATCTGAGTATTGTGAGAATATTGATAAACAAATCCCTTAAATAGTTCTTCCCAATTACGTTTGGTCGAGTCCTCCAGTTTAGCATACCAGATGGCTGCCACATCTGATAAGGTTCTTTGGAACAATGACAACTTCTGAGCCTGCGTCAAGCCCATTTGTTTCAAGACATCCGAGAAGAGACAGACGTGGATGATAGGATCTTCGCTTCCATCAAATCTGTCAGTGTGAGGCATTTTAAACTTTTCTAGCAATCTCACAGAAACCTCGATATAACCATCTTCAATATCTAGGATGGAATTGAAGATTTGAGATTTCTTAAGCGCCTTCTCCAACCTGGTGATTTTTATTATAGCAAGATCGATGTCATTGATGTTGAAAAGGAAGAAGTCTCGCGTAGGGCTATGCCAGAGGCCTAAAAGCTTGAGCTTATGCTAACATCTCTTAGAGATCCAGGACTTAAGTTAGTTGGTAGAAGTGGATTAGGTTTTGGTTGGGTAGTTAGGACCGGATGTACAGGAGATATCGATGCCCAGATGGGTGTCGCATTTTAGTAATAGTCTCATCCTGAACGGCAATTCTTTGATTCAGTGTATCCATGGTTCTTTGAAAAGCTACCATTATAGCAACAACCTTCTCTAGACTACTGTGTGCCACAATTCTTTAATTCAGTGTATCCATGGTTCTTTGAAAAGCTATAGGACTGCACTCTCCCCTAAATCCTGCCCCAAAAACTAACTAATATGAAGCATTCCTGTACACTGTAAAGTACATACTAGGTAAAGAGAGCCAAAACACCCCTATGAGGGGTAGGGTTTCCCTGCCCTAGTTTTGACATGATCTAGGATTTCATTACTTCAAGCAAGTAGTTTCATAAAATCATGCATAAGGGTGAGCATCCAGTCCTATGTTGGAATAGTCACTATGGCTTTGCTATATGCAGCTAAGTCGATTGGTGAAAAGGAGTACCTCGGCAAGATTACCTAATATACCTCTCATAGCTAACACCGAGAAGTGAAAGGAGGATCAAGCGGTACGACGGTAATCCAGATCCAAGGGTTGTGTTTCCAACATGACAGAACCCATGACCGGCCAACCTTTTGACAAGCTTTTTAGGCAAGCCGTCCAGGAATAGCAGATAAAAAATACAATGACTTAGAGCACCAATGCAAATGCAATGCAAAGAACATATATATGTAGATAAAAAAACACATCATAAAGTTCAAGTCAAGTTCTCTAGCTTGTTTTTCGTGCTCCTTGGAGGGGCTTAGTTTCCTCAGATACGATAGCCTTACAATTCGGACTCCCATTGTCACGACCCGAACCCGCCCCCATGGGTTAAGGACGTAACCGGCCAGTAATCCTAAGATTACCTACGGCCTCAAACCAAAACAGACTTAACACATCAGAGTAAAGGGGGCCAAAAGGGAAGCAAAAATTTAAAACCTTGTCCATAGAGCTGTGCTTACATGGCACATCAAAACAAACCATACATATGTACGTTAATAACTCACAACAGGAACATAGTGACATAGGTTCTGTACAGACAGGATCATTCAAAATTAAGTCAACCCATAAAAACTATAAGCAGACATATACAAAACTTCGCCAACCTGACAAAATGTAAATACATAACAAAAAGGCGAAGGCGGGTCTCATGCGTGAGACACAAGGGCTGACTCTCTCAAAACCTTAGTGGTTCCATACAGACTTCACTGAGGCTGGGTCTGGACTTCTCTTGGCTCACCTACAAACACATGAATGAGCGTGAGCGAAAGCCCAGTGAATAATATCAAATCAAATACAGAAGTTACATAACGATGTAGATCAACATGTTCCAAACGGCCTTAGGCCCAATTCATATTTCCATTTAACAGATATATAACTATACGAAATTCAAATCAAGTGACTGTAGTTCTAAACATTCTGGCCTTTGGCCCATTTAGATTTCCATTCATGTCAAAACGGCCTTCGGCCCACTCATTCATGTCAAAACGACCTTAGGTCCATTTATTTCTATCAAAACGACCTTCGGTCCATTTATTCATATCGAAACGACCTTCGGTCCATTCGTTTACGTCAAAACGACCTTAGGTCCATTCATATATGTCAAAACGACCTTCAGTCCACTCATTCATTTCAAAACGGCCTTTGGCCCACTCATTCATTTCAAAACGGCCTTCGGCCCACTCGATTATGACAAAACGGCTTTCAGCCCAATCATTTATGTCAAAACGGCCTTCGGCTCATACATTCGTATCAAAACGGCCTTTGTTTGAAATTTTTTTTGAATATGTGCTACTTGAAAAAACAAGCTCATATGTACATTAATCAAAATCATCCCAACTTAAGCGAGATAGCCTTTATCCATGTGCATTACAGAGGTATATCAAATAAGCACTTAGCCTCATGGTAATATGCTTGACATGCCAACATAAACATACATGCAATATGCTAAAGCAAAAACGCTCACCTAGTACTCAACCGAGGAAAGCCAAAATAGAGGACAAATAGTTAGAAAAATGCATGCTCTAATATGCAAGTGACTAATGCAACACATAAAAAAAATGCAACTATTGGGTTCAGCTTCTTAATATGTCATATGGATCAATTCGAGACATATGGTAGCATATGTATTCAAGTAAGTAGGAAATGACAACAATGTTGAACCGAACCCTATGCATGCAAAAATGGATACAAGTCATGGTAATGATATGAAACGAAAAACATGATGCTACCACAATAAACATATAAATAAAAGGGAGAAAGAAATGGGGGTTGGAAGACATACACAAATATTACAAGTGTTACAAATTTGCCCTCGCATAAAAGGGTCTGAATGAATGTCCGAATTAAACTAATTATTACAACTCCAAATGAATTAACAAAATTAACTAGCTATTACAAATTTGAATGAATCTAACTAATTAATTACACATACTAATAGTAAAGCACTAATTTAAAGGACTTGAACAGGAAGTGAGGACCCGCACGTACACAACTGAGAACATCCTCCCAGAAACCTCTCTGTTTGCTGCCAGAATCTGTTCTGTTTGCAGTTAGAAAATTATTTTGTTTTGGCCTTAGGTTTTGCTCTATTCTGCCACAAAAATGCCACTTCTTGTACAAAATGGTGGCCAGCCAGCCTTGAAAAGTGGTTGGCCCTATGGAATGGTGGCTGGACGGCCACTACTTTTAAGGGATACCTTACTACCACAAAATTGAAACAGAGTAAAAACAAAGTGTTTCTAGAGGATGTTTATCCTCTATGCCCTTCCCTATCATGAAGATGAACAAGGGAGAAGTAAATTCGATTCACAAATCATCAATTGTCGTAAATTTGTAACGTGATGATCTTAGAACCAATAGGACAAAAGCTCAATAAAAGGAAATGAAAGACCGAAAATACCTCCTCCCTATCATGGAGTTACCTCAAGGGAAGAGGTAGACATTGCTTCTTGAATCACTAAACATCATTAAAAAGTATGTAATAATTCAAGACGTAATAGGTTCAATATAACGTC
This sequence comes from Camellia sinensis, assembly GCF_004153795.1. NCBI lineage: Eukaryota > Viridiplantae > Streptophyta > Magnoliopsida > Ericales > Theaceae > Camellia > Camellia sinensis. The sequence goes on along the minus strand of NW_021024526.1, from coordinate 575,788 downwards.
CGATTGAACCCAACTCAATTTTATTACCTTATTTACCTTTTTTACTCTAATTTTATTAGCCCATTTTACATTACCTTTCCATTTCTTATCTTTTATTCATTTTTGTCCAAAAGTGTAGATTACGTCCACTAAGTTCAAAAGCAATAAAGATAACAATCACGACTTGACCCGAGAAATGAGCATGTCAAGTCCTTTTCTACGGGAGAAATTACAAAGGAAGAGTCAAACTCATTTACAAGCGATATTGAATTCTAAGTCAAACCCAAAATGAGCGATAATGACTAGTCAAACTCAAAGAGAGTGATAATGACTCTAAATCCAAACTTGATAATAAGCTATAATGATACTTTCCTTGGTGATTTCCAAGGGTCTAACTAGAAAGTTAGTCCCTTAGAAGTAATGCATTAGCGGTAAAGAGAGGTATCAAACAAGAGATTGTACTTAGCATAATAGAGATGTAATGCCTTAGTAATGAACCTCCGAAGAGATTACACTATTGAGCATGGGAGGTCTCTTTCTTATGCTTGAAAAATAATCTTTTGTTAAATACAACTCTTTAATCAAAATAAACAAAGAATGGAGAGAGGTTGCAGAGATGATTATGCAAAGGTGATTATAATAGTATGAACATTTATGAAAGCTATAAAAAAGTGCAAGAAAAGACTATCAACTCAAATGGATTGAAAGCTATATCCATGAGGACTTACAACAACACATCTACAATATTCAAAGCATAATTTAACGCACAAAACAGCACTGAAATAGTGCTCACAATCAGGTTTTTAAGGTAGAAAAAGTGAGGAAAAATAGGCTAAAGCCAAGAGGTTTCAAACAACTAACAAGCCTAAGGAAGGATGGCTAACCCCTCATCTTCTTTGTGACTTAAAATCACATTTTTGAGCTAAAATAAACTCTGAAAAACAGTGTGAAAAGAAAAAGAATTACTCATGCCATGGACTTCACCATGGATTTGATGACCCAAGTGTTAGGGACGTGGCTACATTTTTGCATGTCAGTAGGTAGAAGCAAAGCCTTTGAAAGGTTTTAGCCAAACAAGTGCTCCTTGTCCTCGACCACAGAGTCTGCCTCAGTGATAGCTTTTTCCCTGTGTGTCATGGCTGATTTCCAAGTTGGGGTAAGAGTGACTTCTTTAACCAATTGCTCGAGGCTTAGCTCAGTCGTTAGATCCACAGATGGATTAGATGCAGAAGCCCTCTTGCTAGCCCTGCATGATTTTGTACTAATTGATTCGATCGTGGTTGAGACCAAAGCCAACACGATTCAGTGAAAGTGTTGGCTTTTTCCTTGGAGAAAGCAAGCATCAAATTCTTGATTCTATTTCGTCTAGCCATATCTTTTTCCTTGGTTAGACAGATCAATGGAACGTCAGGGAGAGTAGGGTCTAGAGGAAGAGAAGGTTCAAACAAGAAATCTGTCACTTTGTTTTTGTGCAACGCCAAATACCAATAAGTCGGTTTGTAGTTTAGAAGGCTATGGCAGTCGCGTTGTTTACACCGAAGTACTGCCCTGATCATGGTTGAGAGTATTCGGCTTGAAGATATATAAGATCTGCAAGAAAACAAAAAGACAACATTTAGCTTAGTGCAATGGTTGCATGAATATGTGGCTGGGCTATCATTTTTTACTTGTTTTGCCTTTGTTTTGATTTATGTACCAACCGGGCATGTTGGTAGTTTCATAATTTCCAGACACCTAGAAGAAGTCGTCGTCATGCAAATTTTTATCTGGTGTGCCCAGCAGTAGTTATTAACGACTCCTCTTGATTGTCAAATGCCAACAGAACCCATCGTTTGTGTAGCCAATGGTATATTAGCAAAAAATCTCGGCAAGACTAAGGTTTAGGTTCAGTCTATTGTTGAGCTCACTTACTCCGCTTATTATTCTATAAGTGTTGGTGGACACTTTTGTAGGGCAAACTCTGTTTTGCCTTAATAACTAACAAATTAAGGGTTGTACTGGGAAGTAGAGACCACCTTTTTACGATTAGCATAGTGAAGAGGCAGACGCCTTCTTCGCCCCATGGTAGAATTCCTTCCTAGACCAACTCAAAGTGTAAATCAGCCGAGATGTTATAGTCTTTGCGGAACTGTTCTTGGGCTTCTAGCATGGCTACCATGAAGTGGTACTGGCCCATTGAACACGATTTAAATTATAACTTAGGAAATGGTGATTGGTGTTCTTGTAAATTGGTTGTGTGAGATTTGCCTAGCTGTGGGTGAAGTTTTCACGGCTCTTACGAGTAGCTCAGCATGTTGGTGTGCCTGGTCAAGCCTAGGATTCTGCAAGGTAAGAAGTTAAGATTTAATTATTGGTTGAGCAAGGTGTTAGCTCGGTCATATATGCAATGCAAGCAAGGTTTTAGCTCGGCGTTTGTGAGCTAGGTTTTAGCTCAGCGTGCAAGAGCAAAATTTTATCTCGGTCATGCATTCAAGTAAGCTTATTAGATATGTCTTGTGTATGACGAGCTAGGTTGTAGCTCAGTTAAGGGATTAAGCTGGGTGTTAGCTCAATTTTCTCTTAGTAAATCATTTTAGCACAGTGGCATGTGAACAATAGGTTTGTAGCTTGGTTTGTTTCCCAGGGATGCTACAAACACGAAGTTTGCTCGGTTTATTTATGATTCTGGATAAAAAATAAGGTTTTTTCCCCGTTTGGCCCATATTCTTTAGTATTCATCTCAGAAATTCTGTGTTCTAAGAAATAGAAGATTTTGGGTTACTTAGATCCTTAATTCAGTTTAAGGCCTTATTGTACCTAGATTTTGAGCAGTGTTGTATAGCCAGCTGTAGGCATGATGGTTCAAACGTGGGGCAGAGTGTTATGTATGGATATGTGATGTTTGTAGGTTCCAGTACGGTCCTTAGCTCGTGGTGGTTCCAGATTGGTTAGCTTAGCTGATGTATGGCTGCATTTCGGAGGTAATTTCAATTTGGGTCATCCACGTGATTGCTTTGTTTATTGGTTTTAATATATATATATATATATATATATGTTTTATATATATTGGTGTGCCATGTTCTTATGGTTTTAGTTTTGTGTTGAAGTAGGTGGGCCCACAGTGAATATTTTTAAATTGGTTTTTGATGGAGTGGGTGGGCCCACGTTGGACTTTTGTTTCTTTGGTTATTTGATTTGTTGTTGGCTACGGCTTTGGTGGAAGTTTATAGGCCTAGGCAGCTGGGGCCCACTTGGTAATTTTATGCCGTGTTTGGGGGCGTGGAGTGGAATGTGGCAGTGGGCAAATTTTGGGCCATGGTAAATTGGGTTTTAAGACGTTATTGGTGGGGCCCATTTGGACTTTTTTCTGGCCGTGGGTTTTTGTATGGGCCCGTGGTGGTTTGATCCACTCGTGTTGTTTGTTATTTCATTTGTGGCCAAATTTTGGCTTGGGCCACCTGTTTATTTGTTAATGGGTTGGTAAAAGTTTGTTGGCCATGGGTTGTTTTTTAGGCCCATTTTTATTTTGGACCGAGGCTAATTTGTGAAGAAATCTGTGGGTCCACGGCAAATTAAGGAAAAATATAAATTTGTTTAGTCCTTCAATTCTGCTGTCTACTATATTTGGCTTCTTCGTTATTTGGTTGATGACCTGTACATGTTCATGTGATTCGGCTTAGAGCAGTTCTCTGACCTCTTCTGATGTGGAGTGAGGGGGACACTGTCATGGGGAATTGAGGTGTGGAATTTGCCATTGCTGGAACTGGGAGATATGTGGTGAGTTAATTGGATTTTGATTGGCTCTTTTGTGTGGACAACATTTTGCATGGGCTATGCTTCTTTGTTGTTGATAAATCCAAGTGGTTGAGTGGTTTTTTTTTGGAAATTGGTGGGCCTTTATGCATTCTGCTGTCAACTATTGGCTTTTTGTTATTTGGTTGATGATCCGTACATATTCATGTGATTCGGCTCAGTGCAGTTCTCTGACCTCTTCTGGTGTGGAGTGAAGGGGACACTGCCATGGGAAATTGAGGTGTGGAATTTGCCATTGCTGGAACTGGGAGATGTGTGGTGAGTTAATTGGATTTTGATTGGTTTTTATGTGGACAACATTTTTTGCATGGGCTAATGCTTCTTTGTAGTTGATAAATCCAAGTGGTTGAGTGGATTTTGTTTGGAAATTGGTGGGCCTTTATGCATTCTGCTGTCTACTATACTTGGCTTTTCCGTTATTTGGTTGATGATCCGTACATATTCATGTGATTCGGCTTAGTGTAGTTCTCTGACCTCTTCTGGTGTGGAGTGAGAGGGACACTGCCATGGGGAATTGAGGTGTGGAATTTGCCATTGCTGGAACTGGGAGATGTGTGGTGAGTTAATTGGATTTTGATTGGCTCTTTTGTGTGGACAACACTTTTGCATGGGCTACGCTTCTTGGTTGTTGATAAATCCAAGTGGGTGAGTGGTTTTAGTTTGGAAATTGGTGGGCCTTTATGCATTCTGCTGTCTACTATATCTGACTTTTTCGTTTGGTTGATGATTCGTACATATTCATGTGATTCGGCTTAGTGCAGTTCTCTGACCTCTTCTGGTGTGGAGTGAGGGGGACACTGCCATGGGGAATTGAGGTGTGGAATTTGCCATGGCTGGAACTGGGAGATGTGTGGTGAGTTAATTGAATGTTGATTGGCTTTTTTGTGTGGACAACTTTTTGCATGGGCTATGCTTCTCTGTTTGGTCTTGTTGGGTGTTTAGTTAGTTACATTGTATTGTGTGTTTTGTTTGTTTTGTTCTCGAGTCTGTGGTGTGTTTTGTTTATTTGCCCATATATCCATCCCAAGTTCTCATCTATTATCTTTGATGGTAAGGGTTACTTGGGGACAAAAAGGATATATGGGCAAAGTGGGGTTCTGTTCTTCTTTTCTTTTTTGTTGTTCTTTCGCTTTTGCGAGTGTGGTAATATGTTGTCGTATGTCCTGTGGTAGTTTGTGGTGTTTTTTGTTCTTCATTATTGGTTGTAGGGCGTACCTGGGGTATGCCCCTTGTAAACTTGTACATTTTACTGTCTTTATTTTATGACTTACTTACCCAAAAAAAAAAACTTCATTTGAAAGTGTGATTAATGAAGTTTGCTCGGTTTATTTATGATTCTGGATAAAAAATAAGGTTTTTTCCCCGTTTGGCCCATATTCTTTAGTATTCATCTCAGAAATTCTGTGTTCTAAGAAATAGAAGATTTTGGGTTACTTAGATCCTTAATTCAGTTTAAGGCCTTATTCTACCTAGATTTTGGTAGTTATTTGTACCAAAACTTCATTTGAAAGTGTGATTAATGAGATTAAGGCTCAAGAGCATGAAGAACACTATGAACAACAACCGAAAATGATTAAGGAATGGGAAAACTCAAAATTTAGGGCATAAAATTGGATTCTAATCAGTGAAGATGCCCTACTGAAGAGGCAAGTCAATTGTTACAAGAAAGACGCCTTGATCTCGGTTTGAATGCAAGAAATTAGAGGTTTGGTGCCTTGGTTCTTAGGGTTTGTTGTTGAGAAGACGATAAACAATGAGGATGATAGGGAAATATGTATCGGTTATATATATAGAGAAGGCAAAAAGGCGAGATGATTTAAATTTTTGGGAGTCGTATGCGACGGCTACGCTAGTTGCACATAGCCAACGGGTGTATGCCACGTGTCCCTGGCATGACGTGATGCCAGTGATGATAGTTGTATAGAACACCAAAATGATTTAGACTAGACAGATAATTGAACTAGGGTAAAATTTATCTCGGTTAAATGAGGTAATCCTAGTCATGCTTTTGTAGACGGAGTTAAGAGGAAATTGAGAGACGAATTTGTTCCGTGATAGCTAGACCATGCTAAATCAGGCTTTTGTTGTCAGCTGGGCTATGGATTGGAAGACTGCATGGCTTGGGTTATGTAGAGAAGGTTAAATCGGTCAAATGTGTTGCTTGAATTAACCGGGAAAACTTGGTCCAAGATGTGTGAATGGACTAAGCTATCTAATAAGACCAATCAGACGGTTAAGCCGAGTAAGGCTCGTGGCATTGACCGAGCTAGATGGAGTGCCACGCAACGTTATCATGGTAGTGCGTCGGGCTGGGTTTGTACGGCGATGTGTGTTGCTCGGTTGTCTTAAGAACCAACAAGGTTAAAGTAGTACGGTTGTTTGGTTGGTTGTCATGCAAAGAGTTGTGTTATTTTGTCTGGTCACCAGTGGAAAGGGTGTTAAAGGATGGACATTATCCTTTAGGAATGTGATTCCTAGTCGGATTCTATGAAGGGGAATTAGAATCCTACTAGGACTCTACCATACGAAGCTTATAAAAGGTTAGAGTTAACCTAATATCAAGTATTGCAATCTTAGTTCCCGAATTTACAAAGCATTTTCTCTTTGTTGATCATATTTGTGGACTTAGGCATTGGAGGGGTTTCCGATACACACCTGTTGGCTAGCTCACATTTTTGTGATTTCAAGCCATACGACAACGTTTGGAAGAGTGCAAGCTTGATCAACAGGATTATACAAGTACCAAATATTCTGTGTGCGTACAATATATATGTACACATTTTCTACACATGCAAATAGATTTCTCAATCTTTGATTCTCTAATTCACAGATTTGTCTTGTTTCTCTCTATATAGTTATATATATTGTGGTATGAAAGTAGGTTTTAGTAGTGAAAGGTTTATCTTTTATCAATACAGGATGTCTTACCATTCCCATAATATACAGTATGTTTTAGAGAGAGAAATAGTACGATTTGCAAAACCCACGAACAATGTCGTCTAAGGATTTGAGTTTAGTAGTAGTGGCCAAGGATGGATGATAGAGTAAGAATAAATCGTGGTGTAGGTGCATCAATTCTATTATGGTAGGGATAGAAAGTGAAGATGGTAGATGTGATGGTGGTGAATAGAATGTGGAGATGGTGGATGTGAGAGTTTCGAGAGAAAAATAAGCCAAGATGAAATTGAAGGTAAGATGGATAATTCACACATTGTGTGGATGGTATTAAGGTCAATGAAGATTTTATGTTAGTTCTATTAAGAGACAAACATTGACAACGGAATCGGTGTTATTTCTAAAACTTTTTTTTTAAAAAAAAAATGGTATTAAAGATAAACCTTAGGGTTGTTAATGTCATTTACTTATTAATTAATTAATTTATTTATTTATTTTTGGGTAGGTTGTTCTCATTTATTATAACTTTTAAAAGTGAGAAACGTGAAGCACATGGGAACAAGTGATAGCTCTGATAATGGGGTCTAGTCCATAAATTGCTTCTTCATTAGTTACTAGTCTAGTGATAGTCTCCAAATAAATTTAACCAAAAAAAAAGAAAAAGAAAAAATCAAGCTCACTGATGTCTGGAAAACGATATTCAACTATATAATATAATTGGAAAACGATGTTCAACTATATAATATAATTGGAAAACGATATTCAACTATATAATAATTGGTAAATTAAAAAATATTTGTTTAAAATATAAATTAATTTTTATAGGTTAAAAATTTGTAAATATTTTTTATTTAAATTTTTTATTTAACAGAATTAATAGATAAAATAAAATTACTAACTACTTTTCTACACAATAATAAAATTATTTGAATTGTTATTTTAAATAAATTTATGATATCATTAAAAACTATTAATTGAATTTATAATTTATTAATAAAATAACTTATTTGTTATGAAACTCAAAACTTCAAGGAGTAAGATGTAATTTTCAAAACTGTAGGAGACAATACGTATTTTAGACAAAATTTGAGGAATGTATTTATAATTTACTCTAAACTTTTTTAAGATTTTGCTTGGTTTATGAATTTTGAGAGATAATTGAAAAGGAAAATGAAAATTTTGTGTGAAACGTAGGTGAAATATAATTATATTTATTCACATTTCACTTATATGCTGCCATAGCTGTCGTCACCACCATCATTATTACCACCGCCTTCATCTCCATCATCAGTGGCGGAGCCAGGAAATTAAATTAGGAGGGACATTTATTAATTATAATTTTATTTATTTTTTTTCACAACCAACTATAAGAAGATAATAATAATTTTTTAATTAATATTAAATACAAAAAATTAAATAAATTGTTACAAAAATATTTCACATAAAATTTTACAATTAATTTTGAGTAAAATCAAAAAGAAAGTATTTCGTGTAACTAATGTATCATAGACAATGTAAAAAAGTCATATATTTAAGTCGTAAAATAAATTATATAATGGTAAAATGAATTAAATTTTTACAAAATTTAAGTAAAAATTTCATATAATAGTAATATCACGTCGTTATTGACATATGATATCACCAACCATTAGTAAAGCAACATATGAAGGGCGAACTCTATATGCAAATATAATTAACACTCTAGTAATTTTTACATATATATAGTAAGATTAATTATATTTGCATATCAATAATGATAGATATTACCTTTATATTGAGATTTTTTGACAAAATTTTCATACATAAAACTATAATTTGTTGTATTCACTTCATTTTCAATAAAATAATTACTATTATTTTCATAAATTTAAAAATGCCCTTGATATTTTATTATAAATATTATTTTTGTTTAAAATATCACTATAACTACTACTGCCACCACCACCACTATCACTATCATGTCGCCGCCGCTACCGCCACCACCACCTCCTTCATCACCATTGTTATTGTTACTATAAACACCATCATCATTTTACTACCATTACCATCGCTATTACCACCACTACCACCACTACCACCACCATCACAATATAAAACTTGAAATATACAATTCAAAAATAATAAAATTTTAAATTTAATCTTATACATATCAAACGACTTATTTTTAGTTTAGCACTTAAATTTTTATCAAACAACTTTTTAACTTAAAAAATTCAGCAAATTTTTAATTTTCAATTTTCAATTTTCAGTTTTCAGTTTTTAACTTTATTGAACAGTCATCTGATAATGGGACAACTAAAGATGCATTTTTTCTAATAATAAAAAATAAATAATAGAGATGCAATTTTTGTAGTTTGCCTTGCCTGTGGCCTTCACACATCCGCTCGTTTTCAATAATCCCAACTAAGAGCATCTCCAATGCACTAGGCATATAATACTTGTTAGTTAAAATGCCTAGTATGATTCACTTTTTTCAATTCCAATGCACTAGGCATATAACAATATCATTTGGTACACGAGATTTTTCAATTAACATATATTATTTATTCAACATTTAAGTGGAGTGAACGTACAATATGTAATTCAAAAGTGATAAAAGTAAATGTAATTAAACTACCATCACTACAACAAAAAGCACAATCGGCGACTAAAATATCATTTTTCGTCACGGAAAGTACGGTTTTTGGCGACTAAAATGGAATTAGTCGCCAAAGTTGATCAGTTTTGCCGACTAAAAGAGTTTAGTCACCGAATATAACGGTTTTAGCGACTAAAAGGCAGTTTAGTCGCCGAATGTAGGGTTTTTAGCGACTACAGGTTGTTTAGTAGCCAAAAGTGACGGTTTTTGGCGACTAAAATAATTTAGTAGCCAAAAGTGATGGTTTTGGCGACTAAAAAACAGCTTAGTCGCCGATTATAGATGTTTTGCCGACTAAAATCTGTTTCGTCGCTGAAAGGTCAAGAATTGCCGACTCAATTGCACTTTAGTCGCCAAAAGTAGAGGTTTTGGCGACTAAAATTCAGTGTAGTCGCCAAAAGTGCTATCCTTAGGGAATTAGTCACCATCAGTTTAGTCTAAAATTCAGGTTGGTGGTTCGAAACTTGGGAAAAGCAGAGGCAATTTTTTTTTTTTTTGAAAAATACTTTTGGCGACTAAAGTCTGTGGTCACCGAAAGATAGGGAATTGGCGACGAAAAGTTTAGTCGGCAAATGTATAAATAATAAAAAAAAAATTCAGTATTAGCGACTAAAAGTTTAGTCGCTAAATGTATAATTTCCCAAAATGAAATTGACTATTGGCGACTAATTCTTTGGTCGCCGAAGACATATGTATTGCCGACTAACAAATCTTTAGTCGCCAAAGGTATTCACGACCATGTATTGGCGATCACAGCGACAACTAAAATATTTAGTCGGGGAAAGTGAAAATTCTACATTTGGTGACTAAAAAAGGACTTTTGGCGACTAAAAATTTAGTCGCCAAAAGTGTTTTTTCTTGTAGTGCATTAGGCTTATAACAAATAAAAAAGGTATAACTCTTACAAAAGACGGCACTCGACCTAGATAAAAAGGGGCCCAAGGCCTACAAATCAAAATAACTCTCCTATAACTCATGCATATATCCCATGTCACGCCGGGACACACCATCAACACTTGAAAAAAATTCAGCCACGTAAGATGAACATATAATCTAGTAAAATAATTTTTCACAAGATGATATGTCTCTATACATGTACATGATCATAATACTACATATATATAGTTTATTAAAAACGGTTTCTCATTTCAAAAAAAGGTTTATATCAATCCTAATGAGCCAAACCAAACATTCTCATTAAGTTAATGTTCTCAATTTTATGACTATTGATCTGGAGAATCCTCTCTAATACATGTATCTGCCAGCGGTTATAACTAAGCATTATCTAATCTAGTGAGCTATTTGAACTAACACTGTGCTAATAACCATCGTTAAGCATCCTCTAAACATCACCAAATTTATCAGTTTCTAACTTGAAGGATTTTGACACCTACACTTCACGGGTTTTCGGTCTTTTAACATGGACTATCAAGCCAAATTATCCTCAACATCATCTATACATGACCCTGATTCACCACCATTATTCAATTGAAACCGTAATGTTTTAATGTAATCAATAATGTAATCAATGCAACACATGCAAATATTCAACTCTCGTAAAATGTGCTCTATGCACCTCTGCTCAACAACGAGTTTTCATTTCGATGAATTCAACCAATCAATATACAATGAATGTGAGTTTTTGTCATCCTATTGTATCAATGTCTACAAAAATGCCATTCTCCACCAATGACCAAAACAATTATTTATAACAATGATATAATCTCATAGATTATACTTATTTCTCCTCAATTCAAATATAACATCTTGAATTCCAATATAACATCATCAATTTCAACATAGCATCATAAATTTTTCATTTTGTGCAATATCACAAATTGGGGCTTTTCACAAATTTGAGACTTTCTCACTTTTAAACAACTACATGCAATTTTATATCCTATCCCTTGAAAAGAAGAGGAAAAAGACAGATCTCCAAAAGTGTTTGAATCAACTTTTGATCTGGATGAAAATGTAGCCTTCATCGAGCTCTACAACATTACTGCTCGAGTTAGAGATCGATTCCAACTCTAGATGCTCCAAAAGTGAGGTAGAATGGGAGTAATGGTAGAGAAAGAAAATATATAGAGACAAGAGAAAAACATACATAGAAAGAGGTATATATTTAATGAGGAAAGAAAGGATATATACGCTGAAAGGGGGGCTAAAAATACATGGCTAGGATGTTACCACATGCAATGTCTCAGTCTTAACTACATGTGCGAAGCAGGCCGCTGCATATGTGAAGCCTCTCCTTGCCATCTTGGTCGCACATGAAATTTCACGTACCCCTGACCTAGGTCTCCTTTACATTGCTGCACGTAAGAAGCTAATCGCCGTATGTAAAGGACCTCTAGTCGTATATACGAGAAGAATCCACCACATGTATGGGTTCTGCACAAAAAGTCTAACCTTGTTGCACCCAATCCACGCATACAATCCCTCTTGTTGAAGTCCAATTCTCAAGAGGGGTTTCTACACTTCTATCTTTTGTGTTTATGCCCAAAATTCAATTATTAAAAATGGTACACACTAAATAGGAATTTACACCAACTTAACCAACTCATTAGGGATTGGGGGTTGCAAGGACCCTTTGTGGGATATGATTTGCTAAGCTTGTTCTTACAGATGGTGTGCCTATTGGTTGTGTTGGTATTTTTTGGTAGTCATTTTGGTGGTTGATTGAGAAAAACTTAGTGCTTGTTTGGTATAGCACATGCTATTTGGATCACAATTATCTTATTTGGGTCATAATCATCTCTCTATCACATCACTTCAAGCCCAATTCATATTTCACGTTTTTTTTTCCGTAAAAAGTCAAAAAGTATACTAATCTAACACTTCCCAAATAACCCTTTAAATTTATGTATTGTCTGATATTTTCATTTTGTTAATGTTGTTAATGTATCACTCCTAGTCTTCTTTGTCCACATCCTTGATGGCAACGCAACTAGGGGCAAAATATTTTTTTTGACTTCACATTATGTTAGTTTCTTTTTTTATTTTTTATTTGTTATTTTTTGTTATCCCCTAATGGGTGGTGTTAGATATTTTATAGAGAAAATGTGGGGATATATTTTCTGAGTACCAACACGTGGCCAAGGTGACGCCGACGTGTCAGCTGAAGTGCCACGTGTTCTGGTCGTGACGCCAAGGCTATCTCGGCTAAGCCGAGGTTATCTCCAAAGATATCAGAATCCGGGATAAGCGGATAAGGGACAAGAATCCTAGAGTGAGGAAGAACTTCAACCTGGATAAGGATAAAGCTCTTAGAGAGTTTATCTTTATCTAATGGAGAGTCTAAGATAAGCACTAAGTAGAAGTTCATTGAAGCTAGGCTTCTATTGGGACTGCGTTTGTGTTGGCTATAAAAGAAAGGCACCCACATGGGTCTAAGGTACGCAATTTATACTTTGAACAGTGAGTTAAGCACTCGATTTATCTTTTAGAGATAACTAACTTGATCGTCGGAGTGCCCCCGGGTGGACGAACCACCGCCGGAATCCCTTCTTTCTGTTACAGGTCAATCAGGCGCCATCTATTTTGCCAGTGCTCTCCAGCTGAATACTGAGTTGGCAGTGTGGTCAGAAATTGACACACACAATTTGGCGTCGTCTGTGGAAAAGAAAGGAGAATAGATGGCCAGCGACGGACAGAGGGATAAGGTTGGGGATGAAACCCTTGCTGGGAACGGTAAACACGTTGATCCTACTATGGAGGAAGATGGTTGCAACGAGGAGACTCAGAACCAGAATCACGGAAAGAAAGACGTCGGCCAGGATGGCGACGTGCCAAAGAAACCAAATCGAAGTGGGTACTACAACGAGGACCACCTCCAGGTATGGAAGGATAAATGCCTGCGGAAGGACGAAGAGGTGAAAGAGATGGCGAACAAATTGGCAGACCAGCAATCGATCGTCAATTTTATGATGCAAAACAACGTCATGCAGCCACCGTTTCCGCTGCAAGACACGCCGATTCTAGCGGCCAATGCCCAGAAGGGAGGGAAGAAAACAATCCCTATAGCCCCCCAGCACACCAGGAGTGAAAGACACTCTCACTGGCCTTCAAGGGAGGTCGGGCGAGGAGAGTCGATGAGGGAAGAATCTCGAAGGACACATCGCAACAAGGAGGTAGACCCCAAAGAACATCGGCATGTTCAAAGGCAGGTGTTGTGCTTCGACATAACTAATGGAGAAAGGTCGAAAATGGCTCACAACGAAGCTGAAAGTAGTGCACCAAAAAGATTGAAATCAGGAGATAGCCGAGCTCCTGGGCGGACAAAGAAGGACTTGAGAGATTACCTCAAGAGGAAGTAACAAGATGCCGAGGTATTTTCCCCTGTTAAGCCGAAAACACCATTCTCGGCAGAGTTGGACAAATTTGAGGCCCCAAAAAGATTCAGTATGCCGAGGCTCCAGATATACAACGGAAAGTCGGATCCCAACTTCCACGTCGGATTATACCTGAACTCAATGGCACTATACACTGGGAACGAGCGGTTGCTCTGCAAGGTGTTCCCCTCATCCTTCGGGGAGATTGCATCAGATTGGTTTCACAAACTGCCAAATGGAAGTGTGAAGACCTAGGAAGGCTTGGCCGAGATGTTCGTGGCCAGGTTCATGACAAACAAACTACAGCCATTAAGGGTAGACGCTTTCATGGCTTTGAGGATCAGTAAGGATGAAGGCCTTAGGGCCTACACTAAAAGATACTATGAAGTGTTCAATCGAATACCCGAGTGCAATCAAGAGGCGGTGGTCGTATCTTTCAAGAACAGCCTAAAAAATAACTGTCCACTACGCAAGTCTTTGGCAAAGACATTGCCAAAAAGCATGGAAGAGCTCATGGCCAGAATTGAGAAGTATGCTAGAGCCGAGGAAGACACGTCAGGAACTAAGGAAACAAAGCAAGAGAAAGAAAATAGCTCGCCGAAACGAGGCCGAGGTAACAACGAATCCAACAAACAAAAGATAGGACTGAGGGTTGCACAGGCAGTCACAACTGTGTTCCGAATCCCAATTCATAAAGTCCAGGACAAAATCTGATCCCAACCCTATTTCAGAGCACTAGCTAGGGTGCTAGGAGAATTTATGGGAAGAAGCCTTGGTAAGCATTGTGCTTACCATAACGAAGATGGTCATATGACTCAGGGTTGCAGAGCCCTGAAGGCACACCTGGAAGACCTGGTAAGGCAAGGCCATTTGAGGGACCTTATAGATGAGGCCAGGACAAGGGAAGAGCAGGCAAGACTGCCTCAAGCACCAGCAGCTCCACCCCCCAGCACAACAATAGTAGGTAGGAGGACCTCAGGTAATTAATGTAATTCACTCGAAGGTCAACGAAAACGAAATACGGGGGGAGACCCAGAAGGTAAAGCACTCACAGCATGTGTACCAGGTCGAGTAAAAACGACATCGGGCCAAGGAGTGCCAGGGACCAGTAGTGTCCTTTACTAAAGCCGACCTTGAGATGGTACAACATCCACATAACGATGCCTTGGTAGTATCCCTCCAGGTTGGGAAGTGCCAAGTGAAGCGCATCCTGATTGACCAAGGCAGCTCTTGTGACATCATGTATGTTAGGTGTTACAAGGAACTTGGCCTTCACTTAGACGATATGGAGCAATCCAATGGCCCAATGATCGGGTTCAATGGAACGCAGACATGGCCACTGGAAGTAGCAAGCTTGGAGGTGCAGGCTGGCACTAAGGAGATAAAGACGGAATTCACTATAATCGACACGCCCTCCCCTTACAACGTCATCTTGGAAAGACCATGGTTGCATGCAATGGGAGTCGTTCCCTCAACATTGCATCAATTGTTGCGGTTCCCAATAGAGCATGGGATAGAGGAGGTCAGAGGAGATCAACTGCAGGCAAAAAACTGCTCCATGACAACAATGAAATCTACCTGCAGCATACGAGAGCCAGAAAGGGCAGAGATCGAAAATGAGGATGTGGAGGTCCTAGATGACGTCGGCAAGGAGCCAACCGGGAAGAGTGAAGAAGCACTGAAGAAAATCCTCGTCCAGCAGGGGGATGACAAACACTTCTTCCTTCCTTCTTAGCTCGGGCTTAGTCGAAGAAGAGGAAAAAGAGTTGGAGGCCTTCTTGAGAGCAAACATTGAGGTGTTTTCTTGGACGCCTTACGAAATGCCTGACATTGATCCCGAGGTCACTTGCCATAAACTAAACGTAGATAGGTCAGCCAAACCTGTAATCCAACGAGCAAGAAGACCGACATTGATGCACGTTGAAGCAGTGGAAGAGGAAATAGACAGGCTTCTGGAAGCCAAAGCCATTCGAGAGGTAGATTACCCGACATAGCTATCAAATACAGTGGTGGTAAAGAAAAATAATGGTAAATTGAGGGTCTGCGTGGACTTTACCAGCCTAAACAAGGCCTGCCCCAAAGACAGTTTTCCTTTACTTAAGATCGACCAATTGGTGGATGCCACTTTAGGGCATGAAAGGATGAGCTTCCTGGATGCCTATAGAGGATACCATCAAATAGCCATGTACCCCCCAGATAAAGAGAAGACTGCGTTTATCACCCCAAAAGGGCTGTATTGTTACCGAGTGATGCCTTTTGGGTTGAAAAACGTAAGAGCAACTTACCAGAGATTGGTAACCAAGATGTTCAGACACCTGATTGGCCGAACAATGGAAGTTTACATTGATGATATGGTCGTGAAGACCAAGGAACATGAAAGTCATTTGGCCGACCTAAAAGCAGTCTTTGACATCCTTAAAACATATTGGCTCCGACTCAATGCATCAAAGTATGCATTTGGAGTTGGATCTAGTAAGTTCTTGGGATACCTAGTTACCAGAAGGGGCATTGAGGCCAGCCCAAATCAGATCAAGGCCATCCTAGAGTTGAAGAGCCCGACGTCAGCAAAACAGATATAGATGCTGACTGGAAGGGCTGCAGCCCTGAATAGGTTCATAAGCAGAAGCTCAGACAAGTGCAAACCTTTCTTCAACTTAGTAAAGAAAGTCACAGACTTCTTATGAATCGAGGAGTGCGAAGCCGCTTTGGCCGACTTGAAGAAGTATTTCACCACAGCTCCAGTTCTTTCAAATCCAGAACCTGAAGAGGATCTGTTCCTGTACTTGGCAGTTTCGGAACATGCGGTGAGCGCTGTGGCAATCCGAGAAGAAAAATGGGAACAAAGGGCTGTTTACTATGTGAGCAAAACTCTGACTGACGCAGAAACCAGGTACTTACCCCTAGAGAAGTTGGCGCTGGCTTTAGTAATGGCTTCAAAGAAGCTGAACCATTACTTTCAAGCCCATAAAATCGTGGTGCTAACTGAACACCCTTTGAAGTCCCTGTTGCAGCAGTGAGATCTGACAAGAAGAATGGCCAGATGGGCAGTGGCCCTGGGCTAGTATGACCTTGAGTTCAGACCCAAAACAGCAATCAAAGGCCAAGTTTTGGCCGACTTCGTGGCCGAGTTCACGCCAGAATCCATCATACATCGGACTCTGTTGAGCCGAGGAGAACGATGTCCAAACAAGCAAGGAGGAGCCTAGCCGAGGGCAACGGAACAAAGGAAGGAGAAAAAACTAAGACCCTGCAGCATTTACATCGGCGACTTCTTTCAACTGTTTGTTGACGGGAGTTCAAACCGACAAGGAGCGGGGGTAGAAGTAGTACTGGTATCTCCAGGTGGACAGATATTAGAACAGTCCATTCGTTTGGGGTTCAAGGCCTCAAACAATGAAGCAGAGTATGAAGCACTGATTGCAAGACTGAAACTGGCAGTAGCAGTAGAAGCAGATAAGGTGATAGTCTTCTGTGACTCTCAGCTTATAGTCAACCAGACAACAGGCGAGTTCGTAACTCGAGATGAACGTATGTCGGCATACGCAAAGGAAGTAAGCAGGTTGGTGGCCTTGTTTCAGAATTGCCAACTACAACAGGTCAATTAAGATGACAACAGTCACGCCGATGCCTTGGCCAACCTGGCTAGTGCAATACAACCTAGAAAGGCAAGGACGATAATGGTTGACTACTTGTCGGGCCCAAGCATCGAACTACCGACCACAGAGCGTGAAGCAATGTGTGTGGACATGGGATCAAGCTGGATGGACGCAATAATAGCATTCCTGAAAGAAGGAAAACTACCAGATGATCACAAGGAGGCACACAAGATCAGATTGAAGTCGGCAAGATTCAGTCTGACAGCAGAAGGACATCTCTACAGAAGATCCTTCACTGGACCCTTTTTGAGGTGTGTACATCCTTTAAAAGTTGAAGATTTTTTATATGAAATACATGAAGGAATATGTGGAAGCCACGTAGAGGGCAAATCACTTGCCCACAGGGCCATTACCCAAGGGTATTGATGGCCCTACATGCAGAAAGATGTAGAAGCCTATGTCAAGAAGTGTGAGAAGTGCCAAAGGTTTGCACCACTGATACACCAACCAACAGCAGACCTGAACCCAGTATCCAGTCCTTGGTCGTTTGCCCAATGGGGCATGGATCTTGTTGGAAAACTGCCCCAAGCAACTGGGCAAAGGAAGTACCTGCTGGTAGCAACAGATTACTTCACCAAATGGATAGAAGCTGAACCCCTTGCCAAGATCCGAGATGTGGACGTGAAGAACTTTATATGGAAAAATATCATCACCAGATTTGGGATTCCAAGAGCAATAGTTGCCGACAATGAAACACAATTTGACAATAACCTAATCAAGAGCTTCTGCGCAAAATTCAAGATCAATAATTATTTTTCAACCCCAAGCTTTCCTCAAAGTAATGGACAAGCAAAACCATCAAACAAAGTCATCGTGGACGGGATTAAGAAGAGGCTACAAGCAACAAAGGGGAAATGGGTAAATGAACTACCAAGTGTACTCTGGGCATATCGAACTACGCCGAGAAGATCAACTGGGGAATCCCCATTTGCCATGGCCTACGGTACAGAAACAGTCATTCCTCTTGAAGTTGGCATCCCAGGGATCAGAATCCAGGGAGTAGAGAACGGAACTAATGATGTATTATTAGCCCGAGATCTGGATCTGCTAAAAGAAAGAAAGGAAAAAGAGCTGCAGTTCAGCTGGCAGCATACAGGCAGCAGCTTGCCAAGGCTTACAATAGGAAGGTCAACCCAAGGGAGTTTCAAATCGGTGACCTCGTCTTGAGAAAAGTCGTCGGCAACAAGAAGGATCCCAGAGAGGGCAAGCTTGGCCCAAATTGGGAGGGACCCTATAGAATCATCTCGGTACTGGGAAATGGGGCATACCGGCTTGAAGATAATGAGGGCAAAGAGTTGCCAAGGCCCTAAAATACGTGCAATCTTAAGTTTTTTTATGATTAAATTTTCTTATTCTTTATTATTAGCCAAAGTAATAAATAAAGCTTGATTTTTTACACTTATGACTAATAAAATAATTGATGATGTTTCTAGAATACATGCCTAATGAGAACCCAAGTAGAACTTAAGTTCACATTAGGGGGCAGAAAGTTGGAAAATGGTTCCTAGCAAGGTAGAATATACAAGCTAAAATTAGTTTAACACTTGCTGAAATTTGTGAAAAATTTACAAGTTGAAGTTAGACCGAGATCATGTCTAACACTTGTTGAAATTTGTAAAAAATTTACAGGTTGAAGTTAGATTGAGATCATATTTAACACTTGTTGAAATTTGTGAAAAATTTACAAGTTGAAGTTAAACTAAGGTTATGTCTAACACTTGTTGAAATTTATGAAAAATTTACAAGTTGAAGTTAGACCGAGATCATGTCTAACACTTGTTGAAATTTGTGAAAAATTTACAAGTTGAAGTTAGACCAAGATCATGTTTAACACTTATTGAAATTTGTAAAAAATTTACAAGTTGAAGTTAAACTAAGGTTATGTCTAACACTTGTTGAAAATTGTAAAAAAATTTACAAGTTAAGGCCAAGGTTATATTAAACCGAGTACTTATGTACTTGCCGATATAAACCGTTGGTGGGTATAGCCGACGTATTTCACCCCAAGAAAATTACGCAGTTAAAGTGTGTATTGAAGATATGCGAAATATTCTAAGTATGGAATCATACAAGAGCAGTAAAGAGAAGACAAAGATACAAGCATTCAGGAAAGGAAGTTGTATTAATATTCAAAAGATGACATGTCGGCCAAAGCTTTCAATTGTTCCAAAAAGAAAAAAAACAAAAGTAAAAAATATAAAGGAAAAGGACATCAAAATTAAGACTCTTCGGCAACACCAGATGGTTGGGTTTGAAGTTCAGAAGACTGCTGGGAGGACATCTCGGCAGCCTTCTCAGTCGCGAGCTTGGAATCTATTTCTTGAAGGGTTTTATCAAGGCTCTTGTCGGCGAGAGGCATGTCCGATGATGCCTTCTCAGGAGTAGCATCCTTGGAAACCTCCTCACCCTCCTCATCTTGAGTCAAGTCCAGGACTTGCTCATTTGGAGTAGGGGCCTTGGCCCTAGCAGCTTCCTTTGACTTCCTCACCAAAGCTTCCTCCTCAAACTCAAAATCGTCTTCGGATTGGCTTGGAGTTGGAGAGAATTGCAGGGCGAGGACGTCGGTGTTCCTGAGGGGGGAGTCCTTGGGGATTTCAAGCTTTTTTAGCAAAGTCATCCAACCAAGGGTGAAACCCTTGTTGCATGCCTGCTTCACCTATTTTTCGTAATCCGCCGTGACATCGGCCACCCCCTAGCGTATGCCTTTTCGTCTGCGGCCTTGACCTTGGCAGCTTTGGTGGCCAAGGCGTCTTGGAGTTCCTTCTGGGCCTTGGCTGTCTTCTCTTCGACCTCTTTCCTCTGGGCCTCAAGGACCTTGTTTATAGCCTCAGCGGCATCCGCTTTTTCTTCGACCACATCCTTGGCCTAGTCTGCCAAAGTCTTCATTTTCGCCTCAGCCTTTTTGCTGGCCTTCTGCAGACTAGCAACCTCCCTAGTCTTGTCGGCCAACGCCTTTCTTGTCTCAAAAGGCTGCATTGAGAAGGAGTGGATGTGCTGGATTGCCTGAAAAAAAATGGACAGAGCAGAAATTATTGAGAAATTTTCTAAGTATAAAATAGAGAGAAAAATTACTAAAAAGAGGGGCTTACTTTAGCAGAGTGCTGCAGTATCAAGGCAAAGTTATCATATTCAGTCATCTCGGCATTGCGGTTGAGATCCCCAAGGAGGAACAAGGCTGTAGTAAGGGCAACACCGACGTTGATGTCGTCGGCACTATCATCGACTTTGACTGGCCTGTTTTCCAAAGTAATGGGTGGAACCCAGGGGGCACCACTGTTCCTGTACTTGGCAGTTTCGGAACATGCGGTGAGCGCTGTGGCAATCCGAGAAGAAAAATGGGAACAAAGGGCTGTTTACTATGTGAGCAAAACTCTGACTGACGCAGAAACCAGGTACTTACCCCTAGAGAAGTTGGCGCTGGCTTTAGTAATGGCTTCAAAAAAACTGAACCATTACTTTCAAGCCCATAAAATCGTGGTGCTAACTGAACACCCTTTGAAGTCCCTATTGCAGCAATGAGATCTGACAAGAAGAATGGCCAGATGGGCAATGGCCCTGGGCTAGTATGACCTTGAGTTCAGACCCAGAACAGCAATCAAAGGCCAAGTTTTGGCCGACTTTGTGCCGAGTTCACGCCAGAATCCATCATACATCAGGCTCCGTTGAGCCGAGGAGAACGATGTCCAAACAAGCAAGGAGGAGCCCAGCCGAGGGCAACGGAACAAAGGAAGGAGAAAAAACTAAGACCCTGCAGCATTTACATCGGCGACTCCTTTTAACTGTTTGTCGACGGGAGTTCAAACCGATAAGGAGCGGGAGCAGAAGTAGTACTGGTATCTCCAGGTGGACAGATATTAGAACAGTCCATTCGTTTAGGGTTCAAGGCCTCAAACAATGAAGCAGAGTATGAAGCATTGATTGCAGGATTGAAACTGGCAGTAGTAGTAGAAGCAGATAAGGTGATAGTCTTCTGTGACTCTCAGCTTATAGTCAACCAGACAACAGGCGAGTTCGTAACCCGAGATGAACGTATGTCGGCATACGCAAAGGAAGTAAGCAAGTTGGTGGCCTTGTTTCAGAATTGCCGACTACAATAGGTCAATTGAGATGACAACAGTCACGCCGATGCCCTGGCCAACCTGGCTAGTGCAATACAACCTGGAAAGGCAAGGATGATAATGGTTGACTACTTGTCGGGCCCGAGCATCGAACCACTGACCACAGAGCGTGAAGCAATGTGTGTGGACATGGGATCAAGCTGGATGGACGCAATAATAGCATTCCTGAAAGAAGGAAAACTACCAGATGATCACAAGGAGGCACACAAGATTAGACTGAAGTCAGCAAGATTCAGTCTGACAGCAGAAGGACATCTCTACAGAAGATCCTTCACTGGACCCCTTTTGAGGTGTGTACATCCTTTAAAAGTTGAAGATTTTTTATACGAAATACATGAAGGAATATGTGGAAGTTACGCAGGGGGCAGATCACTTGTCCACAGGGCCATTACCTAAGGGTATTAGTGGCCTTACATGAAGAAAGATGCAAAAGCCTATGTCAAGAAGTGTGAGAAGTGCCAAAGGTTTGCACCACTGATACACCAACCAACAGCAGACCTGAACCCAGTATCCAGTCCTTGGTCGTTTGCCCAATGGGGCATGGATCTTGTTGGAAAACTGCCCCAAACAACTGGGCAAAGGAAGTACCTGCTGGTAGCAACAGATTACTTCACCAAATGGATAGAAGTTGAACCCCTTGCCAAGATCCGAGATGTGGACGTGAAGAACTTCATATGGAAAAACATCATCACTAGATTTGGGATTCCAAGAGCAATAGTTGCCGACAATGAAACACAATTTGACAGTAACCTAATCAAAATCTTCTGCGCAAAATTCAAGATCAAGAATTATTTTTCAACCCCAAGCTTTCCTCAAAGTAATGGACAAGCAAAACCATCAAACAAAGTCATCGTGGACGGGATTAAGAAGAGGCTACAAGCAACAAAGGGGAAATGGGTAAATGAACTACCAAGTGTACTCTGGGCATATTGAACTACGCCGAGAAGATCAACTGGGGAATCCCCATTTGCCATGGCCTACGGCACAGAAACAGTCATTCCTCTTGAAGTCGGCATCCCAGGGATCAGAATCCAGGGAGTAGAGAACGGAACTAATGATGTATTATTAGCCCAAGATCTAGATCTGCTAGAAGAAAGAAAGGAGAGAGCTGCAGTTCAGCTGGCAACATACCAGCAGCAGCTTGCCAAGGCTTACAATAAGAAGGTCAACCCAAGGGAGTTTCAAATCGGTGACCTTATCTTGAGAAAAGTCGTCGGCAACAAGAAGGATCCCAGAGAGGGCAAGCTTGGCCCAAATTGGGAGGGACCCTATAGAATCATCTCGGTACTGGGAAATGGGGCATATCGGCTTGAAGATAATGAGGGTAAAGAGCTGCCAAGGCCCTAGAATACGTGCAATCTTAAGTTTTTTTATGATTAAATTTTCTTATTCTTTGTTATTAGCCAAAGTAATAAATAAAGCTTGATTTTTTACACTTATGACTGATAAAATAATTGATGATGTTTCTAGAATACATGCCTAATGAGAACCTAAGTAGAACTTAAGTTCACATTAGGGGGCAGAAAGTTGGAAAATGGTTCCTGGCAAGGTAGAATATACAAGCTAAAATTAGTTTAACACTTGTTGAAATTTGTGAAAAATTTACAAGTTGAAGTTAGACCGAGATCAGGCTTAACACTTGTTGAAATTTATGAAAAATTTACAAGTTGAAGTTAAACTAAGGTTATATCTAACACTTGTTGAAATTTGTGAAAAATTTACAAGTTGAAGTTAGACCAAGATCATGTTTAACACTTGTTGAAATTTGTGAAAAATTTACAGGTTGAAGTTAGACCGAGATCATATTTAACACTTGTTGAAATTTGTGAAAAATTTACAAGTTGAAGTTAAACTAAGGTTATATCTAACACTTGTTGAAATTTATGAGAAATTTACAAGTTGAAGTTAGACCGAGATCATGTTTAACACTTGTTGAAATTTGTGAAAAATTTACAAGTTGAAGTTAAACTAAGGTTATGTCTAACACTTGTTGAAAATTGTAAAAAAATTTACAAGTTAAGGCCAAGGTTGTATTAAACCGAGTACTTATGTACTTGCCGATATAAACCGTTGGTGGGTATAGCTGAGGTATTTCACCCCAAGAAAATTACGCAGTTAAAGTGTGCATTGAAAATATGCGAAATATTCTAAGTATGGAATCATACAAGAGCAATAAAGAGAAGACAAAGACATAAGCATTCAGGAAAGGAAGTTGTATTAATATTCAAAAGATGACATGTCGGCCAAAGCTTACAGTTGTTCCAAAAAGAAAAAAAACAAAAGTACAAAATATAAAGGAAAAGGACATCAAAATTAAGACTCTTCGGCAACACCAGATGGTTGGGTTTGAAGTTCAGAAGACTGCTGGGAGGACATCTCGGCAGCCTTCTCAGTCGCGAGCTTGGCATCTATTTCTTGAAGGGTTTGATCGAGGCTCTTGTCAGCGAGAGGCATGTCCGATGATGCCTTCTTAGGAGTAGCATCCTTGGAAACCTCCTCACCCTCCTCATCTTGAGTCAAGTCCAGGACTTGCTCATTTGGAGTAGGGGCCTTGGCCCTAGCAGCTTCCTTTGACTTCCTCACCAAAGCTTCCTCCTCAAACTCAGAATCGTCGTCGGATTGGCTTGGAGTTGGAGAGAATTGCAGGGCGAGGACGTCGATGTTCCTGAGGGGGGAGTCCTTGGGGATTTCAAGCTTTTTCAGCAAAGTCATCCAACCAAGGGTGAAACCCTTGTTGCATGCCTGCTTCACCTATTTTTCGTAATCCGCCGTGACATCGGCCACCTCCTAGCGTATGCCTTTTCGTCTGCGGCCTTGACCTTGGCAGCTTTGGTGGCCAAGGTGTCTTGGAGTTCCTTCTGGGCCTTGGCTGTCTTCTCTTCGGCTTCTTTCCTCTGGGCCTCAAGGACCTTGTTTATGGCCTCAACGGCATCCACTTTTTCTACGGCCACATCCTTGGCCTTGACAACAGCCTTGGCCTAGTCTGCCAAAGTCTTGGCCTGCAGACTAGCAACCTCCCTAGTCTTGTCGGCCAACGCCTTTCTTGTCTCAAAAGGCTGCATTGAGAAGGAGTGGGTGTGCTGGATTGTCTGAAGAAAAATGGACAGAGCAGAAGTTATTGAGAAATTTTCTAAGTATAAAATAGAGAGAAAAATTACTAAAAAAAGGGGGGCTTACTTTAGCAGAGTGCTGTAGTATCAAGGCAAATTTTTCATATTCAGCCATCTCGGCATTGCGGTCGAGATCCCCTAGGAGGAACAAGGCTGTAGTAAGGGCAACACCGACGTTGATGTCGTCGGCACTATCATCGACTTTGACTGGCCTGTTTTCCAAAGTAATGGGTGGAGCCCAGGGGGCACCAGACTTTATGGAGCCCGACACTGTGGCTAACTCTGACCTCAGCCTTTTGGAATAAGTTGATTAAGATGGTTCGACATTGGCGGGCCTCTTCTCGACAGCAGAAGAGGTCTTCTCACTCTCAGCCAATTTTGAAATTGGCATGGTGTCCTCAATATCAATCCGAGTCACCGTTGCCTTTGGCTGAGCCTTCTTTATCCTTTTTTTCGGCTTTGGCTGAGATGGTGCTGGTTCAGCGTCAACAGTGGTCGGGATGTTGGCCAAGAGGTCCTTAGCAACTTCTTTCTGACGGCCTATCTCAGCGGCAAAAACTGTTCGGCATCGTTGACGGCGTTAAGATAGTGGGATCAGATATGGAGCCGAGGTTGACGGCTGCTCTGCTGGATCAGAGGTCGATCCTTGATTTGGCCGAGATGTGGAGGCAGCTTGAGGAGTTGTGGCAGAAGAGAGAGATTGGTTTTTCTTCCTCTTTGGGACGTCGGGGAGTACTGATTTGTAGGTTGGGATAAAGTTGAGTACCAAGGGGGCTCTGCGCTTGTGAACTGGCAGATTCAGTAGCTTCTTCAAATCCCTGCTGGGGAAAAAGGACTTGCGGAAGCCCTTTGGTGGCTAAGGAAGAACTGCAAAAAAAAGAAAAGCACAGACGTTAGAACATACAAGAAGAATAAGTCTTAAACTGCTTGAAAAAGTAAGTCCGTGTAAAAATTGACCCTTACCATTACCCTCTACAAAAACTGTTCGACTGAGAGGGTAGAAGTGGAGGTCCTTATCTGGAGCAAACTCCCAGTTGCCCGAGACAATGAAATAATCGTCTCCGACACCCTTGTTTGAATCTGGGAGGTCAGCAATGATCTTGTACTCAGTAGACCTCGGCTTGAGGTAGTAGACATGGCCTTTTTCCAATTTTAGGCGACACATGGTGTAGCAGTATTGAATATCGGCTAAAGTGACCCTAGCGTTCTCTTGTTTTGCTAAAGCTATTATACCATTGATAACTCGATAAGAGTTAATGGCAAGCTGCATTGGGTTCAATTTGTAGAAATGAAGAACTTCTCGGAAAAGGGTGTCTAAAGGAAACCTAAGTCCACATTCAATAAAGGCAGCAACAGGGAAGGGCATGAGGTTCACATCGGGCATAATGGAATCTTCCTCCCCTGCCAACCTAAGGTGGACGTCGGCAGGGATGGAAAACTCCCGCCTAAAGTATTCTAATTTGGTCGGGGTGTCTATCCTATGCTTCCACATACCCATGATGTCGGCTTAACTAAAGGAGATGGATTTCAGAAGGGAGTGTTCTGGAGGGTTTTAGGGATCTCGGCTAAAGCCTAAAAATACACAGAATCTGTGGGGAATCGTTTCAGTTTCCCTAAAAATTTGTGGGTTCTACAAACAAATCCCAAACCTAGATCTATGGAAACGAGGATTAAAGGCACGAATATGGAAAAGTCACAGAAAACAGGAAAACAAGAATGTGTTTCAGAATCAAGAATAGTGGTGAACTATCAAGTAAACAGTGACAAAATGTGCACAAGGGCGCGAGACCAAGGACAATGGCAAAAATCAACAAGTGTGTGAACAGTGTGAATTCAAGAAACGGATGGGGCTACAGAGGCAAAGCAGTGGAGTTCAGTAAAACAAAAAAGAAACTGAAACAAGAAGTTAAATCGGGAAGAAACAGTAACTCATCGAAGAAAATAAGCCAGAGTTGAGTTCGCCGGGATCAAGCGGTAGCCGGAAGCAAGGAAATACGGCAAAGCCTCGCCGGAGGAGAGAGTCAGGCTGGTCGCAGAAAGCTTTGTGAAAGCAGCAATGGAGGACTTGGGAGAAAAAGCTAGAGAGAGAAAAAACTTCAGAAATAACGATGTAAAGTGAAAAAACGAAGAGAGAGAACACTGGTTTTGTTAAAAACGCGAAAAGGCGGCAAAATGGAATTGATGAGCCTAGAATGACGAATTTGTCAGACGGCACACGCAGGCGCGAGACAACTTACAGGCACGTATCGAATACGATCAAATGAGGAGAAGACACGTGACAAAAACGGTTGATGTATTTTGCATAACAGCTCACATGCGTAATAAAACTTTTGGAGTTCTTGGTTTAATGAAGCAATGACATCGGCTGATAGGAAAATCCCGGCTAAATAAACTCGAATAAGCTTGGTTAAAGATTCTGAAACCTTGATGACACAAGATTGCAAGACCTGGTTGTGTGAAGCCGATGTATTATGACCTCGGTAAATGGATAAAACAGCAAGATAGCCGACATCCTATACGATATAACAATATAGGTTCCATCACCTCAGGATGCCGTGGTAATAGAACCTAGGGGGCAGTTGTGGGGACATATTTTCTAAGTACCAACACGTGGCCAAGGTGATGCTGACGTGTCAGTCGAGGTGCCACGTGTCCTAGTTGTGACGCCGAGGTTATCTCTGAAGATATCGGAATTCGAGATAAGCAGATGAGGGACAAGAATCCTAGAGTGAGGAAGAACTTCAGCCTAGATAAGAATAAAGCTCTTAGAGAGTTTATCTTTATCTAATGGAGAGTCCAGGATAAGCACTGAGTAGAAATCCATTAAAGCTAGGCTTCTGTTGGGACTGAGTTTGTGTTGGCTATAAAAGAAAGGTATCCCCATGGGTCTACGCAATTTATACTCTGAACAGTAAATTAAGCAATTGATTTATCTTTGAGAGATAACTGACTTGATCGTCGGAGTGCCCTCGGGTGGACAAACCACCGCCGGAATCTCTTCTTTTTGTTGCAGGTCAATCAGACGCCATACCTAGATCTATGGAAACGAAGATTGAAGGCATGAATTTGGAAAGGAAACAGAAACAAGAATATAATTTAGAGTTAAGAACAGTGATGGATCATCAAGAAATACAAGACAAAAGTTTGCGCAGGTGTGTCAGGTCAAGAACAGTGGCAAAAATCAACAAGGGTGTGAACAGTGTGAATTCAAGAAACAGATGGGGCAAAAACAGAATCATGAGACAAACATATAGTGGAAAGCAAGATACAAGTTGAAATATCAAAGATATGAGCAGAATTACAGAGGCAAAGTAGTGGAGTTCAGTAAAACAAAAAAGAAACTGAAACAAGAAGTTAAATCGGGAAGAAACAGTAAGTCATCGAAGAAAATAAGCCAGAGTTGAGTTCGCCGGGATCAAGCGGTAGCCGGAAGCAAGGAAATACGGCAGAAGCCTCGCCGGAGGAGAGAGTCAGGCTGGTCGCATAAAGCTTCGTGAAAGCAGCAATGGAGGACTTGGGAGAAAAAGCTAGAGAGAGAAAAAACTTCAGAAATAACGATGTAAAGTGAAAAGACGAAGAGAGAGAACACTGGTTTTGTTAAAAACGCGAAAAGGCGGCAAAATGGAATTGATGAGCCTAGAATGACGAATTTGTCAGATGGCACACGTAGGCACGAGACAACTTACAGGCGCGTATCGAATACGATCAAATGAAGAGAAGACACGTGACAAAAACGGTTGATGTATTTTGCATAACAGCTCATATGCGTAATAAAACTCTTGGAGTTCTTGGTTTAATGAAAGCAATGACATCGGCTGATAGGAAAATCCCGGCTAAATAAACTCGAATAAGCTTGGTTAAAGATTCTAAAACCTTGATGAGACAAGATTGCAAGACCTGGTTGTGTGAAGCCGATGTATTATGACCTCAGTAAATGGATAAAACAGCAAGATAGCCGACATCCTATACGATATAACAATATAGGTTCCATCACCTCAGGATGCCGTGGTAATAGAACCTAGGGGGTAGTTGTGGGGATATATTTTCTAAGTACCAACACGTGGCCAAGGTGACGCTGACGTGTCAGTCGAGGTGTCACGTGTCCTAGTTGTGACGCCGAGGTTATCTCTGAAGATATCAGAATCCAGGATAAGCGGATAAGGGACAAGAATCCTAGAGTGAGGAAGAACTTCAGCCTAGATAAGGATAAAGCTCTTAGAGAGTTTATCTTTATCTAATGGAGAGTCCAGGATAAGCACTGAGTAGAAGTCCATTAAAGCTAGGCTTCTATTGGGACTGAGTTTGTGTTGGCTATAAAAGAAAGGCATCCCCATGGATCTAAGGTATAGGGCTGAGCAAGGAATCCGTGAAATTCGTAATCCGATCCAATCTAGTCCAATCCAGTAGGTTTGGATTGGTTTTTTGAATCCGTGGTTTGGTTCCGGATTGAAAAATTAAAAATCCGTAGTTCACGGATTGGTTCCGGATTGGAACCGATCCGGACCGTATACAAATAGTCTATATTTTTATTATACTCCCTCATGCATAGTATCTTCTCTTATTTCATATAAAACTTAAATCCAAGCCTAAACTTGCATAGTATCTTCTTTTATTATTTTTGTTTGCTAGTTTTTAGTGTTAATTTGTAATGGTCTAAATACTTATGGTGGAACTAATTTTCTTATGATTGTTTAAATTCTAAAACAGTTTGTCGCTATTATGAAAAGACATGTTGCTATTGTGAAACTAATATGGTACTATATTTATATTTTTATGAAATTAAAGTCTTATATATATTTTTTTGTTATTTAATTATGCAAATCCGTGGTCCTAAACCGATCCACTCTGTGTTTAAATGGATTGGTTCGGATTGGTTCCATGATTTAGATGGATTGGATTGGTTCCAATTTTTCAGGATCCGTAGATAACGGATTGGTCCTGGTTTTACTCCAATCTGGTCCAATCCGGGCCATGCTCACCCCTACTAAGGTACGCAATTTATACTCTGAACAGTAAATTAAGCAATTGATTTATCTTTGAGAGATAACTGACTTGATCGTCGGAGTGCCCTCGGGTGGACGAACCACCGCCGGAATCTCTTCTTTTTATTGCAGGTCAATCAGGCGCCATCTATTCTGTCAGTGCTCTCTAGCTAAACACTGAGTTAACAGTGTGGTCAGAAATTGACACATACAGAAAACTATAGAGTTGTACATAGCCGTAGTTTTCTGGGGCATGTCCCCTTGCAAGTATGTGTATTCCATTCATAATATATTTTTTATTATTTATTTAAGTCAAATTAAAATTAAAATGGAATTTTTTTATGAAATAACTCCTTTATATCTTATTTCCGTTCAACCAAACACTACACAAACACGTGAGTCTCATGTGTTGTTCCCTAACCTCACATCAGATGGGATGCCCACAAAGGGAAAACATCTGAACAGACACATTGGTTTGAGTGTGTATGAAAGCGCAAACACACACACCTGTCGAAATTTTCATGTCCTGTTCGTTTGGATTTTCTCTGTGCAAAGGCTGGAAGAAAAAAATGGCCACTCGCAGAGTGCCAGACGTTGTTCCTCCTCCTTCTGAAGACTCTGAAAGACTCAAGACTGCTTTCAGGGGTCTGTCGCTCTCTCTCTCCACCTTCCTTCTCTATTGTTGTGGGGGTTTCCTTGATTTTCTATCTCTAATTGAAAATATAGACTCTTTTTTTGGATGTTAGGTATATTTTCTGTTCTGTTGTTTCATTACTTTGAATTTTCTGATATGGGTCATCAAAATCAATGGATAATTGTATGCATGCCTTTATATTTCTATATATATGCTTCTATCTTACAAGGGCCAAAGAAACATGGAGACATGAATGTTTCTTGAAGTTTCTTGATTTCTTTTAATTGTTAGGATGGGGAACGAACGAGAAGACAATCATAAGGGTGTTGGGGCATAGAAATGCAAACCAAAGGAGGAAAATCAGAGAAACGTATGAGCAGATTTACAAGGAATCTCTGATTGATCAACTCCATTCTGAGCTCTCTGGTGATTTTAGGGTATATTTTCTTTATTCTTTTTTCTTTATACCCCCAACCCAATATTATTCTAATCCAAAATGCATTTTCCAATCCTCAATTTCAGCTCATAAAATAATAAACCCCCAATCTTCAATTTTTTTTTTTTTTTTTTTTGGTTGTTGTTTCAATTCCTAATTTTGTTTTAGCCCTTCTTAATTTTAGCAGAAAGGGCCACAGTCAATTTTAACCAAGTTTTAACGAGATAGATGCTGGATTCATGGCAGTTTTACTGACCAACTTGACTGCCTTATTCAAAAAGTTCAAATTCCATGAAGTCCATTTATCTTTCAAATGTTAAACTCTAAACTGGCTTGAAAAATCCTGAAAAGATTTTTGAAATCATCACTGTTTTACACTTAACTATGATCTAGGTGCGTATTGGGATAAGGGGTTATATATTAATTCTAAAACATCTCTAGGTGTATGACAGTAAGGGGAAGTTGCTGTCGGAAGCATGTGATTTTCGTTCACAGTAAATGATTTTCTACTCCCTCCTGCTTGACTTAGAATTGGCAGAGAAAACATTTCATCTCATCATTCAGAAATGCATCTTCTATCTTGTTAAGGCATCTCTATACATGTCTTTTAATTGAAGCAAATGCATTAACAGGATCTTCATTCTTTCGGTGAGATTGTAAATGGATGCAGTTTGCATTCAAAGAAGGGAGTGTATTTAGAGTAAAGTGAAGTGGGAATAGCGGCTCCCTTCCTAAAACGTTGATGAAATATAAAAAAATTGGAGTGAAACTTTGCCTTATAGATTAGATTAGATGCATCTAAAAAGTAAATTTAGATTAGGTATATGAAACAAGTAAACAAATTTGACTATAATATTACAAAAAAGTTTTGACTACAAACAAAAAAAACGCAAGACCCAAAAAAACTCAAAAACTAGTTTTGAAAACTCATAACCAAACAAGTTTTAAATTCAATTTTCTAAAAACTATTTTCAAAATATACAACTCAAAAACTAGTTTGAAAACTCATAGCGAAAAAGATTTTGAAAACTAATTTCAATACTAAACTAAACGCACCCCAAGGCTTTATTTTCTTATAATTGAATCAAAAATTGAGTTGATTACAATAAAACTACTACGTTTAAGACCAAATCAGACTTGTTTAATATTAATAGTTTTAATTATATCGCACCTGTTCTAACCTAGTTTTTCATATTCTAATAAATTATTCGTAGTCCTGATATTGCAGATGATTTTTATTTTAAGCAACTTTAATCTGAGATTGCAGAAAGCAGTGATATTGTGGACATATGATCCTCCTGAGAGGGATGCGAGGTTGGCTAATAAGGCCCTCAAGTCTGGAAAGCAGAGAATAACTCAACTTCAAGTAATAGTTGAAATAGCATGTGCAACATCTCCTCACCATCTCATGGCAGTGAGGCAGACCTACTGTTCTCTCTTTGATTGTTCACTTGAAGAAGACATTTTTGCATCAAATGCCGACCTACCTGTTAGAAAGGTGATGTCAAGTTCACTCACTCTCTCACTCACTCACTCACTCACTCACTAATAATGATATAATGACAATGATAATCATGTAGGGTAGGGTAGGGTAGGATATGCACCCGAAAAAGGTAGGGTACGGTACAACTACAACCAGTAGAGTAGCACTCAGATGTTGTGTTGCAAGCTACAAATTTTGGTTGGAGCTTTTGGAGTCTTATATATGATTGGAGTTGAATATTGTAATGTGGTGGTGGATATTATTGCACCAGGTTCTGGTTGGTTTGGTGAGTTCCTACAGATATGATAGAGAAGTAGTGGATTTGAACATGGCAAATTCAGAGGCAGCTAAGCTACGTGATGCTATTGAAAGAAAGAATCTAGATCATGATGATGTGGTGTGGATACTTAGCACTAGAAATGTTTCTCAACTCAAAGCTACTTTTGAATGCTATCACAAAAACTATGGAAATAACATCTACCAGGTTCAGCTTTGACAGAAAATTAATTATCTGATATATATATATATATATTTGCTTGATTTATTTAGACAAATATCTTGACAGGACATTAAGAGTTGTGGAAATGGCATTTTGGAGGCTGTATTGAGGGTCGCAATTTGGTGCATGGACTCCCCAGAAAAACACTTTGCTGAGGTAACTGGATACATCTAACTCCTTTAATTTTCTAAATTGTATTTGTTTCTTTCTTAATATTATTGTAGCCACCGACATCAAGAATGTTTTCCTTTCACTAAATAAATATCATCCAATTTGTATTTAAAAATTTTTTTTTTTTGGTTTTTAGAGAAGCGTCAAGCTGATTTTTCTTTAAAACCAGAAAAGTAAACCAGAAAATTATTTTTCTTTAATTTTTCTTTCTGTGAAATGTTTTAAATTTCCATTCTTTCTTGCTCGAAATATCACCAGGTTATTAGAGCTTCAATTGTTGGCCTTGGAACTGATGAAGATTCACTAACAAGAGCTATTGTAACTCGAGCTGAAATTGACATGATGAAAATCAGAGGAGAGTATTTCAACGTGAACAAAACTAACCTCGACGATGCAGTTATTGGCGACACTTCAGGATATTACAAGGACTTCTTGATGACCTTGCTTGGAGCAAGAATCTAAGTCTATGTGCCTTCCTGCCTGCCTAGACAAACCCCTCTCTCTTCTCAAACTATATGCTTCATCTATGAACTGGGATTGATTGATTTCATTGTCCTGTTTGGAATAAATTGCAAGTGGTGTGTGCAGAAGAAAATATTCTAGACTTGAAAACCCAATGAGATAGATTACTTTTTTTTTTTTTTCGTAATGTATTATGCAATTTGATTGTTTGTACATATAATATGATATGATATGATATATGTCATCGATCTGTCATGGGTGCCTCTCAAGTGCACAATTGTTACCAGTTACCGTGTCGTGCCATCAAAAGTGAAAAATATACAACTGTTTCCCTTGTGTTTCCGTTTCGATTTTGTTACTTGGGAAGTTTTGATCCCAATTGTTAATCATAGCATGAGAACAAAAACCCAGTAGTACCTTCCTAATATTAAAACATGGACCCTTTTTTCCGTATTTAAATTAAAAGGTGAGACTACATTAACCGCCTATGTCATCAAGAGGAGAAGATCCAGTAGTGGAGGGGCGTTGGTTTAGCTCTGGCAATTTCCAACGCTCAAGCAACTTTCCAGCAATTTCCGGCAAGATGTAAAAACACTTTCGAAGTCAACATCTAAATTTTTTGTCTAGAAAAAGGGATCTGAGAGTTTCTCTTCTGATTTTTAGCACATATTTTTAGATTTTCAACACTCACAATGATTCCCTCTCTTTAAATCCCCAGCTCTTATTGTTATGGGTATTCTTCTTAACTCTAGCTTTCCACGACGGCGGGGCTAAGCTTCTTGTAGATATAGATTTTGTTTTCCAAACCACATCTATGAGTAATGATTTTTAATTACCGCCGTTGGTTTTTTGATGAATTTCTTAGTTTATTGTCGTAGTTTAGTAGGTTTTCTTGTTTGATCATTTTGTTTTCCCTTTAAGTGTTTTATACGATAATTTTTATTTTAATATAACTGCTTTATAACTTTTCTAAAAAAACATTAACCACCTTTTGCTTCCAGGGGGTTAGGGATATTGTCCCCCCTGTCCCACCCAAAAAACAGAAGAAAAAAAAAAACCATTGTTCTTCAAGGGCATATGAATTGAAGGATTATTTTTTATACTGGTGATTATTATTTGATCAAGACCTTTATTATTTAATAGGCATATGCATATTAGGCTGCAAACATAGTGCCCCACCCTACTTCTAAGAAAATTAGCACCCAATTTATGAAATCAAGATTTATTAAGAAATAAAGAATGAAGTAGTTCCAGTTTCGGTCTTCAATTGCCCTCCCTCTCCTCACCTGGATAGATGATATAAGGGGATCAAATAGAGTGATGACTGTACATACTCTTTTAACAATTGATGGGACTCGGAGGAAGAACAAAAGACTTTGATGCTGTGTTTGGTTGGGGGATTTGGGAAGAGATTTGGAAAGGGAAAGGGAAAAGGTGTGTGAAACTATGTGAAATATAATTTGTTTTATTCACATTTCACCTACCTTTTCCATTTCCCTTTCCAAATCCCTCTCCAAATTCCCCAACCAAACACACCATGACAGATAGTCTTTGGTAACAGAAGAGAAGAGAAGGACCACATAGCAGAGAGGATTAATCAGCTAAAGAGCTAGCTAAAGAAATATATATTATCTCTATTGCATAACATTAGTCCTCTAAAATCTAGATACAAAAGAAGCAAAAATAAATAATTAGCATGAATAGATAAAGGAGGAGACAACAACCCTTTGTGTTTTGTTAAATGCCATCTAAACAGAAACAGCTGCAGAGCTTCAAAAATGAGGGAGGCAAATGCATTAATTCCCATGTTGTGCAATGTTATCACAAGGCTTTGCACATCAAGTGAACCCCAGTGCTGCAGCAATAGCCTACTCCGTGAAAAGCCGACCACTTGCTCATTTCCATATTTTTTTTTTGTAGGTAAGTCATAAAATAAAATAATAAAATATACAAGTTTACAAAGGACATACCCCAGACTATTCATACAATCCAAACAATATTCTATAGCATCCCCCTAAGATAGGGGGGAGATGTACTAAATCAAAATACAATCATAATGTGTTGCTAATATATTTTTCCCCTAGTTACTTATGCCATCAGTAAAGAAGGCAAAGAAACTAGGAGCAATTTATTAGTACCACTAACACAATGGAATCCTACCGCAACAGTAATGATACACCAACACATTTGTCTACATATCTTTTATATCCCCAAGTTGCCAATAGATGGGAACTTAGGAAACATGTAGGAGCAAGTATACAAATAGTGAACCACATAAAACTATTAAGCACCTAAAAGATGCACCTACTAAAACAAGAATAAACAAGCTAAAACAACCACAAGACCAACCAAAATATGATAACCACCCCCACTTGCTTCCAGTTCAAACACGGAAGAAAACGTGGAGCCCAATAAGCATCTCATATCCTCATAGCAGTGACGAAGGAAAAAATTTACCCCATGAAGGGTCACGGTCAGTTACCATAATCAACAGCGTTAAGGAGTATAGCGAACCAAGAGCCACCACATCAACAATATAGCAGGTAAAGCTAACCACACCATGTGAGCACTCAACACATCCCCCAATCCATTCCTCAACTAATCACAAAGCCTCAATCCCCACGGCAATGTCCCTTTCGCTCCATGTCGAGAGTGGCTTAAAGACCAATACCTAGATCAGTCACATGAAGATAAAGAAGCTGTAGATATGCTAATACACAGCTAAGGTTGAATATCACCGCACAAGGGCTCAACAAAGAACTAAACAAAGTCCAATTGAGGACATAAGTCAACTGATCGCATCGGCATTTAACCGCAAAGAAAGACTTGCCAAGCCAGAATAGTAAGCCTGAGCATGGCTGCTGAACTCCTCATGTATATGCACCTCAAACCGTGGTTGCGGAACACGTTGAAGGAGAGAAGGGAAAGCCACTTAGATCTTGAAGGTTAAACCACTCAAGCAGATTGAGTACTCATGGCAGAACACGTAAGACGGAAACCCAGTTGCTTGAAGTCCACTATCTAAACCAATAAAACACAAACACAATCCTATTCTTGATAAAATAAGCAAACCACAGCCCACCATTAATACCATACCCCTTGGTGTGCGAGTCAAGCTAACAACCCAAGCTAATACCATACCCCTTGATAAAATAAGTAAATGGTAGGCCCAACTTCACAGTTTAGCCCAGCCAACAACCCTTAGCAAAATCCATACCCCTTGGTGTGTGAGTCAAGCTAACTATAAAATCACAGTTTAGCCCAGCCAACAACCCTTAGCAAAATCCATACCCCTTGGTGTGTGAGTCAAGCTAACTATAAAATCCATCATGATATGCTTCTACTTCTATTATGGAATAAAAAGAGATTAAAGTAGACTGGTTGGTTTTTCGTGTTCCACTTTAACTTGTTAACATTGAAGGCAATGAGAAACAAATGTTGCAATGTCCCTTTTCATGTTCAACCACCAATAAGCTTGTTTGAGGTTTTGATACATTTTGGTGTTCCCGAGGTGGACTGCAAATTTAGCGTGGTGTGCTTCTTCCATTACTTTCTCTTTCAACTCTAGCACGTCTAGAACACATAACATACCTTTAAATTGCATGACTTGATTTTTATTGTGAAGCTAGGCGTTGGTAAGGAATCAGTCTCATCATAAACCTTTGAAAAATTCTATTTCCACACACCTACTTATCTCAGTGCGCACCTTAATGAAACATTATTTTAATGACAATTATACCCTAAAGTAAAATGACCATAATGGATATCAAAACACACCTATAGGATGCTTTCAGGGGGTACCCAAGCATGCCCAACAGTTTGGACTCTCGATCTCTTAATCTAGTCTCACAAGTGCAATGTAAAATGTAAATAAGAGTCCAAATCCAACAATTTGTATAGAAAATCCATTTTATTGCAAAATTCTTGCCAGAAATGGACTACATAACCAGATCTCAAAGTCACTACCTAATCTTTTGGGAAAACTAGGAAACCCATGACTTGTGCCAAAGGCCACCGTCCGTCATAACCAAAGTGTTTCGGTTCAGGAACTTAGGTATGAAAAGGGAAGGTCATGAATTGAGAACCCTCGCACATCTGATCAAAAGATTGGTCTCTAGTAAGTCATGAGTTGAGTTTTATAGTCTCCATATGCTCATGTTTTGATTTTTTAACAAATGCCAACATTACTATGTGAAGTAGGCAATTAGAGACTGTGTCACTGATTTTGGTTATACTTTGATTTCACGCATTTTGAAAGGTTTTTAAATAAATGTATAACTCACAAAAAAACTGAGCTCACATGCATATCAATCAATATCATTCCAATATAAGCAACACATGCCTTCTTTGCATAATTTTGTGGGTTGATCATCCATGTGCATTGCATTTCCAAGACCAAATGATTCAAATTTTTGGTATGGTTCATCATTGTCTTTTTCTTCCTCTTCGTTTTTCTCTTCCTCTTCGTCCCTTTTCACTAGAATG
This sequence comes from Camellia sinensis, assembly GCF_004153795.1. Lineage (NCBI taxonomy): Eukaryota > Viridiplantae > Streptophyta > Magnoliopsida > Ericales > Theaceae > Camellia > Camellia sinensis. The sequence continues at coordinate 538,114 of NW_021024526.1, read as the reverse complement.
TCATATGTTGCCCGAGGTATTATTCTTTGTACAACCCAATAATTGTTGCCAAATTTCATGTCCTTCATATAAAATACTTGCTCAGCTTGGCATGCTAGCACAGACGGCTTATCCTTGTACCAAACTCTCGTAACATTCACACTAATATAGTTATACTCATCAAATTTCATTCCATTTTTTTCATTGCCAACATCCCACCAATCACACTTAAAGAGGAACACTCGATTTCTCCCTAGATATTTCAACTTAACTATATCTCTAATAACTTCATAAAAATCAATAGCTTCTCCTTTATGGTCACCCTTAACAACCACACCACTATTTTGAGTTTTTCGGTTCATCTCACGATCTTGAGTGTGAAATCTGGTCCCATTGAGTGGTAAATTTTTAAATTCAACACATCATTAACCGCAACTCCTATTCCACGTACTTTTTGCTTAAATACAAAAATATGTCCATCTTGTGTACCTTTAATAGGCCCATCATAATTCTGCTCTGGTCTATTAAATTTTGTCTCACATTCGTTGAAGTACACAGAGCAAAAGGTAAAAGCCTCATTATCAATATAACCTTCAACAATAGAGCCTTCTGGATGGGCTTTGTTACACACATAGCCCTTAAGAATATGCATGTACCTCTCAAATTCATACATCTATCGATATTGCACCGGGATTGCTTCACGGGATAGGTGTATGCATGAATGGATCATAATATCGAAAAAAGATAGTGGAAATATCTTCTCAAGCTTGCACAAAATTAAAATATATATATATATCTTTCTCAAGTTGTTCTAAGACATCAACTCTTAATGTTTTTGCCGATAACTCTTTAAAGAACAAGCAAAGCTCAATTAAAGCTTTGCTTACATCCTTTTTCAAACATTCACGTAGGGCAACAAGAAGCAATCTTTGCAAGATAACATAACAATCATGGCTTTTCAACCCTGTAATTCGACAATCACTAGTGCTCACACAATGTGATATGTTTGATGCAAAGCCATCTGGCAACTTAACTGTACTAAAAAATTCACAAAAACACATGTTTTTCAATTGGAGAGAGCATAAAGCAAGGAGTGGGTAGGAAAGTTTTTCCATCTACTTACCTTGGGTGTAATTCAAGCCTTATACCCATAGCTACTAGATCAAGACGAGCCTTGTATAAGTCCTTGGCTTTTCTATCAATATTCATCAATGTTCCCATCACACTATCGCATACATTCTTTTCAATATGCATAACATCGAGGTTGTGGCGAACTTTGAGGTTTTCCAATAAGGTAACTCAAAGAAGATGTTTCTCCTTGTCCAATTTAAATATTGAGGAGAACGTTTTTGCTTCTTCCCATGTTCATCTATCTTCCCAAATACTGTCGAGTCAATATGCACCAATTGTCCCAAAACCTCCTCTCCAGACAACAACTTGGGTTCCGATCTATGCTCTGGCTCACCATTGAATGCCTTGTTTTTTCGTAAAACATGATTATGCGGAAAAAAACGACAATGTCCTGTGTAACAAGTTTTCTTCCAATGATACAAGTACTGGTGAGATGCATCCTCATTATATAAAGGACAAGACAATTTCACTTTGGTGCTCCAACCGGATTGGTTACCGTATGCAGGGAAATCGTTGATGGTCCATAATAATTATAGCGATCCCTGTATTCCCTGTTGTTGTTTAACTGTAATCCGGACTCGGTTCCATAGATTCGTTGTGGTCTTATCCTCATTTCTATCCCTTACTCTTTGTGTTAGAGTTTTGGACTGTATTGGGCAAGTTTGGAATAAGTTGGTTGTGTTTTAAAGCTTTGAATTTTTGCCCAGGTTTTGGTCTCTCCGCTCGAGCGGCGATTTGACGCTCGAACGGGCTTTTGTTGCTGCCTTTCCGCTCGAGCGGCAGTTTGGACGCTCGAGCATGAATTTCCTTCTCTCAACATTTTGGACGTCTGCAGAAAATTCTGGGAGAGTGCATCCGGCGCTCGAGCGGATCTTTGGACGCTCGAGCGTAAACCTGTGTCTGACGCTCGAGCGGGGTGTTGTACGCTCGAGCGGACCTGTTTTTATATCAGTCCGTGAAATCACCTTTTTGATCACTTTTTGATTTCCTTTCTCTCTCTTACTTTTTCAAAACCTCCATTGGAGAGCACCTCACTCTAAAACCTAACTTCTCTCTTAGGATTGATCTAGCTAGAGTGTTTTCCTCACCTTGGGCCTTTATAAGAAGTGTGTTGATCGTCGAGGGCTTCGTTGTGATCCAAGAAATTTGGGATTTGGAGCACTCTGATTTCGGGTCATCTTCTCTATTTGAGTTCTCCATTTGAGGTAGGGATTTCCTTGTTCTTTTTCAATACTTCGTCTATAGATAGACATGTGGTAGTTTTGTATTGCATGAAAACCATACCTATGTTGGGTTTGTTTGAAAATCATGAGGAAACCTAGAGTTGGTTGATTAAGAATGGATTTATTGTCTTTGGTTGTTCATTGGACTATATGTGGCGTAAAATAGCATGTTGTTGTTGAAACATAGACAAGCCCTAATTTGCATGTGTCTTGATAAATTAAAAGAGGGGTTTTGTTCTTTGGGCAAATACTTGTGTATTTTGGGTCTCAAATGAGGTCTTTGTTGTTTATTGTTGTTGATTAAACCCTAACTTAATGATTATGACTTAATTTGCATAATTAATTTGGAAGGTTATGAAAGGAATGGAATTGATTTTGGGAAATTGAGAAAAGTGTTTTTCTTTGAAATAAGTGGTGGAACATGTTGATTTGGAAAAATCATGAAAGTTGACTTTGAAAGTGAAGAACGAAACTTTAACTCTATGTGAGACATAGAAAATAAATATGGGAATTAGATTGTCGTGTTATGCATGTTGAGTGCATTTATTTGGGGGAATTAGTTTGTAGCTACCATGCTTGGGTTGTTGATGGGTTTGGGATCTCATGATGATTGAGTTTGTTAATAGATGTACACTATACATGCATCTAGAGGTTTTGTCCTTGGTCATCGGTGGAGGATGACGTGATTGTGTTGAATTGTCGGGTATACATTACACCATTGTTGATTGAACATCTTATATGATGAAATGTTGAAATGCATTATATATGTATACTTGTTAGGGAGGAGAGAGGGGTTGTACTCCAGTGTGTGTGAGAAGATAGGGGATGGACTCCACACACCTATGTGTTCATATATCTTAACACATTGTTGGTATCCGGATAGTTTATATGTATGTTTTATACATGTTGGTTATGCCTTGTTGTATTGTGATTTTTGGTGTTATACCCTCCGCTGATAATCAGAGGTACCATTACCTTCCAGCTAGCGCCTAGAGAACTGAATGCGCTGAGAATCTAAGGTACCACACCCTTCCAGCTAGCGCCTGGTAAACTGGTATGCTGTTGTGAGAGGTGTATATTTGGCTTACTACGCACATAGCTAGTAGAGCAAAGTTTTGTTGTTGATATTTCAGTGTGTTTGGGAATATCATGGATTGTGTTGATTACGGTCTTGGAGGGCCTAGTTGTCTCATTGGTTTATCTTATGCCTGTTGGTGAGTTGCTATCTCTTTTATAACAGTGCATGTTTAGATTTGATTGTATCGGGAAGAAGCCAAAACGTCATATTTGTCTTTTGGAAAATGTGAAGGAAAACGGATACTCTTAAAAGAAATATATTTTTTTGAAAAGACACATCTGTGTATGTTTGGGAAATGGAAAAGAGTAGAGGACTTAGTGAAATTACTTCCTAAGTAATCGTTAATGTTATGAAAGATTGGGAACGGGGATTTATGAAAAGAAAAGAAAGATGAATCACCTATGGCATTGATTGAAATGGTTATTTTCAAGAAAAGTTCATACTTATGTATATTTTGGGTAAACTGTCACATTACTATTCTAGTATGAGATTGAGCATTCATGATCATAGCTATCTGTATGTTGTTATTGTTGAGGGCCATGTTGAGATCCCTACTGGACTATATGTTCATCCCACGTTGTTGAATCTTTTTCAGGTGTTTAGCAGGATGTGCCACAAGATTTGGATCTTCTTATTTGTTGGCCGCGGGGCCTCTTTGTTGTAGGCGGAATGCCATATATGAAAAAGGGTTGTACCCTTCATTTGATTATTTAATGTTGTAAGCCTGAGGGCAACTCATTCAGTATACTCATGTTGTACTTAATTAGCATTCGAAAGAGAGAGTTGTTGTTCACTCCTTTTAGTTGAACATTTGAATTTATTTCCGCATGTTATCTCTGAAATTGAATTAAGTTAATGAATTTGGTAATGACTCCGAGTAATAAAAAGTGGGGCATGACAATAATGCAGCATGTAATTGAAAATTCTAGCCATTTGATGCATCGTACGTCTCTACCCCTACCTCCCATAACTCCTTTAACTCATCTACCAATGGTCATCAAAAGACATCAATGTCAAACCCAAGAGCCCTACGCCCAGGAATAAGCAAAGGCATCATAAAAAATGGATCCTTCATACATTTCCATGGTGGTATATTGTATGGGACAAGAAAAATCGGCCATATGCTATATAAGTTACTCATGTTTCCAAACGAGTTAAAACCATCACCACTTATTCCGAGCCTAACGTTATGAGGATCTTTGGCAAATAACTCATGCTTTTTGTCAAAGTCTTTCCACGCTTCAGAGTCAGCTGAATGACGTAATGCATTCTCCTCCTCTACACGTTTATCCTTGTGCCACTTCATATTAGTAGCCGTCTTCCTTGATATGAATAGCCTTTGTAGCCTTGGTTTTAAGGAAAGTATCGCAGAACCTTGTGAGGGATCTTTTTTACATTTATCTTTACCTCTACGAACTTTGTATCTTGGCACTTTGCAAGTAGGACACTCATCTTCATTTTCATATTCCTTCCAAAAAAGTACACAATCGTTCTTGCATACATGTATTTTTTGATAGTCGAGGCCCAAATCTTGAATTAATTTTTTTTTTGATGAATAAAATCTTGAATTATTCGTTTAGCCTCATTGTAAGTGCATGGAAGCGTTTCACCAATGGGAAGTGCCTCATTCAACAATTCCAGCAACATCGTAAGAGATTCGTTGCTCCATCTATTAAATATCTTTAGGTGTAGCAACTTAACCATGAATGATAGTTTGGAGAATTGTTAGCAATCCAGATAAAATCTTGCTCCGCATCCCTCATTAATCTCGCAAATTTATTTATTTCTCCACCACAACTATTAGGTAAGTGAGGATTACGACTACTAGATGCTTCTCCCATATAACCAAATGTTGTTGTTCCACTTCGTATGTCCTAAATAAATTCTCGCACCTCAGTATTGGGGCTATTTGATTTCTCTGTCACATTGTTGAGATATTCGTGATTTTCATTTTGTGAGTCATCATTGTCATTCAACTCAAAACCGTCCCCATGATACACCCATCTAGTGTAACTTGTGACCACCCCATATGCATACAAATGAATTTCAACTTCCTCTATGGTTTTTTGAATATGGTTGTTGCATCTATAACATGGACACCAAATCTTATCTGCCGCTGGTTTCATATGATCATGAGCAAACATGATAAATTCCCTCACCCCATCAATATACTGAGGTGACCTTCTATTATGAAGTTGCATCCAACTCCTATCCATGGTGCAAAAGAACTAAAGAAGAATCGTTCAAAAGTCACACATAACGGCTCATATCAAATCATGTATCTTAGTATAAGGGGTCAATCAACAAATTTTCGACATTCATAAATTCAAACATGTCTCCCATAGCATAGGTAATTGTCAGGCTTAGGGTTTCAATACATTATGCACATAATTCATATCAATTAGTAAGTCTCAAAGTATTCATCAAATATAGTTCAAACCCATCAAGTCTAATAGCATCGCAAGCGAAAATACAGACATATATGAGTTCAGAATCAATTAGCAAATATTTCTCGCATGTAGGCGTATAGGTTTACAATTATGCATGTTCCAACGTTAACTCTTCGGGGTATCTATACAGTTCACATATTCACAAAATCAGGATCTTATAATGACTCGTATTACAACGATCATTTTGAGCAAAGATACATACAGAAGTTCACAGTAATACATAGGCAATTGTTCACTTTATCACAAATCAATTTCAGATCCCGTTTATCATTCGTTTTCCATTACTCAAACGATTCTCTTTATACCGTAGTACACGCGGTTAATTAAATTTTTCCCCGTATTCAAAACCCATAATCACAATAACCCGATAAACAAACAAGTGAAGTTTTTCACTCCTTTTCCAAATTTCCATTAGGTGAACGTCAATCAACGGTATTAATATTCATCCGGATTCCACAACTTTAAGAGGTAGTCAAACCTTATTCAGCCTTGCAAGCAGTTCTTATCAATCTAGCAAATGTCTCAAGAACAAGTATTCATACAATTTCATTAGTCCATATAAACAATTGACAAGAATATGTTTACTTTTTGTCGAAGGTTTCACAAGCCAAATGGGGGTAAACTTCATTCATCTATCCCAATATTCCAAAGACGTCATAGTTCAGAATGTACACAATAGCCCCATAACACAATCAATCATAATATGTTTCCCTGTCCATTCATTTTCAACATAATTCAACGCATAACAGTTCATATTAAGGCCTCGTTTGCAACCGAACTTTTTAGCCAAAAAGCCAAAAAGTTACTAAATTAGCCAAAAAGCCAACAACCCATACCAAAAAGTCAAAGATTCTCTTTCTCTCTACTTTTTGCACATCTTTTCGTAAAAAGCCAAAAAGTCATTCCAAACGTACTAGTTTTTTTTAGCTCATATTTTAGCCAAATAGCCAAAAAGTTACTAAATTAGCCTGTTCCCAAACGGGGCCTAAATTTTCAAAATACGATGTAAAGAACCAACCCAACAAATTCTCAAAATTTAAAATTTGTATCTATACTGAAGTGTGTCATCAAATTTGCATAACTCTTCCGGGCTTTATGAAGTCAGGCATTCAATTATTGCAAAAAAAAAAAAAGAGATGTTCAACCATGATTCAGTAATGTAACACGATAGTGGGATAGATTATCAGCCATTCAGTTCTCTCATACATAGTTCAGACTACATGAGATGGGACAAATCAGTTAGTAATTACATAAGCCATAGGTGTCACACAAGTGAGTAAGCCATGCAATTTAACCATTCCATAAAAGTAGATGATAGCAAACACATTTACTTTATCACAGATTCTCATAGGCAATTATTAGTCAAACGTTAATGATACCCATCCGAAAGTCATATTTCAAAACCACACACGACAATAACGGAATAATCCCACTCCTTGTAACTCAGCAGCATAACTAACAGTTCACAGTAGATTCAATTCAATAAATTCCCAAATTCAAAAGTCCATCGATGAGTATCAAGTATATTCAAAATTAGAATCAATTCCTTTAGTTCAGTATGCTCACAAGTACCCAAGTCAGTTAATAGCCCTCTAACAATGCTCAACAACAAAAATTCATTCTCCGATAATTGGCATATGTTTCCAATTCCAAGTTCCACATATTGAGTATTTCAAGATATACAGCACAAGTGTACGATTCTCACACTAGTTTCCACATAAACGTTTTGCACATAATCTGCATTAGTTATCTCACTATTTTAGTTGAAATTTTCACCGTTTACTTTTTTTAGTTGATCAATTCGAACATCAGAGAATTTAGATTCATCTGCAGTTCTTGTTCTTTCCATTGTCTACAACAATAAACATAGGGGAAAATTCTCACAGATTTCATTATCGTTTTCATATATGATCATAAAAATTCACAATTTCACATTTGATTTATTTATTTATTTAGTTTTTTTTTTTTATTATCACATATGCACATAACAATTCCACACACACTCACACATGTGTATGTAATGTCCTAATTTCTTTTCTAGGACATCCTATAGCTTATTTGGATGCATGTGTGCAGTATAACTCATGCTCTGATACCACTTTGTCACGACCCAAACCCGTCCCTATGGGTTTAGCATTGTAACCGGCTAGTAATCCATGATTACCGAAGGCATGCTAATCCATAATGACAATAATATAATAAAAAGGGGCTAGCGGAAACCAATCAATAATAAAATATACCGTCCAATGAGCTATGAGGACTTAAATGAACAAAACAAACTTTCATATACTTGTATATGAAAAATCACTTAAGTCCAAAACACACTTATGTACAAGATAAAACACAAGATAGGGAATTAAATCTCATTGTCAAAACAGTAGTAATGAACGTCATAAAACAATCTTAACACTTGACCAATTTCAAAAAAGTAAATCTGAATCACCCAATAATCCTTGACACGTGTTGGTTTAGAACCTCACGGTGAGGCACAATAGTTGGCTTGACAAAAAACAGGGTTCGGGTGGATGCCGCTAACTTTGATCGAGTGCTCGATCACCTACATATATATAATAAATAATGAGCTAGGGCCCAGTGAATAACAACTGTGTAAAGGGGTTATGCTCAATTCATCAATAGATCAATTTGTCAATCAGTGTTTCATATCATATCAAGAATTTCGATTCGTAATAATTATACGTGATACATCCAATAGCAGAATAATCGATAGGTCTTAAAGACTGAACAATCATTTGATGGCCATCAATGCAATAACAATAGTTTCAAGATTTGGAACTGATAGAGATCTCTGTGACAATAACAATAACAATAGCAATAATAATATGCTATGGACGCCACGAGTACAATTTAGAAAATAGGACAATCATTCATCAGTAAACATTATCATTTCAGTAAAATAATACATTTTCATCAATCAGAAAATAATTATAATGGAACATAGCTTTACAACAGTGTTACTCACAGTGGGCTCCCTGAAACACGTGTTAACAATGCGTTAAAGATGCGGCGTCCGACCTAAACAAACAAATTCAAGCACAATTCAATATACAGTTCAATCATTCAATCGGTTGTTTACTTATTCGGTCTCTATTCGTTGCTCACTCGTTCGGTTCTAACTTTTCGTTTTCTAATTCATTCATGTTCATGAGATGCAAATGCACATGAAAAACATTTTAAAACCATGCAAATAGAGGCCCAGAAGGTAGAAAAGTGGAGCAAAAACAAAACGAGGCTACCCTTAAAACTGCACGTGCGGAACCATCACTGCACGTGCGCCCTGTACATGCATTTATTTCAGAATGCACACTCAAGCTACCCTATTTTCCGCACGTGTGTGACCCTATGCCGCACGTGCGGTGCTGCTTCAAAAACAATCCGAAAATCTGCTCTTGTTTTGAACCCCTTTTCTTCAAAATCTAATTTCATTTTCATGCAATTCAACTCAAAATCCATGAAAATAACCTTGACTAAGAAATTCTAACATCAAACACAAGTCATGGTTTTGGATCAATTCAATTGTTCCATGTAAAACATATCAAATCTTTGAAATGAAATGTATATACATAAACATACAAACTTGAGTTTTAAATCTTTAATTCCCATGAAATTTACTTTCAATTTTGGACACTCATGTAAGAAAACAAATGTATTGTCACGACCCCATTCTGCCCCTCATAGAATGGTGCCATGATGGCCAGTAATCCGAGATTACCAAAGGCCAACTTACAAAGATCCACACACAAACAGAGTATACATATGGGACTTACATGTGCGGAAGCAATAATTTAATTCTAATTAGTCCATAAGAGTTGTGCATAAATCAAATGAAATGACATACATCATATCGAGGTCTTACAACTTGAATGCAAATGAATAAGTACATAGTACATCTTGATCAAAAGGCTTCTCAAGCCAACATATGCAAAATACAATGAATCACAAGCCAAGAAGCATAGTCTTCAAGATGCTATCAAAAGTATGAATCCAAAACATCATGCCAAACACATCTAGGCGTCACCGCCGTCCTGTTCATCACCTACATATATATAGAGAGGGTGAGCTTGGATACTCAGTGAATGATATAATCAATAAAGGGGTTTGTATGAATGATATCCGAGATCTTTGTCAAGCCCAAACACATCATATCTTGTACGAAATCAAAGGACAAATCAAGTTCATCTAAAAATCTTTCAAGTCTTAAGGGATGCTTACTAGCATCAATAATACAAGGGATGACATAATCAAAGGTGCTACAAAAGTTTAGAGTCCCCTAGCACGTACGGACTTGTGCTACAAATGCTTAGAGTCCCCTAGCACGTACGGACTTGTGCTACAAATGCTTAGAATCCCTTAGCACGTACGGACTTGTGCTACAAATGCTTATAGTCCCTTAGCACGTACGGACTTGTGCTACAAATGCTTATAGTCCCTTAGCACGTACGGACAAATGCTTAGAATCCCTTAGCACGTACGGACTTGTGCTACAAATGCTTATAGTCCCTTAGCACGTACGGACTTGTGCTACAAATGCTTATAGCCCCTTAGCACGTACGGACCTGTCAAGAATGTTGTCAAAACCAAAGCTAATACTTGATACACAAAATAGAGATAGTCATTCATGCTTAATAAATACTTTTCCAAAACAAGCAAGGCAAAGCTTTATCAAATGTCATAACATAGCTTTATTAAAAATACCACTCACTTAGTTCTTCAAGCGTCGGGGTCAAAGCAAGAGTCCAAGTCCTACAAACCATGGCAAAGTCTATTGAATGCACTCTCAAACAAGCTTCACATGAATGCAAATGATCTCAGCATTCCTTCAAAACTAAGTTGGACCAAAACAAAACACTGTTTCTCATCTCGAGAAATCATAACGGGCACCAACCAGGTCTTGGCCGAGGTCCCATACCTCCTTGCCGAGGTGTGGTCCCGATGGCCACATTCAAGGAAATGAAGTTGGAAAAATCTGGGTTTCCCTCTGCTGAAGAACATGAAAAATATGAATGCTCAATCACAACTTGTTATTACGAAATCTGGGATTTCATGAGATGAGTTCGAAAACATGGACCTGGGTACCCATACTTGAAGATCTTATGAAGACAAACATGAAAACATGAATCTTGATGCAAGATTTCGGATCAAACAAGGTTTTTATTCAAGAACACTTGAATATCACTTTCTCTTTCTAAAACCAAACTTTAAATCAATGCATGGCTTACAAATCACGCTCGATCATGCAATGCAGCTAGATGAATAATAAGAACAACAAGAGTAGATCAAGATTCTAACCTCAAGACATGAATCTAACGGCTCAAGGTGTGAAGATCAAACTTGGAAATCTATTCCCTCTCTAAGAACTCCTCATTCTTCTTCCTAGAGCCTCTCTCTCTAAAAGACAAGGATATGATACAAAATGATATGTTTCTCAACAGCTCACTGACTTAACCCTCTGCTGGGACACGTGGCATCAGCTGGTTGGCTCTTCTCAAAAAGGTGACTGAGTGAAAAGACAAGACTATGACAAAGTGTGTTTAACAAGCAAGATGGCATAGGCACTTCGGCAGGTAATGATCTCGTCTAAGGACAAAGCTTCGGCAAGTAAGGTCTCAATGATCTCGACTAGGAAGGACAACACTTGACTTAGCTGTGTCACACCTCGGCCTAGATGTGCCATACCTCAGTCTAGGTTATACCAATCCAGGAACAAGATCACTAGGAGCAAGGGTAACATCTCGGCCTAGATAATACACATCTCGGCCTTGGTGATGAACACCTCGGCCTAGATAGTGACATCTCGGCTAATATGCCAAGGCGCGAGTAGAGGTTAACCAAAAGATTCCAAGATAGTCCTAGGTATAAAAGATTCAAAGGTGCGACCCAGGCTTAGGATGGCCTCGGCTAAACTCACACCAAGCAAGGAGCAAAGCATGCAGTAACACTTAAGCAAAACAAAAACAAGATTTGAAATGCAAGCTTAACAAGACAAAATCATATAAATACATGAGAGCATGGCTAAGATGGAGTGAGGGTTGTTACATGTATGATCATGGATTTCATGAAATCTATGCCATGCAAGTATCAAACTTTTGGGTTTAAAGTAAAAAATTATGAAATCATCTATATATGAGTTCTAAGTCCAACACTTCGAAGATTTTTTATACAACCATGCAAGAAATGATGTTTTTCAATCTCATAGCCCAAGAAATCTTTTTCAAACCTTTAGAATCCATGAAGTTCATGTAATAACAAGAATGTCATGAGTTCATGCCATGCATGTAGGAATTCAACTATGTCTTAACTTGCTATGACAAAATATAAGCAAGAGACCAAATTACTTCCATGAAGTCAACACAAGAACACATTATATTCAAGAATTGAGAGTCAAAAGCTTACCTAGAGTCTTGAATTACTCTTGTTCTAGCTTCTTGTTGATGAACGGAAGTAAAACCTTGAAAGTCTCCTTCAATCTCTACACTTTCTCTCTCTAAAATGAAGTATGTAGATTTTCTTTCTAAAGGATGAAGTTGAGCTCAAAAGATGAGCTTAAAGCTCATATATATATATATATATATATATTCCCAAGCTTATTACAATAATGAGAGTCAAACACAACTTAACAAATCAAACGAAATCAATTTTTAATTAAACTTCCCAAATGGCTCTAAAAATTCCCATTAGCATATCCTTGTACTCAATTTTTGTTTCTGAACCCATTAAGGCTGTCAATTTCAGTTTCAAAGCGGAGCTCACAATAGATAGTTTCTTAATTGGAACAAGTATGAACCAATTAAATCACATGACACATATCTTCGTTAGAATTTAACACATAATTAATTAATTAAATTCACGATTAGCAAGTCTGGGTCGTCACACACAAACACACACACAAACCAAAAAAAGAAGCAGCTTGTTCTTTTCCTTCAACAAATTCAAACACAACATTAAGAAAATTCTTAACACTCGTGTTGTTAAATGGATCCATATGTACCCATTTTTCTCACTCTGAATACAATGAAAATGAAGTGCGGATTTAATATTCTCCAATTGAAAATACCTAAAACATCTGCTAGAATAAAGCTAATAGTGTCATGACCCAAACCCGCCCCTATAGGTTTAGCATCGTAACCAGCCAGTAATCCTTGGACTACCAAAGGCCTCTGAACAGATTAACAAGATTAAGGGGCTAGCAAAAGTAAATACATGAATATAGTTGTCCAATGAGCTATGCTGACTTTTATGAAACGGAATATTTAAAAAAAAACTTTATATACATAATCAAAAGTCAACCATACATTATACCCACATGCATTACAGTATTTTAAGTACAACCACCAACATCAACTGAAGTCTTAAATAAACAGAAACCACAGAACTTAAACACAGGACGCTTTGGGAACCTCCACGTGAGGCACAATGGTTGGCTGACAACAGAACACAGATCCAGACAAAAGCCTTCAGGCTCGGGCTCCAAAATGCTCACCTATACATATATATACACCCAATGAGCTAAAGCCCAATGAATAACATTAAGGTAAAGGGGTTAGTGAGCGAAATCCGAATATATCATAAGCAAAAAACAGACCAGAGCATAATCATTCTCATATCAGAACATAATAATGGTACATCCCATAGAACACATCACAGAACGTCTTCCGACTAGAGTAATTGGTTCTGAATACCGATTAAACACATATCACCACAATGAAGTAGCTAATAAGATCTCGTAAACTTGTATGTCATGGACCCACATTTTCATGCCGTCCCCCATGACTTGGGACTATCTATGGATGCCATAATAGATTTCAAACTTGGAATATTCATTCACGAAAATAGATATTATTTCAGAAATCAGAACTTATCATATTTCATTTGGAACGTAATTCATATGAACGTATCTTTACAATAACATTACTCACAGTGATTCCAGCAATGGTCAATCAATCCTCGATTCTTGACCTACAATCACAAAATACATAACACATGCATGTCTTATCATTATACATTCAAGTGGCTATTAAGGCTCAACTTTCATTACATTGGTTCTTATTCTTTCTTATCACATTGTCTAAAACACACACACTTGCAGTCTCGGAACTTAGTACATTCTTTTCTTAGTGTGTTTCTAATCCATAACCTCATTACTATGGCTTAATTAAGGCTTAGGAATGCCTAAGATGCAATGAGGATGCCAAAACATGCCTTGGAACACTTAGTCAAATTTCTGAAAATAAGGTCCACGTTCGAGCGTAGCTTTCCTCGCTCGAGCAGGCATGCAAAATGTGAATGGTTGCTCGAGCGCACATTCCTTCGCTCGAGCGATCTGTAAAAGACATGAAACTTCTAGGAGCTTGCAATTCACGCTCGAGCGGACTTTTGGTCGATCGAGCGGAGTGCACACACTCAAAGTGGTCACTCGAGCGTGAACTCCCACGCTCGAGCGTAGATGCAAATTCTGGAATTTCCATATTGCACCTTCAAACTCAAAACTCAAATTCCAACCTTCAAAACACATCTCTTGGGCCCCAAAACTTGAAATAACATAGTAAACTTGTAAAACATGATGAATTAAGAATTATTTCATAAAATCATGGCCCAAGAGTTTGTTAAAAACTCACAATTTCAACTTAAAACATGATGAATGTTCATGAACACAACATGCATGAATTTTTCTTGTATCAAACTTCTCAAAACATGATCAAACACCACAAAACAACTAGAAACTTGATGATTTCCCCAAATGAAGATGAATTTCAAACATGCATGAGAGAATTCTTGGAGTTCATGCTCAATTTGTGAGAAAATGTACATGCATGCATGAATTAACTCTAAATTCAACATCTTTGGTCCAATTCTTGTACACAATCACAAATTCTTCTTGAAATGATCTACTAGATGGTTAAAAGTCATAATTAAGTCTTAAATCCTTACCTAGAGTCTTGAATTACTCTTGTTCTAGCACAATCTTTGACCAATTCAAGCTATAGTCTTCAATTCTTCTTCAATCTCTTCCTTTCTCTCTCTAGAATTGTGCTCCCTCTCTGTCTAAAATGTTTCACCAGATTTTTCCACTCAAGGGAGATGAAAGAAATGAGCTCAAATGAGCTTATATCTTATATATATGATTATGGTGCTAAAACACATTAATTAGAATATTAGGCTAACCAAACATGTCTTAATGAATCAGACTGAATCAATTTTTAATAAAATTGCCATATGGTTCTAAAAATTCCAAATAACATATTGACATGATCAATTTCGGTTTCGGATGCCGATAAAGCTTTCAATTTACATATTAAAGTGGAAATTCTAAACAGATATTTCTATAAGTAACAGATAGAAGGCCAAATATCATGCAATTTACATA
This sequence comes from Camellia sinensis, assembly GCF_004153795.1. Taxonomy (NCBI): domain Eukaryota; kingdom Viridiplantae; phylum Streptophyta; class Magnoliopsida; order Ericales; family Theaceae; genus Camellia; species Camellia sinensis. Next base: position 522,871 of record NW_021024526.1, on the reverse strand, counting down.
TTAATCCCATAATTCATTTGATCCACTCAATTAGCATCTTTAATCACTGATTAGTAGCTAATTACGGGTCGGGGTTATTACAAATAGCTACCTGCCATTGCTTCTTAATATATTATTATTACGAATCAGAGTTCAATAACAGAAACTCCTAAACTTCCATATGTATATACAGTTTGAAATGTCTTTTTTTTTTCTTATGAATTTGCATTTGGCTGACAACTTGTGTTTTTACAAACATTACACCGATAAATAAGCATTTTTGAAGAATAAATACGAACAATAGATCAAAAACCAAATCTATGATACTGAAATCAATTAATCAATCGAACCTGGATGCTGAAATCACAGTGGAGAGAGATGCTATGAGACTTGTAATAACCCTGAACTATAATTAATTACTAATTCATAATTGAGGATGTTAATTAAGTGCTAAAATAAATTATGTATTTATTATGTATGTTGTATGTTATTTGGCTTTCTATCTGTTTCTCGTAGTAATATCTATCAAGATTTCTGCTTTGATATGAAATTTGATAGCCTAAATGGTCTCAAAATCCGAAATTGAGCACATGGATAATTAGAATTTTTGGAACCATTTGAGAATTTTGTTAAAATTTGATTTAGTGTAGTAAAATTGCATGTGATTAAATTAAGTCTTGATTAGAACTATTTTGGGTTAATTGAGTTATATGTTAACCTTGATAAATTAAGGGTACTTGTGTTTAATTAAGATGATACATGATTAGTATCTAATTTGGTCCTTTTTGTGATTCAACATTTGATTAAGTGTAGTATGAATTGTGCATTTTGTATTAAGTGTAGGAGATTAAAACCCTTATGTGTGTGTGTTGGAGTTTTGTATGTGTGTGTGCACGTGTATTGTGCTCAAGAAGTAAGTTGACTGTTTTTATATTCAGCTGAGTTAGAGAGAATGTTAGTGCCATTCATTTTGCTCATTTGGTTTCTTGTGCTGGGAGTTTAAGAGAGAGAGAGATGGAGAGCCCTCTAGAGAGAGAAGCTCTACACTTGTGTGGTTTGAAGGAGAAGAAGGGAGCTAAGGGAAGACCATCTCTTATTGTTTGAAATTAAAACTCTAGGTAAGAGTCTTGAGCCTATTTTCTGTAGCTAACCTTGCATGCATCATGATTTCAACATATCTTTGAACTAATTTCATGAAGTTAGTAAAAGAAATGGGTGTTTGAGCTTGTAGATGGCTTGCATGTACTTTCATGGTAGATCATCTTTGATTTTATCATTTTGAGTTTGAGTTGCATGCATGTGAGTTTAATCATGTCCATTGTTTCAAAAATTCATGAGGTTGTTGATCACCATTTGCATGTTATGAAATACCATGAGAAGAGTTGAAAAATCTTGCATAAAGGAGTTTTGGTTCAAATCTTTCAAGAATTGATGAATTTTTGAATAAAATGTGCTTTAAGGGTCTTGTATTGGAGTTTTCTATAGCTATTTTATGTATTTGATCAAATCATGCAAGACCCCAAGTTTTGAGAATTGTTTAAGAGCAATTTTTGTTAAGCTTGGTGTCCAAAAATTTACAGCTGGCTCGAGCGACCAAGTGGTGGCTCAAGCCAACATTGCAAGCTCCCAGTATTTTGAACTCTGTAAAAGCTGGTGCGAGCGACGAAATGGTGACTCGAGCGAGCTCAAATTTTGCCTTCAGCTGGCTCTAACCAACAACTTATTTTTAGCATGTTTTTAAAAGATTTTTTAAGTACATATCTTCGCTCCTATCTCTTTTCGGACATTTTTAGGCATGATTTATGAGCCATTAATGATTAATAAGCTAAGAAACAACATACTTAAGTGAATTAGAAATTATGTGTCAAATCCGAGTATGTGGTTCAAAATGAACAAGTTATGTGGCATGGAATGAATAAGAAGTTAATGCAAGAAAGCTAAGCCATAAAAGGCCATATGAATGAGTGATAATGAGACATGTTTTGCGCTATGTATGTTTATGTTTGTAGGTCAAGACTCAAAGACTGACCAACCGTTTCTAGAAGCCCACTGTGAGTAATGTTATTGTAAAGATATGTTCATATGAATTATGTTCCAAATGTGATTTGATAAGTTGTGATTTCTAAAATGATATTTGTTTACATGAACGAATGTTCTATATTTGAAATCTATTATGGCATCCATAGATAGTTTCAAGTCATGGGGAACGACAAGTTAATGCGAGTCTATGACATATATGTGATTACTAGATCTCGTTAGCCACTTGTCAAAGTGGTGTTGTGTTTAATCTGTATCCGAAACCAATTACTCTAGTCGGATGACGATGTGATATGTTCTATTAGATGTACCATTATTTTATTCAGATATGAGGATGATTATGTTATGATCTGTTTTATGATTATGAAATGTTAGAAATTCGTTCACTAACCTTTTTACCTTAATATTATTCATTGAGTTTTAGCTCACTGTGTGTATATATATGTATAGGTGAGTGTTCTGGAGATCAAGCTTGAAGACTTTTGTCTAGACTTCTGTTTTGTAAAGCCAACCATTGCTCTTCCTGTGGAGGTTCTGAATATGTCATGTGTTCAAGGCCTTGTGAATGACTTAACTTTTGTTTTCTCTGTTAAGGTTTAAGACAAGTTTTTGTATATGGGGTTTAATCCCTTTTTGCTTGAGTATAATGTGTGTGGGTATAATGTAAGAATGACTTTTGGACATTGTATATAAAGTTAAAAATCTATGTTTCATATAAGTCAGTACAGCTTATTGGACGATTATATATATGTTTTTGTTTCTGCTAGCCCCTTGTTTTGTGATTCTATTTCAGAGGCCATAGGTAAGCTTAGGATTACTGGCCGGTTACAGCACTAAACCTATAAGGACGAGTTTGGGTTGTGACAAGACTCATCGGGGATGAAATTGTTGCTGAGATCAGAAGCAATCAGCGAGATTCGTAGAGAAGAACCATTGCATTTGCGAGAAAAAAAGAAATTAGGGATTTGAGATACAGAGAGAGAGTGTGTAAGTGAGTGATGAAATAGAACCTGGATTTTTTTTTTTTTTTTAAAGATAGTCCCGACTATTGAGTTGAAAAATCAATATATAAAATAAATAATGTATGATTTGGGTTTATTTGGGACCAACTAAAGTAAAAGTGACTGATCCTTATACAACCAAATAAGCTTGTCTAAAAAATGTAATAACGTGATTAAATATATATTTTTTAAAATTCCTTCATTTTATTCTTAAAAGTATAATTTTTGCAAATAATTTATTTTTGTTCCTACAAATTTGTTTCGAAAATCTTTAATTTCTTATAGGGTAATCACTATAACTTAACTCTAGTTTTCAATTTAGCACTAAATTTTTTATATAAAAAAAAATTTAAAAAAAAATCTATTTATATCTTCCAATTTAAAAAGTGCTTAATTGACTTAATTATTTGAACTAGATTATATTGAACAGTTTAGATAGTTGGAGTCACACCCCTGGCAGTGAATCTTACAGACCCTAACAGCACTTTGCAATGTATATGTATGTGCATTTGTAAGAAATCAGGAATCAAACATGGGTGTTTGGGAAGGTTTTTTAATTTTTTTTTTGGTTAAAATAGCACTAAAAGTTAAAATAGATTAAAATAGTCAATAAAATAAAATATCACATTAAATTTATAATCATTTTATTTTTTCTCTCACACATATCACATTTAATTATAAAAAAATTTAATCATCTTCTCAAAAATAAAAAATTTAGCTTACTAAAATAGCCTACTTCCCAAACACCCACAATATCTTTATTATAGATATTGAAAAATCTAAAAAATCTCAAGATATTGATTTGTGATTATGTTTCAATTTTAAATAACGAATGACAATCCCAATCAAACAATCAAGACAAATTAACACAACGATTTAACGTGAAAAAAAATCACAATTTGAGCGCCTCCAATTGTAATAAAAAAAAAACCACAAGTCAAAGCCACAACACAATCCACTAAGAAAACAAAAAGGAATTACACAAGTGTACCCTTAGTTACATAACGAATCCACGCCCAAATTAAACCGACCCCTGTGTGCCTTTTCCACCACCGTCTTCACCTCAAAATTGTCTTGCCCGACATTGAATCCACAACGCCAATGCCGAATCCACAACGATGAGCCACTCTAGAATCCACCAAAGCTTCAAGTTCAAATTTTCCAGAATCCATTGAAAAATAACTATCTCTTTTGTGAATAAACGAAAACAAACAAACCCTTGATGATGTTGATATGAAGTTCACGGATCCATTGATCACTCTTAAATCATCAAGGAAACACTCATAAAGCACCCTCCAATATAAAACACTTCTTATTTTGTTCCTCTCTGAAAATCTGAACGGCAACAATCCTAGAAATAGCAAACTGTGCACTTTATAGTAAACTGAATCACGAAGACCACTCGAACGCACATTTCACTGCTCGAGCGATGTGAGCAAAGGCGGTGGAAAACATATAGGCTAGCCTCTCGAGTGCAACTTTCACCGCTTGAGTAGTAAAAATTTCTTCTCAGAAGTTCAGGCGCTCTGCAAAAATATTAGATGATCCATTTCTTTGCTCGAACGCACAAATGACAGCTCAATCCCCATACTTAGTGAGCAAAGTGGCAAACATGAAAGGATCAGGATCACAAACTCCTCTGTATAGGCATAAATCGGGTTGGATTCACATCTAGCCACTCATAGCTTCATTATAATAAAAGTGCTAATAAAATTACAACTGAAAAAAGTTTTGTCATACGGGATTACCAATTACAAAAACCTAATAGATATGTTCAAGAACAATTTTGATCCACTATAGCTTATTGAAAGTTTTATTTTTGATCCATTGGAAGAACACGGGAAAAAAAAAAAGGAAGAAAATAGTCATATACTGATAGTAACAAGTTAACAACAATAACGCGACGGTCATGAGGAACAAACAGAGAACAAAACAGAACCGAATAGAAAAAGAACTGCCAAATGTGATTGATGATGTTATGAAGCCAAACACTGGTAAGAGGATTGGTGACTTTAATCTTTATATGTTTTAATCCTAATATAATTAACTCTGATACCACATGTAAGATTCTCTCTTTATCTTTATATATTTTCAGGTGTTTCCACCATTTTATATCATTGGAGTATTTGGCAACGTATTTTTCGTTTTCTTTATTTTAATTTATAATAATTATTTTTAAATAAGGAACTAATAAAGACAAGAATTAGTGACCTTATTTGGGATAACTTACAAAAGTTAAAAACTCAAAAAATTATAAAAAAATCAAAAAGTCCTTACTATTTAAACATAGCTTGTAGGGGAAGTCTAGAGGAAAAAATTATTATTTTACCTTTTAAATTTAACTATCCAAAAGTTAAAAATTAAAAATCAAAAAATCAAAAGGATAGAATAGTCATTTTAATTTTATCACAATATTTTATTACACATCTTTTTATAAAAAGAAAAATTATCCCACACAATTACTAAAAAAAGTTACACATCTTATTACACATCTTTTTTTTTTCTTTACTTTTTAATTAAAAAATCAATATATATATATAACACATCCTAAACAACTACTAAAACAATGATTAAGAACATGTGTTACATAACATTCTCTCTTTTTTATGAACAGAAAAATTCCAATTACACTGAATTGCAAGAACGACAAATAACAAGAACTAAAGGAGGATGAGACACTCCCTCAAAAGGTCAGAAATCTCTTAAACAAGCACAAGTAGTCAAATAAGCTGGCCCCATTAGCTATTTTGGGACGCGGACACATACAACCTCACACGAGCACAGATCCTCCCCTTGCACTCTCTTCTTACCTGTAAAAAATTAAGTTGATCGAATAGTAAAATATATGTATTCAAAAAAATTGAATTAAAACTTATTTTTTTAAAAAATTTAATAAATAATTTTTCGAACATATGCTTTCTGATATCCGATCAACTTGATTTTTTACAAGTATGATATATTGAATAAATCTTAAAATATGAACGGTTCAGATTATCAAAATTAGGCCTAAAAGTGGGCCCGAAAGCCCTGCAAAGAGGGAGTGCAAGGGGAGGATCCCAATTCACCTCATACAGCCTTGTTTGAAATAAATTAAAAAAATTAAAAAATCCAAAATTTATTTTAAAAATTAAAAATTTTATACTGTTTAAGAGTAGCTTGCGAGGAAAACCACTAAAAAAAATTATTATTTTATCTTTTGAATTAAACTATTTAAAAGTCAAAAGGATAAAATAATATTTTGATTTTACTACATTATTTTATTATATATCTTTTCATAACAAATTAAAAAATTATCCTAAATATATATATTTTTTCTCTATTTTTTTAATTAAAAAAATCAAAAAATACACTTATATATCCCAACTCAAACAACTACTAATATCCTCAAGAATATAACTCTACATTCCGGGGAACATTTTTCGAAACACACAACTGAATAGCCTTCTTATTGTGGGAGTAGGAAAGGCAACGGGACAGGGATCACACTCCCCGTCCCCGATCCCCGATGGTGAAAATCTCCCCGTCCCCGGCCTCGATCCCTGACGAGGACCCTATCACCGTCCCGGCCCCCTAACGGGGATCGGGTTTCCCCGACCCCGCAAATTCCCCTGCCAAAAAAAAAAATCAATTTCATCTCATCATCATCAACATCAACAAAAAAAAATTAAGTGTTCGGAAAATTTTAAATAAAAAAAATATATGTACATATATTACGTATTACGTTTAAAATCAGAACAAAATTTAGAACTAGAAAATTTCATCCCAACTGTTGCTCATCATCATCATCATAGATCTGTAGAACATTTAAAATCAGAACAAAAAAAATTATGTTTCAGCATTAAAAAATCTGTTTCATCAACAATCATCCTCAACATCAACGACAACCAGTGTGTATATATATTACGTTGATTGGAGAGGAGAGCTGAGCAACAGTTGCGGCTTGAAAACAAACACAAAGAAGCCATGGATAAGAGTTCACGGCGGCAGCAGCAAACACGAAGAAGCCATGATGGTGGTGCAATCATCGCGGTCCTCAGATCTGGGGTAGAGTCACTGCTCAGATCTGGGGAGGCCAAACTCTTCTAACCAGCAGCGGCGAGGGAGGGAGGGAGAGGAGACGAAACCCTAGAGATAGAGAGAGAGCAGAGAGAGCGGTTGTATGTGTGTTGTGTGTGAGTGTGGTCAGCCAAAACCCTACACACACACACACACGCATATGTTATATATAAGTAGGGGCAAAGTAGTAAATTTACATCGGGGGCAACTGGGTTGGGGATCGGGGCCGGGGTCGGGTCGGGTCGGGTCGGGTCTGGGACTGAAACATGTATCCCCGTCCCCGGCCTGATTATCACTGAAGATTTAATTTTTAATACCATCCTCGGCCCGTCGGGAGTATTTTTCGAGGAATAACTGCTCAATTCGGGGTCGGGGGATCGGGTCCCCGTCGGGCCAGGTTCCGATTGCCATCTCTATTTGGGAGTGGGTGCTGTGACAGCACCCATGCTGTCAAATCCCGTTTAATTTATTCGGACTTTATTTTGATAATTCGAATTGTTCATATTATAAGATTTGTTGATTATATTATCCTTATAAAAAATAAAATTAATCGAATAAATATAATTACATGATCAGGACGAATAATAACCCTAAAAAATTATTAAAATCATTCTAACAGTTTATTTTTTAAAATATAAACGTAGTTTTGTTATAAGTTATAAATGTCTAATTAATTTAAATTTTTTTATAGATGATCTACTTAACAGACCCTACACTATAACATTTCGGATCATTAAAATAAATTTAAAAAGTGCCTTTATGAGTTGACAACACGATGCTATACCTATGACGCACATCACCAACCACATTTCCTTTATTTTTTCAATCCTTGCAAAATGCTCTTAAAACTCTCAAAAATAATAATACATTAGTAGTAAAATGTCAAACAACAATTATACATAAACAGATTTTTTATCAAATTTTCTTATCACTAGACTTAAAAATATAAAGAGTTGTTTAAAGTGTCCTAAATAAGTATACTTTTTATTTTTTTAAACTAAAAAATTAAGAAAGAAAATATAGATATTTGAATTAATTTTTTGATTTTTTACGAAAAAATGTGTAATAAAAAATTGTAAAAATTAGTTTGTAAGAGAAAATTAGAATTGAAAGTTGTGCAACTGTAATTGTTGACTTTTAATAAATAATGTTAACTTTTTAATTTTTTAAGTAATTTTTTGACTTATTCTGAACTTGCCAAGCTTGACCTGAATCACCCATGTGAACATTAATATACATCTTACTACATTCGTATCTAAATTTCTATCTACTGATATAAAAAAACCAAATTAAAATAATCTACTGTTTAGGTAGAGTATTTTTCTATTATCTATGAACTTGGAAACTAAAGCTCCGTTTGGGAAGATGGTTTATGAGTTTTTTTTGGCTATTTTAATCATAAAAGATAAAATATATTATTTTAACTATAACAAACAAAACATCACATCTAATCCATAATCATTACACTATTCTCTCACAAAAAAAAGTCAAAAAAACCTTTTCAAACTAAACTTTTTAACCCAAACTAAAATAGTCAAAAAAATAAAAAACTCAACCCACCTCCCAAACAAGCGTAAAACAAGTGGTCAATAATGGAAGACATGGACATTGTACTCCACAACAGCATCACCACTGGTGAAGTTAACCCAGTGAGTCTTGGCATGAGCATACCCTCTTGCAATTCTCTCACAAAAAAAAAGTCAAAAAAATCTTTTCAAACTAAACTTTTTAACCTAAACTAAAATAGTAAAAAAAAAAAAAAAAAACAAAAACTCAACCTACTTCCCAAACAAGCCTAAAACAAGTGGTCAATAATGGAAGACATGGACATTGTACTCCACAACAGCATCACCACTGGTGAAGTTAAGCCAGTGAGTTTTGGCATGAGCATACCCTCTTGCAAATCTGAAAAGTCCACTCCCTCCGACCACCGGCAACTCTCTCACCGTCGAAATCACAGTGTTTCGACCCAAAATACTAAGATTGCTTCCATTGTACTTCCCTTCTGTGAAAGCAAAGTTGAGAACCATCAAGAAACCTAACTCATTCAGTGATGCAGAGGCATAGATTCCCTGTGCTCTTCCCACTTGTTTGGAGCTCAGTTCAGGCTTTAATGTCAACGGGTCGTCCATCATGACCAGGGCTCCGAACAAGGTTGGGGATTTGTTTGTCATGGGAGCGTCTGCAACTCGGACTGCGGTTGGGTTTTTGCCGGAGACGATGTCGTGGAAGTAGAAGTGGAGGTGGCTGAGCTTTTCTTTTTTGAGCCCTAGTTTTTTCAGAGAGAGGTTTCTTGAGAATTCTTGAGATTTTGTGGCTATGAGGAGGGAGAAGAAGACGATGGTGAAGATGGTGGAGGTGAGGTTTGGGATGGTTTTGGCCATTGTGTGGGGAAATAAAGGGTGGTAAGGCTTTCAAGGAAGAAAAGAGGTGGAGGACCAAATGGAGTTGGGTGTTGCTTTCAGCGAAATTTATCAATCAATCATTTATAGCCTCTGTTTGGGAAGTGGGATGATTTTTTAATTTTTTGATTTTTTTGACTATTTTAATTTAGGATAAAAAGTTTGGTTTGGGGAAAAATTTTTTTATTTTTTGACTTTTTTAATTTTTTTTGTGAGAGAAAAGTATAATGATTATGAGTTGAATATAATATTTTGTTTGTTATAATCAAAATAATCTATTTTATTTTTTGTGACTTGTTGGCTTTTTGGCTTTTCGAAGGGTATTTTTGTGAATGTGAGCGTGCCAGCAAGGATCAATCAGTCCTTACAGAAATTATAATTGCCAACCAATTATCAGACGATTGTGTTTTAGTTCTTTTCAGCCTCAATGAAGAGGACTTTTACTGGTGGCTTGACTTAGGAGAAATTAAGAGAAATAACAGTAATATGAAGAACAATTGAAGTATTTCATAAAAATAAACACTTACAATGGTCCGAACTCAGCCTCGGAGAGGTTTACAACAGCAATCTACTTGAATCTACTTAAAGCTACTCCTATGAATCGAAGTGCAGTACGAGTATTTAAAGTGCAGGTATTTAAAGAACAGGTATTTAAAGACTGGAAATGTAAATGACTGGAAAGAAAATATATGAAGTAAATGACTGATTTGTATGATCTGAGTCCCCTTTTTTTCTGGGGGCTGCCCTGCTATTTATACTCGTCAGTGATGACCTTCGAACTGCACTTCGAACCGTCGAACTGCTCATCCATGATCGCTGATCATGCTTCCTTACAAGTAGCTCCATTACGCCATTACTGGCAGTTGAACTTCCCTCTTGTACTTGAATTTGAATATGAGTAACCAT